>CM038218.1:34274634-34800006 GCA_021442155.1 Cymbidium sinense
AGAATGGTCTCTACTTTGGAGGATGTAAGTATACTACGCTTTCTTCCTAGTATAGTTGTAGCATACTAGAAGGCATCCCTTTGTTCAACTAGTCCTACTTTTGCTTAGTAGACTACCCCTTTGGATTGGTAAATTTGAGTTAGGTCTTAGCCCCCATGGCTCCTATTCAATTCAACCCATTGCAAACCAACAGGGTTCTTCTAAAAAATCCAAACCTAACAAAAAATTTAAAACAAATTCAACTCTCTCCCCAGTGGAGATCTCTCCCTAGGAGAGATTCAAATCAAATCAAACCTTTCATCTCCTTATAGATGACTTGAACCTGCTTCCCTAGTGGAATGTTCACACTCTATCCCTTAGTGGATTTCTTCCTCTCTGTCTTGTGGTAAGTAAATTGCACTATGCTCTAGATTCTTTTCTTGGGCCAGAATAGATAATTTCTAGTGCTTGTGATCTCTCGGTTGATCATTTCGATCACCAACACGTATGCCTAGTCACCACACCTGGTCGCCTTTGTTGACCTTATTTTTAGAATCAGCTCTCAACCCTTCCATCTTAAATATAGAAATTCTCTTAGACTTTAAGAGTTCCTTGTTGACCTACAACTATGTGCCACTTGAAATTAAATAAATGAGGTCGAGGTTAAAACCCCTTAATTGTAATCAGAATCGATTAGATTCGCTTCAATTTGAAAATTTGACTTTGTAATGCATCGAAAATATTAAAATTAATTAATTGGAAAATATCAAATCAATTAATGATTGATCAAATAATTAAAATCAATTTTTAATGAAACTATGTGTATATCGAAGTCGGGAAGCCCCGAAGATGTTCGAACGACCTCCGTTCACAAAATTGATCACACCGTTGTCTTTGAAACATCAAATTCTATCAAACGACACCTCCAATCGATTGAAAGTATGACGCCGATCAATTTAAACGCAATGTGACAATTTAAATCTAATTTCACTTGACTTGCCACCGACGTGTCAAACTCACAAAATCGATCGTGCCATTGCGTTCGGCACAATAGAAATACCTAAAATTGACACCCATATTGCTAGAGCTTATTGTTCAGTTGATTCGTTAATATTTCCATAATTATGGTTAATTAATTGAATATTAAGCTAATAATCTACTAATCCTATTAATCCTTATCTTAACCCAAACCACCCAAGCCTCCAATAGGAAGCTAATCCCTATTGGAAACAAGCCAAAGCGGCGGTGTTAAAGGCAAATGAAGGCTATCCTCTCGGTATTCTCCCTCACATTGACCTCATTCATGACATTTTTCTTCCCTCTCTCTTAAGCCGCCCAAAAGTCTCTCTCTCGCTTCTCAGACTGCTCGTCAGCGACGTAGAAGAACGACATCCTCTATCATCCGCTCCCTCTTGCACTTGGCGAACTCCTGTAGTAGCTCCTCCTTCTATTTGGTCTCTGAATCCTTCCTCTTCTCCTCTCTTGGTTTGAAGCACCAACCCTAGGAGTGGAGAGGATACTTCCTAATCACCCTTCCAACAAAACCCCAATTGTAATTTTTGCTATGTGGGTTTTTCTTGAAGGAAATGTTTTGGTTTATCCTCATGCGCTATGGTTGGCTTGTCATTTACATGTTATTTAGGTTTGCGCCATCTTGAACTTTTGTTGTTGTTAGTGAATGTTCATGGGGACAATTTCATAGTTTTTGCAAAGCTATTATTTGTGCTTCGTTTGACTCTCTTGTGATATATCCCCCTAATCCATATGCTGTTCCATCAAAGTTGTTTGAGTTTAGATCTTTGCTTTCATGGTTGGGTGTGAGGTTGACATTTGACATCATGGATTATTTACATGTTTTGCAAAGCTTGTTGTCAAAGGAGAACCCTTATTAGTTGAAAATTTTGTTCAATGTGTCTTGGAAGCTTTTGCCGATTCAATGGCTAATACCAAAGGATGCACTTTTGAATTCACTTTTTATTCTAATTTTATGGAATTCTAATGAATCCATCAAATCTTGTTTATAATTATGCTCCATGGATTGATATTAATAATACTCAAAAGTGTTTTGTGCACTCGATATTAGTAATGATCTAGCTAAGCTTGGAGTGCAACCTACAGGTCTGTGTCTTTAGTTGAGAAACTAGGATTTTTCATGCATTATGCGAATTATAAATTTGTTTTCTTTATATGGCAATCATGACACAATCTTGTTTCTAATGAAGGAGAGGATGAAAGGAATGATTGCTCTTACTTGCATACTTGTCTCTTTCTCTCACTTGATATCTTATTATCAGACAAATGAAATATGAAATTTCAGATTTGGAAAGGTTCTTATATGCAATTAAAAGCTTATGTTATAACTTGCTATTTGAATATTCCAAATGCAAAATTCAGGTGAAATGATGATGAAAATGATGCTAAAGCGAGGGGTATCAATTATACTTTAATTTCATATACATGTGAATGCAAATTTATTGCTATATCCTATAAGTACCTGTTCACATTTCTCCAATATGGTGGGAAAACTTGTGATAAGTACCTGTACATGTTTCTCCAACATGATAGGGAAACTTGCTATAAGTACCTACACATGTTTGTCCAACATGGTAGGGAAATTTGTGATATAAGTACCTATACATTTTTCTCTAACATGGTAGGAAAATTTATGAAATAAGTACCTGTACATGTTTCTCCAACATGACAGGGAAACTTGATATAAGTACCTGTACATGTTTCTCCAACATGTTATAAGTACCTACATGTTTCTCCAACATGGTAGAAAATTTATGATAAGTACTTCAGGTTTCTCAACATGATGGGAAACTTGTGATAAATACTGCATAAGCTCCAACACAGATGAGAAACTCATAAGTATCTACACATATCCAACAGGAAAATTTGTGATAAGTACTGTATGTTTCTCCAACATGTGGAAACTTATATAAGTACTGTTTCTCCAACATGGTAGGGAAATTTGTTGTTGTGCCGTGCAACTCATGCACACCTTTCTTGGCATGGTGGGCAAATAAATTTCTGGTCATGGTGTCTCACGACACCTACCATGCACGCTCTTCCTTGGCAAGGTGGGAAGGCCTAGTCTCCCGAAGTAGCCCCTATGTGGGGATGATGCCGGGAGGCTGCCGAAATTTATTTAAAAAAAAGTTAGAAAGGAAGGGAAGAAATGCTTAAGTTGTCATGTTGGCTTAAAATTTCTTTATCTCAAATGTGAATGCTTATGCTTCAATTTCTATATCATGCAAGCTATCCTATTTTGTGGCAAATATGACATGAGTTGATACTTATGCTCTAACTTCTATAACATGCAAGCTATTCTATTCTATGACAAGTGCAACATGAGTATGTGAATTGATCAATGCATATTTATGTCAAAACATGAGTGTTTATATATTGATTTTACATCATGCCTATATATTATGATATGTATTATTAATGCTCATCCTAAAATTCTACTTAGCTTGGCATGTTATGAGATATATGTTAGACATGTGCTTAAACATAAGGCTTAGTATGTCATCTCTCTTGCTTTACTTGTCTATTTTGCCATGATTTGCACACATTTATGAGACATGGCACAAAAAAAGTATTTATGAAGAAAACACATGGAAAATGATATTAAATCAAATCTACAAGATGACATGACATCTATCGTGAGGATATCAAAAATAGAAAATTATCAAGTTAGAAAGGGAACTTACAAGTCTATGTGGCACCAATTAACAATTTTGTAAGAATTGAAAGAACTTGGGACTTGTATTATAAAAGAGAAAGGGAAAGTAAGAGAGTAAGTTTTCATGAGAGGTGAATCCCTTCTTATTTATACTCCTTAGCCTTCTCCTCTTATCACTTATTATTATCCCATATACATGTTTAAGCTTGTCATAAGTTGCATGCATTTAATCCAAACTTAGGCCATGTGTCATGCTACATGCACATGCATGCAATTTTAGATTTCCTATCATTTATTTTAATGATGTATGACAAAAAAATATGAGTTAAATAAACAAATATAAATTAACTCTTTCTTTGTCATTTCCTTATATCTCGCATGCATGTGAGAACTTTCCACCCTTTCCTTTCATTCATCCTTTGTCATACACCCTTTATGAAATGGGATGAGTACTTGTGCCCTTTTGTCATAAGTTTACATGCAAAGGTGATTCATTTAATTCACTTACTTGCTTTCTTATGACACTTATATGGCATTTATATCTACCTTTGCCATTTGTATCTTAGTGATAGTTGACATTCACTCATATCTTTGTCCTCTCCTCTCTCATTAAGAGAAATATGGGCTATGGATCATATTATATGACCCACTTTCCATTCATTTAGAGCAAAGAAAGATATATAGAAATTAGGCCCTCTTTCTACTACTTCATGATTGATCAAATGGACCCCCAAAATAATTTATTTCAGCCTATTTTTCCTTGCTGATTTGTGGTATAAAAGGGGTATTTTGGCCCAAACATTATGCATATCTTATTTTCAATCAAATGCCTAAGTCTATTTTAGGTCCACTACTTCATGATTGATCAAATGGGCCTCCAAAATAATTTATTTCAGCCTATTTTCCTTGCTGATTTGTGGCATAAAAGGGGATTTTTGCCCAAACATTATGCATATCTTATTTTCAATCAAATGCCTAAGTCTATTTTAGGTCCACTACTTCATGATTGATCAAATGGGTCTCCAAAATAATTTATTTCAGTCTCTTTTCCCTTGCTGATTGGTGGCATAAGAGGGGAATTTTTGGCCCAAATGAAGTACATATTTTGTTCCCAATCAAATAATTATGTATATTTTAGATTCATCACTTCATTTTTAGCCCAAATAAAGTATCCAATAAATCAAATATCTAGAAAGACATGTGATCCAAATGCAAGATAAATTAATAAAGAACATATGCTATACTTCCGGTTCTTGACGTCAACAAAAACCTAAAAATATCAAACTAAACTTGCAAATTGAACCTACATTTTGACTTGACATCTTAATATCCATACAATATTTAAAAAAAGAATAGATGTATGTTGAAATGTCCAAACAAGAACATGTGTTAGATATGAAACAAAGAACAGATACTATACTTCCCGTTTGGTCTTCGGACCGGGTCCGGGTTAACAAAACCTAAAAATGTGATATTATAAGAATTTCAAATGAATAATATCTGAGAAGCTAATTCTGTCATGTAATACAAAATATGAATCAACTGACATAGCTTCTGAAATTCAAACCCTCAAGAAGAAAAGTCCCAAACCCGATCCTCTATGTTCAAGCTAGAGTGGACAAGGTTTTGAAGGATTATACTTCTTGAGATAATGAATTAAGACCCGATCCTCTGTAGAAAACCGGACAGAGTAGACAAGGTCTATCAATTTAATTCTATGATCGAAGGGTAATTACAATTCAAATGATAAATGATCATATATCCAAATATAAATCAATCATAAAATGATCAAATTTCAAATAAAATAGCAAAAAAATATAAATAAAAATGAAATGAATCATTTAAATTAAAACTTAAAATAAAAAAAAAATCAATCCACCCCAATGCAACTGTTTGTCTTGGGGTGATAAATTAAGAAAACTTTTGCTCACAAAGAGCCAATGTCAAATAAAATGCATAACTAACTTCACACTCAAAGCAAGGACGCCCGTGTCCCCCACATGGTTTTGCCGTGATATGGCACCACATAAATGAGCACTGACCCTTCCTCCGACCGGGTGGTTCGTCGTGATATGGCACCACTAAATTATGGTCACGATTATAGCCCGTATGTTCCCCAACGGCTTTGCTCTTTGAGCTGTGAAATGTAGAATGTATTTGGTTGAAAAAAAGCCTTATGTTAGCTAAGGTTGACTTATATTTGTCCCCTTAGAAAAACTCCACCCCAGGTCTACAAGGACACCTTGGACGACGTAACTCATGTGTTGCTAACAAGGATCCTTCAATCAGGTTGGGTCGACTACCTCCTCTGACTAAGCGGACCGTGGGACCATGATGACCGGATGACAAAACCATGGGATCTAGATCGGGCGCGTCATCATTCCCCCCACAAAAAGTTTTAAATTAAAATAATAAATTTCATAAGCTCTAAACTCCACTCACTGCAATTATATTCTCGTTATTTAATGATTCATTGAATAGCCTTAATTGAAAGTGCTCTGTCAGTAGTGGGAGGGGTAATTAACTATAGGGGCTTACGCCTATAGGAAACTTGGAACCAGATATAAAAAGTTTTCACTAAATGAGAATGAAATTTCTGTGTAGTGTCTTATCTACTATTCATTTACCTTCTAAAATTATCTCCGACACTTAAACAACTCTTTTAGTATTCCAAAAGAGGTCGGTGGCAAATTTTTGGATCCCACAGATTTTTGGCTACTCCGCTGGGGACAAGTTTCTCTTTCCATATTTGGGTAGTCAAATCTAAGTTATAATTGTAGTGGAGCATAAAAACAAAAAGAATGAAAGAAATAAAAATGAAATGGGAAGTGATAAGTTAAAAGAGAAAACTTAAGAGCTTTCTAGATTAAAGTCTTATGTCATTTGAGATTTTATTTAGTGCATTTGCTTAGTATGTTTTGTCTTATCGTACCCATGTTTTGGGAAGTAAGGTGATAGTGTATTTTAATTGCTAATTTTACCTTCAACACTTAATGGCACTCCGAATATATGTCATACTTTGGCACAACATCCGTTTGGCCAATGCCATCATCAATGCTGGAAGCACCGGGGCTACCATCTAGTTTGGTAGCATTGACTTCCCAACTATTCTGAATGAACAAGTTGCTAGGTCTCAACTTGCTGAAGTCCAAACTCATCCTGCACTCTAAGTGCAACAATCCCTAAAAAGACCCGCTGAAATTGTGACCCCTACTACTGTATGGTCACTTCAAAAGAAATAATTAGTCTTTGAGAGGCATGGTCCCTTGGATACACCAATCATGAAGAGGGTTGTTATCGGTGACTCCTTTAGTCCCTCGAATAATGCAATCCTTCACTGAACCCTTCACCCCTGTGGAGACAATGTCAAGCTTCTTCATCTGAAGCAAGCTTAGTCGGCAAAAAGAAAGAGAAGTCTTGAGCTGGTGTTCAGCCTCCCAATCAATCAGGAAACCAGTGAGTGTTCCAACCCACAATCAGTTTGATAACCTTAAGTGGGTTAAATGGAACATCTCTATAACTCAAATTCCTTCCGAAGATCGTTCCTCCTCGCAAGGAAACCCAAACTATATCTGCAAGTGCATCGTTCTCCAAGTTGCCAAGGAGAGAGGGTCGATGAAAAGAAAATACCAAGGTCGGTTATCGCATGCTAAGGATCGCCCTCCAAGGAGACCTCATCCCATAATTCAAATGGCGTGACGCCAACATATCCATGTCCCACACTGGTGTGACACTTGGACCACACGTCCAGGAATCCACCGCCAAAAGGTCTCGGTGGAAAGGTAAGCAGATATGGAGGCCTAGGCCTCAAAAAGAAATTGCTTTAGAGCAAAGAAATGGCATGACATCTGGTGTGAATTCCCGGAGATCCGCCCCAACTCAAATCTATCAGCGATGGGAGCCTAAAAAGAGGGCCCCCAATGATAAAGAATATGATGGTAGACACCTTGGAGAATCCGCCAGGGGATCCTGTCATCAATCAACTCTGCCTCATCGAGAGGAGGTCAACTTCAATCGAAGCTCTCTAATCGAAGAAGTCTCAATTCCACATCTAGAATCAAAAGTCCATTGGAGATGTCGATCAGAAATTTATGTCCAAGAGGATGAAGAAGAAGAGGAGGATGCAAGAAGCTGAAATAGTATATATGGTACAACAAGTGGTGAGCCATCTGCCAATACCAAAATAGTATCGCAACAAGCATTCTCCCTCAACCTGAAGAACAATAAAATGTTTAAATAGAGGAAGTATCCTCTGAGTCTTCAGGAGAAGAACAATAAGAAAATGAAGAAGAAGAAAGGGAAGAAAATCCCACCTTCGTCGATACTACCACTTTGGCATAAGTGCAGAGACAAATCCAACGCCAGATGAAAGCCAAAGATAAAGAAATCACTCAGTTGAATAAGAAAATGAGCGAAATGATGATGCAGATGATTGCAATGATGCAGTTAATGCAGAGAAATATCACGGAAGGTCCAACACCTGTCCCCCCAAATAATCATCAAGCCTCTAGTAATGCCTATGGAAATCCTCCAATAAATTTGATCTCACATGCTTCAAGGGTCAAAATTGAGCCTGAAGCAAGGATTGAAATAAATGAGTCGAACTTCTATACAAACTATATTCAAGTCATGCCTCTCAACTTGATATTATCTTAAATGAGAAGATCAAAGTTATAGCTGGCAAAAGTAAAATTAGTGAGCAAAGGTCTCTCATATTCTGCAGAGTATGATCAAATTCTATACCCAAAGGGATATTCAATGTCAAAATTTAATCTATTTGATAGAAATGGTAATCCTAAGCAACATCTAGCCCAATTCAAAGCATCCTGTGGTAACACAGGGGGAAATGATGCATTATTATTCCATCAATTCGTCAGTAGTCTAACTTTGACTGCTTTCGAATGGTATGCTGAGTTGTCAAATGACTCGGTCAAGACTTTTACCGAACTTGAAAACATGTTAAAAGGTTCACAAAGATAGTCAAAAAAAGATAACAATTGCTGATCTCACTCTTGAGAAGAGGAAGAAAGATGAATCAGTGACCCGATATATCACACATTGGCAAAATATGAGTATGAAATGTGAGCAACAGTTAGAAGAAGAGCATGCAATCCAACTATTGATGGGCAACATTGATGATAAGATGGTGCCTTATCTTTGCATGGCTTCAATTACCACATTTCAAGAGCTACTTGATAGGGTGGCTAAATTTGAGAAATTAAATTTATCACACTCTGATAGCCACCAAGATAAATTTAAAAGAGCAAAAGCTCCAGATTCGAAGAAGGGTGAAACACATTTCACCTCATTCAAGAAGGATACAGGTAAGCGCAACATCTATAATATAGATAAAGAAAGGCTACATGTTTACCAAGAAAGACCAAAATAGTCATTCAATCCTGCTCCACAACCCAAGCTCATACTTGGAGGTAATGATGTGCCTCGAGGTCGCTGAAGGCGACCAAAAATAAACAAAAGGAGCGAATGACTCAATGGCCCCGACCCTAAAAGAAAAGCTGAACAAAGAGTATTCTTTTAAGAGGGAAAGGGTGGCTAAATTATTTAAGCATGCACTCAAAGCAGGTCTCTAACTTCCAGAGTGTAAAAGACCTGAAGAGGCTGGACAAGTAGATAATCCTAACTATTGTCCATACCATCGGGTGCTCAGCCATCCTATTGAAGATTGCTACATATTCAAAGATTGGTTAGAGTGAAAGTATAGAAATGGAGAATTCACATTATCAGACAGTGTATTGGTGTGTCTGAAGAAAGAATCCACAAAAGTAATCACCTCATCTCCAGTGCCCTCAAACAATGATAAAGGCAAAGAGAAGCTGGTCGATGATGAAGGATGACAGGTCACAGTCTCTAAAAAGACTGTAAAAATGTTGAAACGACTAGAAGGTATTATAGGTGTTTAGTGGAAATCATCACTTGAGCCCGTGCTTGAGTTAAGCCAAAACCCAAGTTATGGAAAGGCTAACTCATCTCATGAAAGACAGCCTAGCCAAATACCGCAAGGGAAGGCCAATAAAGCCCAATGAAAGAATAAATCAAAGAAAAGAAAGAAAAAAAAATGTTACTACTACTATTGATGGTCCTGTAACACAAAGGATCATCAATAATATGGAAGATTATATACAACCAAAGAAGACAACCCATCACACTTTAATTCATTACAAATCTTGGATCAACTAAGAAGCGGAAGAAGTCAAGAACTTCCTAGTCTTGCTTGATGATGCATGAAGTGACAAAGCTTAGAAGAACTCTATTTCCCAAATGAAGATGAATCGAGCTCACCATATCAACGCATATAAAAAAAATGTAAAATTGGGTAGTAATTCTGAATTTCTAGTCTATCATTAGACGCGGTAAGAATCGAAGTCATGTGAAGATTCGATGCAAATGAAGTAGCTCAAGCAGAGAAGTGGTCGAGTGCTACCATCCCAATAGAGAAAAGAGCCAATGAATAGGGATAAATGAAAAGAAATTGAAATCAATAAAAAAGTTATCCCTAAGGATTCAAATAAGAAGCCTTCATCAAAAGGGATTGACTACATTCTATCCCATCTAAGGAAATTTACATTAGTTAGTATAAGCACTTCTAATGTCGAAGATCTCAGTAACACCTTAATTGAAGCTCTGAGAGCCAAGAAGTTCAAGCATATTTTGTAATGCCTAGAGACCTTGCATGTTCAAGAGCCTCCAACCGTCACATTTTCAGAAGATGATCTAATGCTCGGAATCAGAGCACAATCATCCTCTGTATGTTACAGCTGAAAGTGATGAAATCATGATACCACGGATCTTAATTGATCCCGGTTCCTCCGTGAATCTTATGAATTTGAGAACTCTGGTTATCTCTAGATGTACAACATCCGGGACGATAAAGAGTTCAAGGTTTCAATGAGAAGGGACAAAAACTATCGGTCATTTGTCCTCCCTCTTAAATTTGGAGACCTCTCACGTAAGCCAAATTTCATGTGATCGATCATACTTCATTCAGAGCTCTTCTAAGTCGACCATGGCTTCATAAGTATGGCATTGTTCCATCTACATTGCATCAATGTATGAAATATACAAAGGATGAGGAAGAATGCCAAATTGACATACAACCTTTTGCATGTGAAGATATATCAAGATGTTATTTCCTTCCAAGGGAATCAAAGCTAACAAAATAACTAGAAAATACTGCATATACTTCAAAACCCATAAAAGAATAAGTAAAGAAGAAGGGAGAAGTTAAAAAGAATAAAGGAAAGGAGATTGTTCCAAATATCCCTAGGGATATAAAGAACAAGTTTAAAATCAATAACACTGTCCCTCATCTAGGCAGTGATACTGAAGAAGAAGATGAATGTATTCCTTTCAAATCTAAAGGTCCATGTGAATCTTCCAGTAAAACACTGATTGAGGAAAATCAATTTGACTCTGATTATGAGTTTGAATCTACTTTTGATGGTAAGGTTCAATGCACCTACTTTAAACTAATCATAGATCCATCGATGAGAGACTACACTATAGTCACTCCCTGCTCCCCCCCATTTTAAAGAAATCACCCCTCAAATAAAGTCGAGGAACTAGTGACCTTCTATGTACCTCCTCTCCTTGGAAAACATGGGCCAAGAAGCCTGTTTTATAAATCCGAGGGGTGTCAAGAAGAAGATCTTGATTGGGTAATGCAACTATCTGAAGAAGAAGAAGTCATGCCCACAAGAATACCAAAATATTACTCTCCAAAGATGCAAAATCTGATGCACAAACATGGGGTCCAGGCTGAAGCAAGTAAGCAAAGGACTAAGCTCTTTGAAATGATGTGGTACCCAAAATATTCTCAAACCATTGGTAAGAGAAATATGCACACTACCAAAGGCCTTGGTTTCACCCAAGATAATGGTCCACAGGAACATACTTGTTACGCTATAATAGGAATAGAAGTGGAGAGTGACAATGAAGATGAGAATGTCATTTTAAATGTCTGTCTCACAAATAATGAAGAAGTGGAAGCCAGTCCAGTACCTGAAGAGCTTGAAGATGGTGGGCAGGCAGCCACTATGGATGAACTTAAAGAGATTAATCTGGGAACCCAGGAGGATCCTCGCCTTCATCCCTCTACTTCGAAGATAAAGTGGAAGAATTACAAACTTTTTGTGAATTGTGGATTGCTTTTCCGGACATATGCTGAAATGCGTGCTTATCCCATGTAGATTCATAAATTAGCAATTAAGCAAGATGCACACCAAGCAAGCCTCAGTGAATGAGATTGAGGTTGAAGAATAGGTAGTTGCAGAAAACCAAGAAGCTTATTGCTGGAGATATTTATATATTTGAAAAAGAAGATTTTATATGTTCGAAGATGGATCTTATAATAGCATGACATGTTTTATGGATGGATCATCGTTACAATCAAACCAAAATGGCTTTTGAAGATGAGAAGCATACTTCATTTAGGACACCAATTGGTATATATTGCTATACAGTCATGCCCTTTGACTTGAAGAATGCTGAAGCTACATACCAAAGGGCTATGACAAGAATCTTTGATGAGTTGATTCATCAAAAAAGTGCTACATTGATGACCTCTGTCAAGAGTATAGATCACAAAGATCATCTTGATGATTTAAGGATCCTTTCAAAAGAATTCGAAAAATATGACCTTAAGATGAATCCTCTCAAGCGCCTTTGGAGTCTAAAGTTCCTTGGATATGTCACTAGAGGGATTGAAATTGATCCCAACAAAATCAAAGAAATTATCGAAATGCCTCCTCCAAGGAGTCTTCGTCAACTCCGCTCCATACAGGGACATCTTGCATTCATTAAAAGATTTATATCAAATCTGTCAGGAAGATGTCGGCCCTTTGCAAAATTAATGAAGAAAGATACTCCTTTCAAGTGGGATGAAGAATGTCAAGAAGCCTTCGATAGTATCAAAAGATATCTGTTGAACCCACCCATTCTTGTAGCCCCAATCTCAGGAAAGCCTCTCATCCTGTACACAGCAACACTGGAAGAATCTCTAGGTGCTTTGTTGGCGCAACATAATGAAGAAGGAAAGGAAAATGTTTGTATTATATTAAGACTAATAGAGTGGAAGCACGTTATTCTCTAATTGAGAAGCATTGCTTGAGTTAATTTTTGCTTTCCTCCATTACATGCTATCTCATAAAATTACTCTCATCTCAAAGATCAATCCGTTGAAGTTCTTGATGACAAGACCAACATTGACAGGTTGCTTGGCACGATGGGTTATCCTTCTGCTGCAATTTGATATTACATATGTTCCCCAAAAAGTAGTGAAGGGGCAAATTCTAGCAAAATTTCTTGCTGCTCATCCCATTCTGGCAGATTCATCGCTTAACGATGATCTTCTTGATGAGCAAATCATGCACATATGTGATAAAGGAAAACCGCAAATGTGGAAATTATATTTTGATGGAGCTTCATCAATCAAATACACTCAACCCTCAAATCTCCCAAAGGCTCGTGCTAGTATCGGTCTTATCTTGATCACATCGGAAGGTGGCGTAATGAGACATTCTTATAGATTAACTAAACCACGAACCAACAACGAAGCATAATATGAAGCATTGGTAGAGGTTTCCATGGGAGTTCCATGGAATTTGCAAATTTATGGTAATTCTCAACTCCATCAATAAAGTGTTGGGCCTTTACAAAATCAACAAGCTTGAATTGGTCTACTATCACAAGCGAGTTCTCGAGTCTCCGAGCAGAAGAAGAAAGGCGCTAAGTTAGCTAAAGAAATGGCTAGTATGGATGATGATGATTACATACTAATTAATGTGTGCATCCCTAGAGCCAATAAGTTTAAAATCCTCACGAAAGGGAGGTCATCACCAACAGATCATTACGCTTGCTCCTCACACTCCCTTACAAATTGCTTTCCAAAGTCAACAAGATAAGCTTCAAATCATTCCAGATGAAAGACTTCAGCCTGGGGAAATGCTAAAATCATAAAATAAAATTTGTGTAGTAGAAGAGAAGGAAGCCTGGAGACAACCCTTCGTCAACTACTTCAAAGAAGGAAAATTACCAAGCAATAAGTCGATAGCTGCACAACTTGAGAAAAGGCTTTGAATTATATGCTTGGCAATACTGATCGTAGATCCTTGAGCGATGTGGCTATAATGTTTGGGAATAGAAGAAGCCAACAAAGTAATTATTGAAATTCATCAAGGACTTTACACCAATCAGTCTTAAAATGGCTTTCAAAATTAAAAAATTGGATATTATCGCCTATGGTAAAAGATTATATCAATCATGCCAAGAGATGCCATGAATGTCAGGTCCACGGTAACATAATTCATCAGCCTCCAAATTCGTTTCATCCAATGATAGCATCTTGAGCTTGATGTAATTAAAACAATTGATCCACCATCATCAGTTGGTCACCGTTTCATCTTAGCAGCCACTGATTATTTCTCTAATTGGGCTGAAGCTACACCATTCAAAGAAGTTACAGCTGAATAGGTGACCAACTTCTTCACCCATAATTTTGTCTATAGATTTGGTATGCCACACCAAATCATTTCAGATAACGGATCAGCCTTCAAAAGTACTAAAGTTTATAAATTTACTGATCGGCATAAGATTAATTAGCAATATTTATCAATTTATAATTTGTGAGCAAATGGCTTGGCTGAGGCATTTAATAAAATACTAGTCAAATTGCTTAGAAAAATTCTCACAATAAATAAAAGGGAGTGGCATACCAAACTTGTGGAAGCGTTATGGGCTTATCGTACCACTTATAAAACCCCTACAAAGTCTACTCCTTATGCACTAGTGTTTGGGCTTATCACTCAAAGTTGAACTCCCTTCACTCCGAGTAGCCATTCAACAAGATCTTACCCAAGACGAGAATGCCCATTTACGGATGGAAGAGCTTGATGCACTTGACAAAGTTAGGCTCCAAGCTTAGCAAAATCTGGAAGTCTATCGAGCAAGAATGTCTAAAGCATTCGATCATACAGTACATCCTCGAGCTTTCCAGGAAGGGGAACTGGTCCTGGTGCTGAGAAGAACAATCATCCCTCATCGTAAAATTGGCAGCAAATTTGAACCTAACTGGGATGGACCCTTCGTTATTGAAAAGGTATATCAAGGGGAACTTATCAGCTCGTTGACTTCAAAGGTGAAAGACCAATGCCACCAATCAATAGTCAGTATTTAAAGAAATATTACACATGAAAGTGTAATTGGACAAATATCACATTTGAATGTTTCATTGCTAATAACATATGTAAATTTTCATTGGAAATTCTCTTGTAATACAAGAATGTATTTCCAAAATAAAATAAAAATCCCCCTATCAGACAGGGGGCATATTTTTTTAGAAATTTTATAGTTAAGTGTCGGGCATTCCTGGTAAGATAGAGGGTCTTCCTTTCTCTTCGGATTGACATCATGCCTAGCGCTGAAATTCATATATGCATATTCAAAACTATGCATTCAAATCCTCAAATTTAAAAGCACTTACTGACCAAAGAAGAAAATTTTCAAGTCTGTAAACTTCAATAAATCAAGTTGGAAAAATATTTTCCATCCTACATCAAATCTAAAGGCTTGAGTTGGTGTATAAGGTTGGACTCAACACGCCTAAATATGGCTGAGTCACTGACAAGTTTGCTTACTCAATATGCCACAAAGGTCGTAGTAAGAAATCCCCATCTCATTAGCCCGAGGATAAAATCCTTCATTAATTGCTCAAGTCCATGACTCAAGTGGGTGTATAAGGTCAGACTCAACATACCAAAATACGGTTGAGTCGCTGACAGATCTACTTACTCAACACGCCACAAAGGCCATAGTAAGGGATCCTCCTATTTTGTCAATTCAAAGATAAGAGCATCCAAATTCCCAAATCTCTCCAACTTGGTGAGTTCAAGTGACTCAGACTGGGAAATCATCCCTATTGGTCATAAAGTCATTTCTCAAAATTCTACAAAAAAAAATCTTGACTCAAGAAGGCACTATGTTGAGTTTGGAATCAAATACAAATGTGAAATCTCAACTCCTTCAATAAGTCTATCAAAGCAGAAAGCAAGACTGAAGGAAATTCTTCTTCAGTAAGTCCAATCAAGCACAAAGCAGAGGACCGAAGAAGCCATCCCAATGTTCATATAAAGCTAAAAGCTGAACTAAGGGAGTTTTTGTCATCAATATGTCCATTACATGTGCACAGATGTGACTCTTGCCATCGACCCAACACAAGCTCTGAGAGCTAGTAGGTACATATCCTTCTACAAGCCCGCAAAAGCTAGAAAGGTAATTTATCGCATGACAAATCTACTTCCGTTCAGTTACGTATTGCTAAAATTCGAGGCATGAAGCTGGGATAAAAGGAGACAAGATACAAATCTTAAGATGAAGTCTTCAACAAGTCCATCAAAGCACAAAGCATAGGACCGAAGACATTCTCATCTCATCAACTCCGTCAAGTCCGCTAAGGCGAAGCTAGGACAGGAGAAAAATATAAATTCCAAATTTTGAGATGAAATCTTCAATAAGTCCATCAAAGCACAAAGCATGAAGACATTCTCATCTCATCAACTCCATCAAGTCTGCTAAGGCACAAAGCCAGGACAGAAGGAAAATATAAATCCCAAATTTTGAGGTGAAATCTTCAATAAGTCTGTCAAAGCAGAAAGCACAAAACTGAAGACATTCTCATCTCACCGACTCCATCAAGTCCACCAAGGTACAAAGCCAGGACAGGAGGAAAATACAAATTCCAAATCTCGAGATGAAATCTTCAATAAGTCCATCAAAGCAGAAAGCATAGGATCGAAGACATTCTCATCTCACCGACTCCATCAAGTCCACCATGGAATAAAGCCAAGACAAGAGGAAAATACAAATTCCAAATCTCAAGACTGAGTCTTCAACAAGTCTGTCAAAGCACAAAGTACAGGACTGAAGACATTATCATCTTGCCAACAAATCATCAACTCCAACAAGTTCGTTAAGGCACAAAGTCAGGACAGGAGGAAAAATACAAATTTTCAAACTCTCAGGAGAAAGTCTTCAATAAGTCTGTTAAAGCATAAAGCCAAGGACCAAAGGCACTCCAAATTCTCTTGACAAGTCGGTGATTACAAGTTAAAGCATCTCCTTCATCTAGTCCATTAAGCACAAAGCATTGGACTAATAACAACAAATACCGGTTCAACGAGCTATTGTAGCTGAACTGATGAAATTTAAGTGCTTGCCCAACTTGAGAGTTATACTCACTTCTATCAAAGGGCAGTGATAAAATATTATTAAAAGTTGTTGAAATTACAACTTCAGCATGACATCCAAGCAAATCTCTTGGAGATCTGCAAGGTCAACTAGTGTGCAACAAACATGGTCCACTCCTTGCACACACCATGTTTGTTGGGGGGCATTTGTTGACCTACAACTATGTGCAACTTGAAATTAAATAAATGAGATCGAGGTTAAAACCTCCTAATTGCAATCAAAATCGATTATATTCACTTCAATTTGAAAATTCAACTTCGTAATGTGTCAAAAATATTAAAATTAATTAATTGGAAAATATCGAATCAATTAATGATCGATCAGATAATTAAATTTAATTTTTAATGAAACTATGTGCATATCGAAGTCAGGAAGCCCCGATGATGTCCGAACAACCTCCGTTCATGAAATTGATCATGCCATTATCGCCAAAACATCGAATTCTATCAAACAATGCCTCCCGCGGTCGAATCGGCAAAGTGTGTGCGGACGTTGATCAATTTGAACACGACGTCGCAAAAAACTCAAAGACAGTCAAGATTGATTTCATTTTTTAATTTTTATTTGTTTTGATTATGATGGATCCCATAGGTCTGCGATGAACTGCACTGAGTAGGGGCCATGGAAGCCTAGACCTAACTCAGATTTATCAATTTAAAGGGAGTAGTCTATCAATCACAAGGTAGGACTATCCAACCAAAGGGGAACTACCTTTTGGTATACAATGGTCAAGTCTTAAGATGAAAGCACAGGACCTCATATCTTCTAGAAATAAGAAACCATTAGGATGATCAGTTTCTTTGGGCAATAAATCCACCCGTGCCAGGGCTGACTATTGAGTGAATGCCACTGGGAGACTTAAATCAGCTCAAGAATCACCAAGATTAATTTTCATTTTTAGTTTAATTTTATTTTGATGGATTCCATCAGTTTGTGATGGATTATACTGAGAAGGAGCTTAAAGAAGCTTAGACTTATCTCAGATTCACTGAACCAAAGAGAGTAGCTTCCCGACTGATGGGAAAACTATCTGATCAAAAGAGTGCCTTTTAGTTTGCAATGATCAATTGAAGGGAAGAAATCTTGGGGACTCACATATTCCACTAGAAAAGACCACTAGGGTGATTGCTTGCTTTGGGCAACAAATCGAACCCGACTTGAGGCTGCCCGTCGATTTGCGATAATCATGCTAAAAAAAATGCATCATAGTCGTACATCTTTTAAAAAGGAATGATTATCGGGGTAACCTACTTGTGGGAAAATAAATTAAACCGACCTGGGGTGACTAGGGAGTACGGATTTATCTGTCAGTGGTTAGACAATTCCTATAGGGAGTTCTCACACGCCAAGATAGGATGCTTGGGAAAAGGGGCTCTTTGGGGGCTTGAATTCTTAATCCATAAGAAAAAAATTGTTTTAGTTTATTTTATCGTGGACACTATTAGTTTGTGAGGGATCATACTGAGAAGGAGCTTATATTAGCCTAGACCCATCTCAGATTTACAGAACCAAGGGAAAATCTACACATCTGCTGAACAAATTTTCCAGCCATAGGGGTGGCTACTAAGAAAGGAAAACTGTCCAATTCAAAAGTAACCCAGGTAGTGACTAGATGGAGTTGCAAATGACTTGATCTAAATAGAGTGCCCACAGGGGATGGGGTCGGTAAGAGCTTAATCCAACACCCTGGAGAAAATGATATGGCTAGTCATATATTCAATAGGTATTCGATGTCCAACTCAAGGAGAAAGCACGGGGACTCATATCTACCAAGAGTGGTGTACTCACCGGGTAAGTCGCTATCAGCATAGCAAACATCAATCTAAGGTGCAAGGTTTGCAATCATCCTAGAAGAAAGCTCGAGGAATCACATCTTCCAGTGGGCCGAATGTTGGGATAGTCTCTTGGTTTGACGGTCTTATCGACCTACGTTATTTGAGTGAATGCCACGGGGGGACTTACATCAACTCAAAAGTAGTCAAGAGGAAAGGTGCCTCTGGGGGACTTATCCTAAGCCTCAAAATACTCAACCTAGTTAGAACATGATGGTTAGTTCAAGAAGAAAGCATAGAGACTCACATCTTCTTAAACAAAGTCAACATGAGGTAACTTACTGGCTGGGGAGTAAAGACTACCATACTAAATAGGCACTCTTTGGTTTGCAATGATCAAGTTAGGAAGAAAGCTGGACTCACATCCTCCAACTAATGACCACTAGGGTGACATACTAGCGAGGTGGCATGTTGACCCGACCTAGAGCAGCTAATGAGTGAGTGCCACAGGGGCTTGCTCCCACATCAAAATAGCTCGAGATAAAAGGTTTGTGCTTGTTGTTGTGCATGTGTTAAAGGGAATAGGATGCCTCTGGGGACTTTTACACCTACCTTAAAACACACTAGGGAATTATGAAATTATTCCATGGATGGCAATAAGAATTCCTTCTAAGAAAGGATGCCACTTGGGTTCTCTCACACCTAACTTAGTTATGCTAATTGAAATATGAGGTCTCTCGTGCTTACACATATTCTAATAGCATCAAGAGATTGTGTTTGTGTTACAAAAGAGGGATATGATGCCACTGGTTACACCTATTTTAAACACATCACGGTGGATTCGTAAGACAAGCAAACAACACTTCGAAAGAAGAGAAGATTTGATGAATGAAATCAAATTTTTATTCTTTTTATTAATGAATGTTTTCAAACATGATTTGTTTCATGAGTAATATTTCTTTAGATAGAGCCCATTAATTGGAAGCATCGGATGTTCCCCTTTACAATCAATAAGCTGATAGGATCCTCCTTGGTAGGCCTTCTCTATGACATAGGGGCCTTCCCAAGTGAGTTCAAACTTGCCTCTCATCTTTTGATGAGTAACAATTGGTCTCCTTAGGAAATAACACAAGTTCTCCTACTCAAAAGACCTAGGGCATACCAGCTTATTGTGAACTTGAATCATTTTGGCCTTGTACAAATCGAAGTTTTGGCACGCCTGTAGGCGACTTTTCTCCAAAAATTTGAGCTCTTCTAATCACAACTTTGCATTCTGCTTTGTAGTGATCTTGTTACCCAATGCTATCCTTAGTGAAGGGAGTTGAACTTCTAAGGAAGAATGGCTTGAACCCATACACTAAGGAAAATGGGATGGTAGAGTTGGAGTTCGATATGTGGTGTAGGCCCACAAGGCTTCAACCAACTGCTCGTTCCACTATCATTTATTATCATCAAGAGTCTTCTTCAGTATTTGGATGATAGTTTTATTGAATGCTTCTGCTAAACCATTAGCCTTAGGGTAGTAGATGGTGGAGTATCTCCAATCTATACCATGTCTTTTGCTAAATATGTTGATCTTCGTGCTTTTGAATATAGTACCATTATCGAATATAATTCACTGAGGCACCCCAAACCTATATGATATGGTTCCTAAAAAGCGAAGCACATGTGAGTTGTGACCTCTTTGAGTGGGATGGCTTCCTTGGAAAAGTAGTCGGTAGCTAAGATGAATCGATGCCCTTGGAAGAAGGAGGATCGATCGGACCTAATGTCGGTACCCCAACACTCAAATGGCCATGAAGCCAAGTAGGGTGTAGAATGTTGGGTGGTTGTGGAGGACCACCATGTACTTGATGGCATCTCTAGCTACATCCATGCAATCTATGATCATAGAAGGCAGTAGTATCAAGTCTTTTGATCTTCGACTTCATCTTGATCTCCACATACACGTGTACCTCAATTATAATGCCATGGGCTTTGTGTTTATTTAAATGTAACCACATTTGGTCAAAGGATCGACAGTACAGTGTGCCATCAACAAGAGCATAAGAGAGAGCTCTCTGTTTCACCTGATGGGCTTGTGATTTATTTTGAGGTAGTTTATTTATGTTCAAGTAATCTATGAATGGTTACCTCTAATCTAGCTCATTCATTTTGGCAACGACAACCTCCCCTTCAAGAGAAAGTCTATCGATGAGTTCAGAATCAATAATAGATAAGACTTGTGTATTTTGGACCATTATTGAAATGGACTCATCTTTCGGACATGCCAACTCTTTGGCAAGTTTTGCCAAGGCATATGCTATTGCATTCTCTACTCAGGGAACCTTGTAGATGGTGACTTCTGGAATTTGGGCCAAAAGCTTCATGGTATACTTGTAGTAATGATGAAGCTTGGGCTTGAGGTAGTAGGACAGACAATCAGTTGATGACCAAGAGAATCCCAAAGATGTTGATGCTCTTGACGATAGTGATGGCTAACTAACTCAATCAAAGCCTCATACTCGACTTCATTGTTGGTGAGGGTTGGAAAGATAGTATGAGAATCTCATCACATCATGGTTTGGAGTTAGAAGAACTATTCCCCTTCTTTCACAGGAGAATAGATCGTGGTGCTTCACCTTTAAGAAAAGAAGCAACACCATCAAAATACATCTCCCATTGGTGGTTGCCGACCTCCCCTAAGTTCATGATTTTTTCATCGAGGAGATCATCACTAAGTGAAGAATCGAGAAGTGGGTGTCTTTGCTAAGAAATCCTAGTGCACATTTATCGAAGGGGTACAAATGTGATATCATATGAAGTATCATGGACCAACAGCCAAATGTCCAAAAAGTGTTGGTCATGTACTCTGATGGATTGGTTCTTGAGATCAAGTTCACCTTATGAAAGCATGTAGTGTGTAGCTTGAGATGCAAAGATCAAAGCTAGGAAATGTTTCTCAATAGGTGGATAGTTTACAGGATCGGGATGTGAGGTAGAAGAGAGTGCTTTCCTTTCCATTATTGTTGGCTTCGGCCAACAGAGCACTGAGAGAGTCATCCAATGGAGTAGTGTAAAAGATCAATGAGGGGCAACTAAGGCGATGGTTCACCAAGTACTTGTCTTGTCGCGTGTTATCATCCCACTTGAACTTGGCATCCTTTTTAAGTGTTGAGAATGGCTTGCATCTCCGATAAGTTTGAGATAAAGCATCTTAGATCACCATCTTTGAAAGGATCAGTTGAGTTAAACTCTTAGAGGTGGCATTTCTAAGATAGCTTTAATCTTTTTATCTATTTCTATTCCGATGTCGAACAACAAACCCAAGGAATTTCCACGAAGCGACTTGAATGCACACTTGATTCATTTTGAGGTTATATTATCTTAACCATTCAAAACTACTCTCAAGTCAAAGAGGTGGTCTTCCTTTTCTCGCTCTTGACTACTAGATCATCAACATAGCACTCAACGATGATGGATGAGTTCATTGAAGATCTGAGTCATGGCGTTGGTATGTAGCACCGCATTTTTTAAGGCGAAAGGCATGACCCTATAACGAAGATTATGATCGGGGTTCAAAAGCAATGTTTCTTTCATCTTGGAGACATCTTGATTTGGTTATAGCGGATGACCCATCCATGAAAGAGAAGATTGCATGAGATGAGGCAATGTCCACCATTAATTACGGTATAGGAAGAAAACTCATCCTTAGGACATGCCTTGTTTAAGTCCTAAAATTGGCAAATGTGAATTTGGCCATTCTTCTTCTTAATGACACTAGCTAACCGGGTAGGATATTTTTCTTCCATGAAACCATCATCGATCGGTTCTTGACTTAAAATGACATTTGTTCAATTTTTAATTACATGCATCTAGGAGCTTGCTTAATAGGGGTAACGTTAGGGTAAATTGCTTGCTTGTGGACTGCAACATCAGGAGATAATTTGGGCATTTCTTCATTGCTCCATGTGAAGCAGTCTTTACACTCAATCAATAGTTTAACTAAGTCATTGGTTTCTTCTTCATTCAACAATGAGCGATGTGTGTCGTGATTTTCTTCTATCCGAGGTTGATTTCTTTTAAGCTTTATTGAATGAATCTCTTCTTCAAATTTTGCTAGTGCCTCTTTGACTTGGAGATCATCTGGATCATCTAAGTTTCTAAACACACATTCTCATAGAGTTGGGGATGTGTGAGAAGAACTATCGACTCAAATGATTGGTAACAAATAATAAACTTCATCATCAGACCTTATGCAGAATCTAATCACTCTTGATTGTGCTTCCTATGCATTATTTCATAGTTTTTCAAGTATTTTCACGTGCTTGGACCATGTGAGGAACTAAACCTTTTATGTAAGATTTTGAACACAAGGTGAGTAAAAGTCAAAAGGTAATTCCATTAATTCTTTAAAGTATCTTCCTCAAGTCTACATATCTGGACTTGAGGATGATGAAAAAAACCTCTTCTTCATGTCATTGGAAGACTTAGGGACTTCCTTAACTACTAAACCTTCAACTTTTGAGATGTAAGTGAGGTAAGAGCTAAGGTTCCCAAACTCTTGAATAGTTTCACATAAACTAGATTGAATACTTTGCTTTGCTTGGAGGCTGGTCTTCATCTCTGGATCAAAAGTCACCTCCAATGGAACCTGAGAGGGTTGGTGGTATACTAATCACATTAGACTCATCCTCAGCTAGATTCCAAGTCTATGTGAATAGTAGGGGTACTCTATGAACTAGAACGACCTCTATTGGGTGAGAGAAGGCCAACTAGGGGTCTCCACCTGGGCGCCTATTTCTACCTCTACCTCTACCACGGTGGAGGTTGAGCCATCTACCCACATATCCACATGATGGAATGAACGTGGGTGGAATGTGATATGCAGATCCACTTCTTCTTTAATTCCCCTTTCTTGCTCACTTGGACTTTTCATTTTCTTTTCATTTTCTTTTATCTTTTCTTTTGCATCATTTTCTTCTACTTTTGCATTTGCATTTGAATTTTATCCAAGTTCATAAGAAAGAGTGTTTTGAGGAAGATAATAGGTTACATCCTCATAAATCTCAACCTCTCTAATTGAGAATGGTTTTTCATCCCCATTGATATGGTACTCAATTCCATCTTTTTTGAACTTGATGCATTGATGAAGGGAGGATGGAACAATCTTGTTCTGATGTATCCAAGGCCTAACAAAGTAGTGAATGAAGTATTCGAATTAATGATGTAGAACTTGGCTTTAGTCTTGTAGACATCGATCTCCAATGGTAACAATATGGAACCTAAAGCTCGCTCGCCTTGATCATTGAATCCTCTCAACATCATCCTATCTCCTTAGAGAGTAGAGATGTCCATCTTCAAATAGGCAAGGGTCTTTAGACTCATAATGTTTATCGATGCACTTTAATCTATGAGAACCCTAGTGAGTCTAAACTTGTCCATGTTGACTGTAATATATAAGGGATGGTTGTGCTCAAGTCCCCCAGTAGAAGGTCTCCATCTGTGAAGGTGATCCCTTGGGCTTCTTTTGCATATGTGCTTCCTCACCTATAGTCGGTGAGCTAAGCATATTTGGATCAAGGAGGAGCCTTGATTAGTGATTCCCTCATCTCTTTGGATAAGACAAGGGCATCATATATATAGCTTAGATGACAACTTTCTTAGATGAGAAAGGACATTGTAGTCCACCTTGGTGGTCTTCCACAAGCATATCCAAGGGTGGAGCATCCTGGAAGGGCTTCTCGATCTTATACCAATGACTTATTTCCTCTATCTTGAGGTGCCCCAGGAGGTAGAACCACTATGGAGGTTGACTTTTGATAATCTCTTGAGGCAAGGTGGTGGCAAGTTCTACTACTTGCTCACCTACACTTCTCCTATGGGACTCTCTCAAATCATGATTCCAAGTCTATCTCAAGAGGTGAACCCATAGTATTGAGTTGGAAAATCCAACTCAATTAGAAGAGGAAGATCAATTATTATAGTTAATTAGACTTGAAGAGTTATCAGTTATGAATAGAAGAAGATAACTCATCAAGAGACATAGATGTAATTCAAATCAGCTTTATTCTTCAATTCTTGGAAGTATTTGGGGTACAAAGTAGAAGTCAAGTAGAGTGAGTGGAGTAAGGATTTGATGCCCTTATCCACGATACAAGAGTTCTACTTAGAAATGGAAGAAGTCTGTGTGGGGAAACTAAAGTGAGTTTGGACACGGTGGTGGGCTGCTAAGAGCTATCGGTGACACATCTTCTTTGCTACTGAGCTCCCACTTTCCTAGAGTTATGCAACTTGCAAACCTTATGTTGGAGGTTTGAGACTGAAACACAAAGGAAAGCTTCTTGATCTTCTAGAATTATTTTCTTAGAGGTTTTAGACAAAGAAATGTCCCAACCTTCTTTGGTTTTGGTAGGATCACTTGTATCCCCAAGGATTACCCGATGGAACTAGAAGGTTGTTCCAGGTATTCCTTTGGGATAACGACATAGATCTTGAAACTATGTTCAAAAGTCCTTGAATGTAAAGCAATCCTCAAAATGTGGCCTAGCATACGGTGGTAAGGGAAAAGTTTGGATCATGACTTTTGCCTACTTCCTCCGTCTCCTAGGCTCGGGTAGCTGAAAATCAGTTTCTTTAAGAGATTCTTAAAGATTTTCTTGATTACCTCCCTCTTAAAAGAATAAGGTTTGTTTAACTTATCTAATAGAGTAGGTGGACCATAGCTACATGGCGGTGGATATGCATGCTCTTTAATGATATGGCTAAGGCGATGCTATCTTGGGTGGAGGCGGTACTCGGTGGTGGAAAGGAGGTGGAGGCAGGTCATGGTCTCTGATCTCTAGGGGATGCTTCCCCTTGTCAACCGCTACTCTTTTCTAGGTTTCTTCTCTCATAAACCTTTTGGGATTTTGCTTGGGCGATCGGAAAAGGCAAAGTGGCCTCTCCTTGTAGACTAACGCCTTGCTGATTAGCTTCTCAAATGTCTTTATAGTGAAACCCTTAAGCATGAAGGGTGCCATGGAATATTCTTCAGAGAATCTTAATGGCATCTTTATTGTGGTTCACACTTCATACTCGTTACATCATCGAATATAATCAATAAGTGACTCAGTGTTGAGGCTATGAGATCACTAGTAACCCCTGTGAGCTCCAAAATCTCTTGATGAAGAGTTACTCCTCTAAATGTCTTCTTGAATGTTGGGTAGTTACCCAATCAATCTACTACAAGAGTCTAAAGAGTAAAGCATCGCCACACACATTGCAAACAATTGGCCAAAGTGAGCCATATGCCTCGGTTCCCACGCCATCAAAGATTTTGAAGGAAGGAGGCACAAAACCCTTTGGGATCTTGGATAACATCAATTCCTCTAGGTAGGGTCTACCCTTTGGAACCATGATCCGCTTGAGCCAAAGCTTCCTTCACTGTTGCTCAACCATGGATTTTATATTTTTCTTATATGGAGGTACTATCCACTACCTTCTATGAGACTAGTGCTACCTTGCTCAAAAGGTAGAGTCTTAATAGATCTAGACATGCACTAGTTCATGACTAGACTACTAGGATGAACTAGGGGCTTGCTTACGAAACCGACTTTCGCTAACAAGTCTTGCAATGTGCCATCTATCAATCTATTCATCTTCACTAAAGGTGATGGGTTGATTCTGTGGTGTCTCCTTGATCACCCTCATCACCTTCCAAGGCTTATTTCTCCCTAAGAAGAGAACCTCTAGTATCGACCATGCATATGCACCAATCCCCATCAAGTCATCTTTGGGATCGGACTCTCTTCTTCAGACCATGCATACCCTAAGATCTTTTTTCTCCATAAAATAATCTCATCTAAGGATCGATCTAACTTAGTAGGTACAAATAGCTTGATTGGTGATTATCATGGCGAGAGGCACCCGCCCCAGTTGAGGGTCAATCTATCATATTTTACTCAGAAGAATGATACTACGATACTATATATAGGGTAACAATCTAGAATGATCTCCACCCTTACCGCCATCATGGAATATCCATGATAGTGTCACCATCTCCATCGGCTATATGGGTGGAGTTGGTGAAGGAACATGATGCTGGGTCTCACTCTTCCGCACCATTGGTAAGGTCAGGGAGAGCTTGGCCTTACCATAATGGGTGGTGTAGGAGGGGTATGATCCCTTGGCTATAGTTGGATCACCAATGGGATATGTTTTTCCCCGAATGCGACCTTCATGGCCTTAGATAAAATGGGTGATGCTGAAACCTGCATTGATGATGGTGGACGTGGGGTAGAGCGATGGGGTAGAGACATCACTGACTCTCTATGTACAGGAATTGGCATCCTATGGTGGCTGATCCCCGTGAGGAGAATACTATTAGTATGTGATGGGTAGCACTGAAAATCAACCAAAGTAGAAGCTAGCGGCGTGAACCTCCATCGCTCTCTCTAATGTATGATGTATGGGCCTCATGGCCCTCTCGATGGATCTACCTCCCATGCAAGGATAATAGATTGAAGATCAAGGACTCGGCGTCATATCTCACTACTTGGCGTGAATGAGCGAGGCGTCGACCTCTCCTCAACTAGGTGTGTGTGCACTAGAGGAGGTGATGAACGGATCCTCCTGGCATCCTTCTATCTAATCCTGAGAGAGAGAGAGGATGAAATTGGATTTCCATGACCAGTGGTGAAGTGATCATGGTAGACTCATCCATGGGCTTGATTGCCTCAAGTTCTCTCTAGCTATAGAATGGGCTTGATACATTCTTGTTCTTATGAGTGGTAGGATGGGAGGAGTGTGAGCTAGACCCACTTAAATGATGTGGGAGGCAAGCCTTGAAACTAGGGGTATATAGATGGTAGA
The DNA here is from genome assembly GCA_021442155.1 of Cymbidium sinense. Classification (NCBI taxonomy): domain Eukaryota; kingdom Viridiplantae; phylum Streptophyta; class Magnoliopsida; order Asparagales; family Orchidaceae; genus Cymbidium; species Cymbidium sinense. The sequence goes on from CM038218.1 coordinate 34,302,166, forward strand.
GCTTGCATCATGGGCACCGGGAGCAACTCTAGGATGAGCTGGAGAATTTGGCCTTATGTAACCAGTATGGGTACTACCATGCTTTCCTCTTCAATGAGGATGCATTTGAATTAGAGGGTAAGTCTGACGATTTTCCACCACCTTCTTCTTGCTGATTGTGGTGAGGGGAATGCCCTCACAATTGATCCTGACCCCCTCAAATCATCAGCCAAAATGGATCAAATGGGAATGGTCCAAATGAGGGAAGTCAGTCTGGTCTAAGGCTAGATCCATGTCATGTGGGAAAGTAAAGACAAATTTTTGGGAACCTGCCATTGCTTGAGAAAGAACTTGTGATCTGAAATGAACTTGCATCTATTTCTATCCATAGATTTTGAATTTTTGAATTTGAAAATTTGAACCACATCCAATAACTTGGAAGTGTTAAGTGGGGTTCAAATGATTTGGACTTCAGATTATTGATTGATTTTGGATTTTGATTTTGATTTGACCCATTCCTTTAACAAATTTGGGTATGTTAAAGTACGGGTCAAATGATTTTATTTTGTTTGAATATTTTGGAATTTTTACTTACTTAGCAAATTTAGGTATGCTAAGTGAAGTAAAAGTGATTATTTCTTTTGAAAATTTTGTTTTGTTTTAATTTTTAGAAAATTTTAAAATTCTTACTTAGCAAATTGAGGTATGCTTAGTGAAGAATCTAAGTGTATTTTGTTTGATTTTGAAAAATAGGATTCTTAGCAAATTTAGGTATGATAAGAAAATCCTAAGTGTCTCATTTGTTTAGAAAATTTTGATTTTTTGAAAAGGGTGGGATCTAGCAAATTTGGTATGCTAAGGGGATCCTAGGGCGCTTCATTTTGTTTTTGAAATGATTGAAAGTGGAGATTCAACTTTAGCAAATTTGGTATGCTAAAGATGAAGTCCCACTTGGTTTTATGAAATGGAAATTTTACTTAGCAAATTTAAGTATGCTAAATGAAATTCCAAATGGTGTGTTTAAAATTTTGATTTCATTTTTTTATTTTGAAAATGGAAACTTCTCCTTAGCAAATTTGGTATGCTAAGGAAGAAGTTCAAAGGTGTTTGAGAAATTTTTTTGTTTTGAGTTTGGAAACTTAGCAAATTTTGGGTATGCTAGGTGAGGTTCCAAAATATGTTTTGAAATTTTTTTGAATTTTTGGATTTGGAAACTTTACTTAACAAATTTGGTATGTTAAATGAAGTTCCAAATATGTTTGAAGATTTTGAATTTTTGGATTTGGAGACTTCAGTTAACAAATTTGGGTATGTTAAGTGAGGTTCCAAAATGTGTTTTGAAAATTTTTGAATTTTGGATTTGGAAACTTTACTTAAATAAATTCGGGTATGTTAAATGAAGTTCCAAATATGTTTGAAAATTTTGAATTTTTGGATTTGGAGACTTCACCTAACAAATTTGGGTATGTTAAGGGAGGTTCCAAATGTATTTGAAAATTTTGAAATATGATTGTTGATTTTTGATTTTGGATTTGGAAACTTCACTTGACAAATTTGGGTATGTTAAGGGAGGTTCCAAATGTGTGTAGAATATTTTTGAATTTTGAATATGGAGACTTCACTTAACAAATTTGGGTATGTTAAGTGAGGTTCCAAATGTGTTTAGAAAATTTTGAAATGTGATTGTTGATTTTGAAATTTTGAATTTGGAAACTTCACTTAGCAAATTTGAGTATGCTAAATGAAATTCCAAATGTGTTTGAAATTTTGATTTTGAATTTGAAAACTTTACTTAACAAAATTATATGTTAAATGAAGTTCCAAATGTATGTTTTGATTTTTTTTTTGAATTTTGGGATTTGGAGACTTTATGTAACAAATTTGGGTATGTTAAGTGAGTTTCCAAATATGATTGTTGATTTTGAATTCTTTTATTTGGAAACTTCACTTAGCAAATTTAGATATGTTAAATGGAGTTCCAAATGTATGTTTGAAAAAAAAAAAATCTGAATTTTGAATTTGGAAAATTCACTTAACAAATTTGGGTATGTTAAGGGAGGTTCCAAATGTGCTTTAAAATTTTTTGAAATATGATTATTGATTTTGATTTTGGATTTGAAAACTTCACTTAGCAAATTTGATTATGCTAAGTGAAATTCCAAATGTATGTTTGAAATTGTTTTGAAATATGATTGTTGATTTTAATTTTGGATGGAATTCCTTAGCAAATTTATTATGCTAAATGAAATTCAAATGTGTTTTAAAATTTTTTTTTGAATTTTGGGATTTAAAGATTTCACTTAACAAATTTGGGTATGTTAAGTGAGGTTCCAAATGTGATTGTTGATTTTGAATTTGGAAACTTCACTTATCAAATTTGAGTATGCTAAGTGAAATTCCAAATGTGTTTTTTTGAAATTTTTTTGAAATATGATTGTTTGAAATTTTAATTTATTTTGAAAGTGGGGACCTTCATTAAACAAATTTAAGTATGTGGAATGGAGTTTAACTTTTTATTTTGAAGCATGAAATTTTTGTTAGGTGTGTGATTGTTGCTTTTGAAGGAGGAATTCAACTTAAAACATATTTTAATTTTCTAATGTTATTTTATTTTAGTTTAGATGAAATCTTTATTTAATAAACCTAAGTATATTAAATGAAGATGTTCACATTTGCTTTTTGAAAATTTTAATTTTGTTTACAAATGAACTTTTTATTCAATAAGTGTGAGTGTTTTGAATAGAAGAATTCATGTGCTTTTGAAAATTTTATGAATATGATTGTGATTTTTGAAAAGGATGATTATTCATTTTATTTTGAAAATGAAATCTTCATTAAAGTGAATTGAAAGAAGATGTTCATTTGTTCTTTTGAAAAATGTTGTTTAGTTTTATTTTTAAAATCCCTCTAACAATTATGGGGTGTTAAATGAGGGTGACAAATTTTATGGAAAATATTTTATTAAGTGCATTTTGAAAAGTGCTTTTGAGAAAGAAAAGTTCTTTATGGAAGATTTATTATTTTAGGATGAACCTTTCCTTATGAAAATGATAAGGAGGAAGTCTTTAAAGATGTTTTTTTTTTAGATCTTTTTATTTTACCTCTGGAGGAACCAAGGGTTTTAAGAAAAAAAATGCATCTAAAAGATGTTTAAACTAAACTAAAAGAATGAAATGAGCTAAAGTGCCAATGAAAAGGATAGTCTTGGATTCATACCAAAGTACAAATATCGATAAAGATGATTATTTACCAAAGATGGAGAGGAACCATCTGAGTGCTTAAAAATTTGTGGTAAAATTCTCTATGTGAGAGTCCTTCCAAATCTATTGGTGATAAAGCCATAATATAAAATTCACCTTGAAAGATGCCTGATTCAGATGTACTTAGTGATCAAATATGTCATCAAAGAAATAGTGTATCTCAAAAGATAAGTCACTACCCTTTAATGGAACCAATCACCTCAAGACTAAGGATGGGTCTACATATATAGAGATTCTTCTACTTTACATGAAGAGTAGAGTTTAAATCTTTGTTAAGTTTTATAGGGCAAGCCCCATAGTTAATTACATCCTAAAGATAGATCCCAGGAAAACTCTTGAGGTAAATGATCATTATCAAGATTTCAATAAGAAAGGACTATCAATGATTAGTTTATGTTTTTAAGATCAAATGGGATTGATCAAAAGAAGTTATTATCGAAGCTAAAATGAGAAATAAGTGAGATGCTCATGATTAGGAAACTGTGAGCATCTCTCAAACTATCCTAAAATTGGGCTTTACATTTTAGAAATTGATTTAGTTTGTTTGAGTTATATTTTCATTATAATTTTAGGACTTAAGATTCCTTAGCACAAGATTAAGTAAATGCCTAGAGGTGAGGAATTATGCTTATTTCCTATAAAGGAGAGAAGAAATCTCAGAACCTAAATCTAGGGATCTTCGGTGAGGGCCGAAAGCACAACCTAAATCTAAGGCGAAAAATAGGTAATTGGTTTGCCTCCACAAGAGAGAACAAATCACTGACGACTTGGACTTACATGGGGTGGCCCTAACTCCTCTAATTTTAAATACATGTAGGTATGTCTTTATGCTTATGCAAGATAACTATTTTATTTAAAAGACTAAGTCCTTAAATTCACTCCCTAAAGAGACTAGATCATGTAAAGGGACATGCTTCAAATGACCTAAATATAATCAAATTTCATTTTATTTTTTTTGGACAATCATTTGACTCGGGATAATAGAATTTTATGACTAATGCATGAGAAATCAGATTATTGGCCAAAATCAGCGAGAAGGTAGGAGATGAGTTTCCATCATGGATCTCAAAGGTCAAGTTGAGTTCTATGGCAAAGGTTGAAGCCCTCCAATCAAGAGTGAAATAAGATGCATTTGTGCATGATATTATAAATAAATGCTCATCTAGCTAAGGGGTTGCTAATTCTTTTATCTTGATTTTAATCCTAAGCTTTAGGTGAGGTTATGAGTTGTTTAATTTATTTTTAGTTGTTAAGTTGAGTTAAAGATTTATTTTTCCCTAAAGAGCCTAATTCATATCTAGGCCATACATAAAGCAAAGAAGAAACTAGGAAAATCATGCCACTTAATTCAAAAAGAAAGGCATTTTAAGATTAAATAAAATGAATCAAAATTCACATAACACACATTACTTCATTTCTTTTTAACATATATAACATGCATATGGATGGACCCTAAGCATATCTATACATGCAAATGAGAGTAGTTAACACACTTTATGATGTATGCTAAGTAATTCTCTTAAGAAAATTTGGAAGTTGAATATGCATGATTTTTCTTAAGTAGAAAAGGTTTTTCTTATCCAAAATTTTCACATACATGAAAGTAAGAAAGGCATAAGTGAGTACATGCCATTGTTAACAGAGGTAAGGTACAAGACCTACTTAGGGCTACTTAAAGCCTCACAATCTCGGGGTTGTCCAGACTAATATACCACTTTCCTTAAATAGAAAAATGTATGTAAAAGAAAATGAAATGGAAAAGGAAGATGCAAAAGTTGTTTAATAGTTTCATTTTTGTTTATACAATTTATTCATGCAAGTGTAGGAAATCCTTCTTAGATGATGACATAGGTATGAATAAGGTATAGAATTAAGTATGTGTTGGATTCTTTTCAAATGAACCCCACATCTTACTAACTCTTATTCAAAACTATGCTAACATGAGAAAGAAAGAGAGCCTATGCTAAACATGCTTTTATAATCCATCACATGCAAGCTTATAATTAAGATATGAATAACACACTTTCTGATTTGATATTTCATTTATGAGTTTTGAAAATATTTTGGATTTAGTAGTGATAATAGCCACTCATATTTTACTTTGGCCAACCCATGCACATTTGACTTAAAGTAAACAATTTTTATTTTAAAATTTGAAACATGAAATTATGAATGCATGAATCACATGGCATACAACTTAACATATTGGGAATGATCCAAATCTATGAAATCATGTAAACAAACTTACTTTACTTAAATCCTAAAAACATTCTTAAAGAATAAGAAAATTTAGAATAAATCAAAGTGAATTTCAAAATAATTTTTGTTTAGTTTGAAGTTTGATTTAATTTTGAAAATGTGAGATGAGTTTATTCCTAACCCATTCCACATGTGTTTGTATTTTGTTTAATTTTCAAATAATTAAATCCATTTTTAAACATTGATTAAGTTAAGGTATAAATTAAGTGGCTTAATTAACCCTTACCTACACCACCTTAGAAAAATTAATTAAGTAATTATGAGCCAATGAGATGACATAAAACCCACAAGGTATTTAAATCTGTAATGCACCTAATAATGAAAAGGCCTAATGCAATTTGGTTTATAATTAAAAGTTAATTAAGCTAATGGGTTTAACTCAAGTACTTTTAAAACACCCTTTCATACTTATGAAAGGGGTTTTAATTTCTTTAATTAGACTTAGGCTATTAAACACCTAAGCATCTACCCAAAGTATATTAATTAAGTTTTGGAAAATTTAGAATTTTTGAAATTTGATTAAAGGGGTGATTAATGAGTTAACCCTTAATTAAGAGGGGATTAAGGAGAAAAAGGGGATTTAGGGAATAGCTTGGGAGAAATTCCCCAAAATTATTCCATAAAACTCCTACTCATTGGATATGGCCTTAATCAAACTTAATGATGGGGTAAATGCACTAATCATACCATAATTATCCTTAATTACATGAAGGGGTAATTAGGGAAAATAGTAATTTTCCTAATTGAGCCCTCAATAAATCTCAAGAAAAATAGAGGAGATAGAGGTCATCCCCTAAAATTAGCCCTAGAAGTTTGAGATTAATTGATGAACTAATTAAAGGATAATTAGTTAATTAATATTCCCAAAGAAACCTAAATTTAGAGAAAAGGGTAATTCAAAATACTTTGAAATCATTTTTGAAAATTTGTTAGATGAAATGTTCTTTCCATAGCATTTTTTCTTTTATTTTTCTAATTTTTTTATGAAGATTATGAAATTTTGAAGTTCCAAGAATTAATTAGGTAATTAACTAATCCCCACTTATCCGCGGCATGGCATGGCTGGGTAATTACGCTCTTTACATGCGTTATGAGCCACTTAAGTGTCACATTGAAAAGGCGGTTGGTGGTGCACGCACTAATATCAAAGATCAGATGACTAAGTATTCACCCGTGGTTTTAAAAGGGGAAAGGATTTCTAAAATGTGTTAAATGTTCTCAGCCGTCCATCTAAAAATGCATGGATGGATGGCTGAGATGAGCCAAGTTCTTCCTTAAGGATTAATGGAGAGTGTCCATGATCCAAGGGGAGATCCCAGCCCGATCTAGCATTGAATCATACAAGACTCAACCCACACCATCTAAGCATAATTATCAACTTATCCAGTAGTTGATTTCACATGCAATGAACATTCCTTTCACAAAGGACCAACACTTATCAAGCTAAGTGGCCAAAAAATTACATACCTCATTGGTGGTGATCACCGGCACTCGAGATCGATGAGGTAGCTTCATATGGTGGAGACGAAGCCCTGCTAAAAGTTTTAAGCCTTAGGGTTAAGTAACTCTTCCTATGGACCAACACCACTTGATCTCCCTTGCAATTTTGATCCAATTGAGGCCCTCCTTACTATAGGAACTCAAATGGATGCTTGGGTGCACTCAAATTGGTCCTTAGAAGGAGTGTGTAGAAGGAATTGAAGTAATTTTGAGTGTGGAGAAAGTTGAAGATTCAAAGGAGCTCCCCTATTTTTCAATGGAGAAAATCGAGAAGAAGTAATTTCAAATCCTCCTTAGAAGGCTTAGGGATGCTCTCTGATGATTTCTAACTCTCTCTAGTACTCAATCAAGTGTGAGTGAAGTGAATTTTTGAATTAGGGGGTATATCTCCCCATGGTATGGCGGTGACATAGCTTGCCATTTTAATCCAATTGACCATATTAGGGAGGTTGTTTAGGCTATTTTAGTGTATACATGGTCGGTTTGATCCCTTGAGTGGAATGCAAACTCCCCATGTGCTGAAATTGAGCTTAGAAGGTAATTTGAAAACTCAATTTCAAGCCATGTGATCGGGTTTGGTCCATGGGTCAAATATAAGATTGGGTTGGGTGCACCACTCATCACTAAGTCCCCTTGAGCTTTTAGGAAAGCCTCAAGTGATTGTGAAGAGGGTATGACCAAATTACCCATGGGTTAGGCCAACATTTGTTCTATGGCCTAGAGGTAAAATGGTCATTTTACTATTTTTTTTACTTTAGGTATGTTTGGAAAGTTGAGAAAATAGTTTTGGCCAAGTTTCATTGGATTTGGAATCCATTTGATAGGGTTTGGCTCATGTTTACCCATTTATGGGTCAATGGGTCAAGTTGAATTGGTCAAATTGGGTCAAACCAAGGTTGGGTCAAGTTCATATGACCATTTGAAATGTTTTGGTGCCTTTGGTTTGATTCAATTTGGTATAGATTTAGTTTTGGCTCATATGACTTCATTTAGGTTAAATGGGTCAAGTTGACCTATTTGACCCATTTGACCTATTTGAGGTAGGTCAAGGGTAGGTTTAGGTTAGGTTAGTCATATGGAATGGATTGGTATCTTTATTTCCAACCAATTTTGGTTAAGTTCAATTTTGGCTCAACATGTCCCCTTTAGGTCATGTTGGGTCTAAGGTCAATTGGGCTAAGTTGGGTGTAGTTGGCCAATTGAGGCTTTGGTCAAGTTCCACAAGTGATTTGGGATGGACTTGACCCATTGGTTTCAATCAATTTGACTTAGATCAAGTTTTGACACATTTTGGCCCTTTAGGTCAAAATGGGTCAATTAGTCAAATGGGCCAATTAGGCTGGTTGGCTCAAATGCTTGGTCAAGTTCAAACATAGGTCATGAGTGAACTTAGATCAATGGTTTCAATCAATTTGGCCTATGGTGGAATTTGGCTATGTTAGGTTTCATTTTAGGTTAAGTGTGGACTTGGTCAACCCTTGGGTTTGACTTGGTTTGATCCAATTTGATTGATTGATCATTCCATGAGGATTGTTGATCATGATGAGAGGGATATATGAGTTTGGTTCAATCCAATTTGGTTAGGATCAAAAGTTGGCTCATAAGGATACTTTAGGTCACTTTGGGTCAAGTTGGTCAAAGCTTGATTTGAAGTTGATTGATCTTGTATATGGACTTATACTTGAAATATAAATCCATTTACAAAGTTTTGAAAATCAAATGGATTTTGATCCATTTAAAAATTTTATATTCAAAGGAAGAATATGAAGGGGTCTTGGGTTTGATTTTTGATTTAGGTTTTGATTATTTGATTGAGGTTTGGATTTATATACGAGCTCATGATTGTAGGATTGATTGAACTGTGAGAGAAAATCAAGAGTTTGGCTTGATTTGAAACTGATTTGGCTAAGTTCAAGATTTTGACTTGAAAGGCTTAAATTTGATTTTGAATGGATTTGAGTTTGATTTTTGGAATTGGTTTTGATTGTTTGAATTTATATTTCATTTATATATGTGAATATAAATTGATCATAAGAAAATTTCAAGAATTTGAAAGAGTTTAATCATGATTTAGATTAAATCCATTAAAGGGAATTTAAAGGATTTAAAAAAAAAATTTAATTTAAAATTTAATTTGAATTGATTGATGATTTATTTTATATTTATTTATATATATATATATATATATATATATATATATATATATATATATATATATATATATATATATCATTTATATATATAAATGATAATACAAATAAGTTTTGAGAAAATCCCATGAGTTTGAATAAGTTTGATCAAAGTTTAGGTTAAATCCATTAATGAAAAATTAAGGGATTTCAGGGATTTTAAAATTGGAATTTAAATTTTTTGAGTTGGATTTAAATTATTTTTATTTATATTTCATTTATATATGAGAATATAATTGAGAATATAAATAAGTTTTGAGAAAATCCCAAGGATTTGAATTGATTTGATCAAGGTTTAGCGTTGATTTTGGCTGAGTCCTTTAATGGAAAATTAAAGGAACTTAAGAAAATTTTTATGAATTGATTTGGAATTTTGAATTTGATTTGATTAGTTTGAATTTATATTTCATTTATATATGAGAATATAAATGGATCATGAGAAGATCTCAAAGATTTGAATAGGTTTTGATCATGATTTTGGCTAAGTCCTTAAGAAAGGGTTAAGGACTTAGGAAATTTGAACTTAGGAATTTTTGATAAATTTTGATAATGGGTTTCAATCATGGAATTGAATCATGAAATTAATTTGAGTTTGAGAAAAATCAAATAGAATTGATTTGGAGTTTGACTTGAAAGAAGGAAAGTGAGGAATGGTTTAAGCTAAAGGCTAGGAAATTTTCTTAACACCCTCAAACATGACCTATTCCTATGGTTAACTCTTCTAAGTCTCTAGGGCTAGGTTGGAGTGTCCACCTAATCACTAGATGTGTCTTAAGATTAAGGAACTCTTAAAGTCTAAGAGAAGTCATATCTAAGATGAAGGGGTTGAGAGCTCATTTTAAAAATGAGGTCAACATGCATGGATGTATGAAACCATATGACACACATATTTAGAATGTTGGGGAAGAAATAAAGCAATGAAAGCATACAAACACATTCACTCTAAGTAAATCCTAAAGACAATCTCATGAAATAAGAAAGCTTATAAAGTAAATCAAAATTTTTTAATATGATTTTTGTTTGATTTTGAATTTGATTTAATTTTGAAAATGTAAATTGAGTTTTGTTCCTAACCCATTCCCACATATATTTAATATTTTTGTTCAATTTTTTAGATGATTAGATTTGTTTTTATTTTGATTAGGTTAAGGGATGAATTAAACATATTAATTATCCCTTACCTACACCACCTTAGCATAGTTAATCAAATAATTATGAGCTAATGAGATGACATAAAACCTCACAAGGAATTTAAATTTGCAATGCACCTAGGAAGAAAGGGGCCTAATGCAATTTGGCTCATGATTAATGATTAATTAATGTTAGGGGTTTAACTTAAGTAATTTCAGAACACCCTTCACACATATGAGTTGAGTTTTGATTTTTTTAATTGAACTTAGGCTCTTGAACACCTAAGCATCTACCCAACATAGATTAATTAAGTTCTGGAAAATTTTAAAATTTTAAGAAATTAATTAAGAGGGTAATTAGTGAATTACCCTTTAATTAAGAGAAAGAAAGAAAAGGGGGTTTAAAGAATAGCTTAGGGGAAATTCCCAAAATTATTCCCAAGATCTTCCATTCACTTAAACAGACCTTAATCAACTTCAACAAAGGACTAAATCACTAATCAAATCCTTAATTATATTAAGGGGGTAATTAGGAAATGAATTATAAATTTTCCCAATTAAACTATCAATAAATCCCAAGAAAATTAGGAGAGGCACACGTTATCCCACAAAATACACTCAAGAAGTTTGAAATTGATCAGTGGATTAATTAGGGAGTAATTAGCATATTAAGATTTCTAATAAAACCAAAAATTAGAAAGACACTATTCAAAATCCATTAAAACCAATTTTAGAATGTTCTAGGTTGAATTATCTTTCAGTAGCAATTTACTTCATATTTTATGATTTTTCTTCAAAGAGATATGAATTTTAAAAGTTTAGGTAATTAATTAGAATTATTTAAACCTTTAATTAATTCCCTAATCCTACGGCATTATCGGACTGCACTTTACATGCGTCACTCCCCGGCGACTAAAATGTCACGTCCTTACATGCGTGGCGGCGGTCTTCGAGCTTTTCCAATCCATCAGGGATGGCTGAGATTAAAGCTATCATTCAAAGGGGATTAAATTAATTTTAAAATATGATTTAATCTTGGCCATCCATCCAAAATGTGCAGATGGATAGCCAGAGATCACCCCTATTCTTCCCTATGTAGAAATGGAGACCATCCACTTTCCAAGGGAAGATCCGAGCTCGATCAAGCACGGATTGGATTGAAACTCAACCCGTACCATCTAAACCTGAAGGCAAGCACATCCAACGGTCAAAATTCCATGGGATCAAAATTTCTTTCACAAAGCTCCACACCACATTGATTTTAATGATTAAAAAATGGCCTCTCAGAGGTGATTAGGCTTGAGAAGCTTCAGTTACGAAGCTTTGGTGAAAATTTTAGGCCTTGGGGTTGAGTAGATCTCTCTATGGACCAACTCCTCCTTGATTCCTTGTGGCTTTGATTGAACTACCATTCCTCTTGCCTTTGGAGCTTGGGAAAGAGTATAGGTGCACTCAACTTAGTCCTCTGATGGAGCTTGAGGAAAAAATTTGATTGGTTTTAAGTGTTGCCTTAATTGGAAATCTTATGGAGCTCCCCTATTTTTTCTATGTAAAAACTGAGAATGGAAATTTCTAACTCTCTAAGAAGCTTGGGAAGGCTCTCAAATGGCTCCTGCTATGCTTCAATCGATGTGTGTATGTGTGAATGAAAGGGAGAGTATCCCCCCTTTGGCAATCAAACCTCGAGCATAAGCTTATCATTTTGATCCAATTGTCCTCATGCAATGGGCTATTTGATCTGTTAGAGGCTTGCACATGGTTGGTTTGGCCAGAGGAGTGGGAATATGAACTCCCCATGTGCTTAAATCGAGTGTTGGAGGAATGCCATGTGGCCATTTCAAGCCATGTGCTCGGTTTGGCCCTATGGTGGAGTTGAGCTGACCCAAACCTATAGGGTTGGGCGCACCACCCTCCCTAGGGTTTACTTGACCTATTAGGAAAGTATCAAGTAGGTATGAAGAGGGTTTGACTAAATTCTAGTGGAATTGATCAAAATTTGTTCTATGGACTAGGGGTAGAATGGTCATTTGGATGATTTTTGAATTTGGATATGTTGGGTATGTTGAGAAAATAGTCTTGGCCAAGTTTCATTGGATTTGGAATTCATTTAGTATGGTTTGGCTCATGTTGACCCATTTAGGTCAAAATTGGTCAACTTGGGTCAAGTTGACCAATTAATCAAATTCAGTTAAACCAAGGGTTGGGTTAAGTTCATATGACCGTTTGAAATATTTTAGTTATTTTGGTTTGATTCAATTTGGTTTAGTTTTGAATTTGGTTCATATGACTTCATTTAGGTCAAATGGGTCAAGTTGATTTGACCCATTTGACCTATTTCTAGGTCATGGGTAGGTTTAGGTTTGGTTAGTCATATGAGGTGGATTGGTATCTTTGTTTCTCAATTTTGGTTAAGTTTGAATTTGGCTCAACATGATCTTTAGGTCAAGTTGGGTTCAAGATCAATTGGCTAGGAAGATCTAGTTGGCCAATTGAGGCTTTGGTCAAGTTCAACATGTGATTTGGAAAAATGACCCATTGGTTTCAATCAATTTGCTTAGATCAAGTTTTGACAAATTTTTTACTTTTAGGTCAAGTTGGGTCAACTTGGGTCAAGTGGCCAAATTGGGCTAGGTTAGCCTCAAATGTTGACTCGGGCAAGTTCAAACATAGTTCATGAATGAACTTAGATCATTGGTTTCAATCAATTTGTCCTATAGTGGATTTTGGCTATGTTGGATTTCATTTTGGCTAAGTGTTGACTTGGTTTGACCCAATTTGGGTGATTGATCATCTCATGATGATTGTTGATCATGATGAGAGGCATGTGTGAGTTTGATTCAATCCAATTTGGTTACGATTAGAATTTGGCTCATACGGGTACTTTAGGTCACTTTGGGTTACGTGAGCCTAAGTGGGTCTAATGGCTTGGGCAAAGCTTGATTTGAGTTTGATTGAACTTGTATATGCACTTATGATTGAAATATAAATCCATTTGTAAGTGGTTTGAGGCCAAAATGGGTTTTGATTCATTTGACAATTTCAAGTTCAAAGGGTGAACATGAAATGGATTTTTGGCTTGACTTTTGAATTGAGTTTTGATAAAGTGATTGATGTTTATCTTTATATTAATATCCATGATTGTAGGATTGATTGAATCATGAAGAAAAATCAAGAGTTTGGCTTGATTTGAAGTTTATTTGGCTAAGTTCAAGGTTTTGACTTGAAAGGCTTAGGTTGGATTTTGAATGGGTTTGCGTTTGATTTTTGGAATTGGTTTTGATTGTTTGAATTTATATTTTATCTATATATGTGAATATAAATGAGAATATAAATGGGCCATGAGAAAATTTCATGAATTTGAAGTGATTTGATCATGATCTAGGCTATATCCTTAAAAGAAAATTTAAAGGACTTAGAAATTTTGGAGTTTGGAGCTTGAATTTTGAATTTGATTTGATTGGTTTGAATTTATATTTCATTTATATATGTGAATATAAATGAGAATATAAATGAGTTATGATAAAATTTCATGAGTTTGAATTGATTTGAAGATGATTTAGACTAAGTCCTTAAGGTGGAAATTAAAGACTTAAAATTTTGGAGTTTTGGATTTGAGTTTTGAGTTTAGTTTGATTGATTTGAATTTATATTTCATTTATATATGTGAATATAATTGAGAATATAAATGAGTTATGAGAAAATCTCATGAATTTGAATTGATCTAGATTTGATTTTGGCTAAGTCCTTATGAGAGGATTAAGGACTTAAGAATGATTTTGAATTAGGAATTTGAAATTTCATTCATGGGTTTCAATCTTGGATTTCAATCATGTATTTCAATCATGTGGCATTAATTTGAGTTTGGAGAAAATCAAATAAGATTGATTTGGAGTTTGTCTTGAAGGAAGGACGGTATGGAGTGGTTCAAGCTAAGGGTAGGTAAATTTTTGTAACACCCCTAAGGCATGACCTATTTCTATGGCTAACTCTTCTAACTTTCTAGGGCTAGGTTGAGTTTCCACCTAATAACTAGATGTGTCTTAAGACTAAGAAACTCTTAAAATCTAAGAGGTGTCCTATGTCTAAGATGGAGGTGTTGAGAGATCATTCTAAAAATGAGGTCAATAAAGAGCGCCCAATAGGTATGGTGTGACTGACAAGGAACATCACATTAGTGTTGAATCAACATCAACAACATCACAAGCACTAACATAAACAATATATCCCTTACCCAAGGTGTAGAAAGAATCCAGAGCTTAGTGCAATGTGACTCTACTTATACCCAATATATAAGAGAGGGAAGGAGGAATCCACTATGGATAGAATATGTGAACCTTCCACTAAGGAAGCAGGTTCAAGTCATCCACAAAGGGATGAGGTCTTTGATTTGATTTGAGTCTTGCTGAGGAGAAATTTCCATTGGGGAAGATGATTGAATTTATTTCAATTTTTTAGATTTTTAGATGAACCTTGTTGGTTTTATATAATCACAGGAGCCATGGAGGTCTACCACCATTTACCAATCTAAAGGGGTAGTCTACTAAACACATAGTAGGACTAGCCAACCAAAGGGATACCTTTTGGTATACAATAACTGTACTAGGAAGAAAGCATAGTAGGCTTACATCTTCCAAAGTAGGGACCAGTTGGTGATTGGCAAGGCAAGATTAAACCTAATGACTATTGAGTGAATATCGCACGGGGGGTTAGATCAACTCAAAGATAGTCAAGATTAATTTCATTTTTTCAAATTTTTTTGATGGATTTCATTAGTTTGCGATGGGTCATACTGAGAAAGAGCTTATATCAACCTAGACCTATCTCAGATTTACCGAACCAAAGGGAGTAGCTTTCTGGCCGATGGGAGAACTATCCGACCAAAGGAGTGCCTTTTGATTTGCAATGGTCAATTTAAGGGAATAAAGCTCGGGGACTCATATCTTCCACTAAAAAAGACCAATGGGGTGATTAGTTGCTTTGAGCAACAAATCAAACTCGACCCAAGGCTGCCCGTCGATTTGCAATAATCATGCTAGAAAGAATGCGTCATAGTCTTACATCTTCCAAAATGGAATGACTGCCGGGGAAACCTGCTTATGGAAAAATAGATTGAACCCGACCTAAGAGCAACTATCGAGTGAGTGCCAACCTGGGGACTTATCTCAACTCAGGTAGTCAAAAAATTCCTATAGGGAGTTATGCTGACATTGCCCTAAAGATAGGATGCCTACTTAGGAAAAGGGGCCCTTTATGGGCTTGAATTCCTAATCCACAAACGATTTAATTCTGTTGGTTTAAAATTTCTATTAGGGAGTTGCCTTTCAAATCTGTGGTGAGAAAAAAAGAGGAGACCTTATAGAAATTCATTTTTTTAGGATGCCACACAGATATGTAGATGTACTTATTTAGGTGATCGGGTACATCATTAAAAAAATAGTGTACTATCTTAAGAGATAGAAATCACTACCCTTTAATGGAACCAATCACCTCAATAAGGACTCCTAAGGATGATGGGGCTGCATGTGTACCAGAGATTCTTCCCCTACGTTACATGAAAAAGTAAAATAGGATTTATTTTAAATTGGGTTCGTTAAGTTCCCAACAGGGGCAAGCTCCAATAGTTAATTACATCCTAAGGGATGGGATCCCTTAAGAAAACTCTCGATTAAGGATAATGATCATTGTCTTTGAAGATTTCAATTAGGAAGGACTATCAATCGATTATTTTTATGTTTGAAGATCAAAATGGGATTGATCAAAAGAGGTAGTTATTATCGAAGCCAAAATGGAAGATGAGTAGGAGATGCTGATACTAGAAACGAAGCATCTCAAACTATCTTATAATTGGGCTTAACATTTTAGAAATTGATTTAGTTTATTTAAGTTACATTTTTCATTAGAAATTTATGACTTAATATTCCTTAACACAAGATTAAGGAAATGCATAAGAGGTGAGGAATTATGCTTATGGCCTACAAAGGGGAGAAGCAATCTCAGAGCCTAAATCTAGGGAGCTTCGGTGAGGGATCGAAGCAAAACCTAAATCTAAGGCAAAAAATGGGTAATTGGTTTGTCCCCACAAGAGAGAACAAACCGCCTGACAGCTTGGACTTACAACCGCTTAGGGGTGGCCGCCAACTAACTTCTCCTACAAATTTAAATATATGTAGGCAAGTCTTTATGCTTATGCAAGATAGCTAGGATATTATTCATTTATAAATAGACTATGCCCTTAAACTCACTCACTAAAGAGACTAGATCATGTAAAGGGACATGCTTCAAATGACCTAAATCTAATATAATTCAAATTTCATTTTTATTTTTATTTTGGACAAATATTTTGACTCAAGCTAATAGGATTCATATGACTAATTAATGATAAATAGAATTATAGGCCAAAATCAGTGAGAAGGGAGGAGGTGAGTTTCCACCATGGCTCTCAAAGGTCAAGCCAAGTTTCTCTAGCAAAGGTGGAAGCCCTCCAATCAAAAGTGAAATAAGATGCATTTGTGTATGATAATACAAAAGAAATGCTCATCTAGCTAATGGGTTGCTAATTCTTTTATCTTGATTTTAAATCTAAGCTTTAAGTGAGGTTATGAGTTATTTAGTTTTTATTTGAGTTGTTAGGTTGGGTAAAAGATTTATTTTTACCTAAAGAGCCTAATCCACATCCAGGACATACATAAAGCAATGAAGAAACTAGAAAAATCATGCCACTTGATGCAAAAGCTAAATAAATCATCAACCAATTTATAAAGCTAATCATAAAAGAATACAGGGTATTTGCACCACCTCACAAATCTAATATCAAATCAATGGTAGTGAAGCTACCCTTATACAACCTAGATTACAAATGAATTAAATTACAACCAAGGAATTCATTGTTATAGGGGTCTTCAAGCTTTATTCTTCCTTCTTTTCTTCTTTCTACTTCTTCGCTTCTTCTCCTTTTCTTCTTTCTTCTTTGATTTCTTCTTTTGGATGGTTGGAAAGTGGATGCTCCAAGGATTTACATGGTACATAAGATAGGATCTTATGACCAATGCTTTCCTAATCCCCATAACAATCATTCCAAAATCCTAATTGCATAAATTTACATGAAAAAGGAAAAGTGGAAATCTAACTAACACTTATAAAATAAAGGTTAGCTAAAACAAACCACACAAATCCCAAGCATGTATATTGGACTTATCACCCCACACATGGGTGACTAAGTCCACCTGGCTTATGGATCATGCTTAGGCTATAAAGCACCTGCAAGCAAAAGTATTTATATTTTTATTTATGATAGTGCCCCTTAAGCACAACCCCCTACAAAAAAGAATAGTTAGACTAAGAATGTCATACCATTCATTCTACGAATATACACCCTAACATCTAGTCTAAAACATATATCATAAAATAAAACAAACATCAAACCATGCACCGACCTAACCTAAAGTTAGAAGTCGTGACTTAGGCTAATGTGTGTGCTTTGAAGGTTTGTGTGGTATGCTTAGCTATGACTTTAGGTTCAAATTTTCTAAGTGTGAAGAACATGGTCAACTTAGAGGAGGGTTTCATTTAAGTTGTTTAGTTATTTTGGGTTAATTTTATTTCATATTTTGATTTAGTTTAAGTGAAACTTATAATTAATTACTAAGTTATGAAGAGAGAGAAAGAGAGGAGAACCTCACTTTTCTTCTAGCCTAAATAATTCCTAAAGTAGATTCACATTTTTATTTCATTTAGGTGAATGTTTTGATTAAATCTTTTAATTAATGCTAAGTTTAGATAAACTCTAAACAAACTATTCTAAAAGAAAGACATTTTGAGATTAAATAAAATGAATCAAAATTTACATAACACACATTACTTCATTTTTTTCCCAACATATGTATAATATGCATATGGATGGACCTTAAGCATATCTATACATACAAATGAGAGTATTAGACACACTTTATGATGCATGAATATGCATGATTTTTCTTAAGTAGGAAGGGTTTTCCTTTTCCAAATTTTCACATACACACATGAAAGTAGAAAAAGCATAAGTGAGTGCAACGCCATTGTTAACTAGAGGTATAAAATACAAGATCTACTTAGGGCTACTTAAAGACTCACAACCTCAGGGTTTTAGACTAATATACCACTTTCTTTAAATACAAACATATGTATAAAAGAAATGAAATGAAAAAAAAGTAGAATGCAAAAGTTGTTTAATGGATTCATTTTGTTTATGCAATTTATGTATGTTATTATTGGTAAACCTTCTTAAGTAGCATAGAGATGAATAGGATATGGAATTAGGTGAGTGTTAGGTTATTTTCAAATGAACCACACACCTCACCAAATTTCTATTCAAAACTATACCAACATAAGAAAGAAAGGGAACCTATGCTAAGCATGCTTTTATAATCTATCACATGCAAACTCATAATTAAAATACAAGTAGCATACTTTCAGATTTGATATTTGATTTATGTGTTTTGAAATTTTTTTGGATTTAGTAGTGTTAATATCCACTCATATTTCTACTTTAGCCAACACATACAAATTTGGCATAAAGTAAATAATTTCATTTTAAAGTTTGAATTTCAAAATTATGAATGCATGACATCACATGACATACAACTTAACATGTTGGGGAAAGATCTAAAGCAATGAATGCATGTAAACAAACTCACTTTACTTAAATCCAAAGACATTCTTATAGATAAGAAAATTTAGAATAAATCAAAGTGAATTCAAAGTGATTTTATTTAGTTTAAAGTTTGATTTTATTTTAAAAAGGTGAGATAAGTTTCCTGTTTCTAACCCATTCCCACATGTGTTTGATATTTTTGTTACATTTTTAGACAATTAGATCCATTTTTATGCATTGATTAGGTTAAGGTATGAATTAAGTAACTTAATTAACCCTTACTTACATTACCTTAGAAGAATTAATTAAATAATTATGAGCCAATGAGATGACATAAAACCCACAAGGAATTTAAATTTGCAATGCACCTAATAATGAAAAAGGCCTAATGCAATTTGGCTCACAATTAAAAGTTAATTAAGCTAAGGGGTTTAGCTTAAGTAATTTCAAAACACCCTTTCATACTTATGAATAGGGTTTTGATTTCCTTAAATAAACTTAAGCTATTAAACACCTAAGCATCTACCCAAGGTAGATTAATTAAGTTCTAAAACTTTTTAGAATTTTTAGAAATTGATTAAGGGGATAATTAATGAATTAACACTTAATTAAGAGAAGATTAAGGAGAGAAAAGGGGTTTAGAATAGTTAGGGAAAATACCCCAAAAATATTCCATAAACCTCCTATTCACTGGATCTGACCTTAATCAACCCTAATCATATGTTAAGATCACTAACCATACCTTAATTATGCTTAATTATATAAGGGGTAATTAGGAAATTCACATGTAATTATTCTAATCAATCCTTCAATAAATCCAAGAAAATTAGGGGAGGTAGAAGTCATCCCCTAAAACTTACCCAAGAAATTTGGGATTAATTAGATTAATTGTAATTAGCAAAAAAATAAACTTTCCAATAAAACCCAATTCAGAGAAAGAATAATTCAAAACTCATCAAAAAAAAATTAAAATGTTTTAGGTTTAATAATCCAGGATTTTATTTCACATTTTTTAATTTTCTAGCAAGAGTTATGAATTTTGGAAGATCTCTTAATGAATTAGGAATTAATTAAAGCATTTTATTAATCCTAACTAATCCATGGTTCATGGCACGTGGCCGATGCTTTACACATCATGCTCAAGGGATTACTTAAGTTGTCAAATCGGTCAGACGTGTTTTAATTTAATCTACCATTTGATCAAAGATCGGACGACCAGGGCATCTCTCCACGTTTTAAAATGAGTAAAGGGAATTTCTAATGTGTTGAATTATCTCAACCATCCATCTAAAATGCGCGGATGGATGGCTAAGATCATCCAAGTTCTTCCCCTTGATCAACAGAGACTGTCCATGATCAAGGGGAAGATCCAAGCTCAATCTAGCATGGATTCCAATCAAACTCAACCCACACCATCTAATGATAGAAAGCGGCAAATCCAATGATCAAATATCAATGGGGTGAAAATTTCTTTCATAAAGCTCCACACCACATTGAGTTTAATGGTTAAAAAATCCCATACCTTGTCGGAGGTGATCACCGGTGCTCGATTCCCTTGGAGAAGCTTCATCTAGTTGAGACAAAGTCATACTGAGAGTATGAGCACTTGAGGTTGGGTGGATCAATGTATGGACCAACTCCTCCTTGGGTAGCTTGCAGCTTTGATCCAATTCAGTCCTCCCTTGCCTTTAGATCTTGGGAATGAACTTAAGGTGAGCTTGACTTGGTCTCCTAAGTGTGCTTGCAAAAGGAATTGGAAGGAAATAAAGTGTGGAAGAAGTTGGCTAAAGGATTGAGCTCCCCTATTTTCACTGATTGAAAATCGAGAATGGCGAATTGGCAAAAGCTCTAAGATGCTTGCTATCACTCTCTGATGGCTCCAAGGTCTCACTAACACTCAATTGAATTAGGGAATGATGCATTTGAGTTTGTTTAGGGAGAGTATGTCTCCCCCTTGAAAGATCGGATGACCAAAGAATGGATTTTGATCCAATTGATCATAGGGTTTTTGATTACTTAGAGTGTGCACATGGTGGTTTGAGCCAAGGATTGCCTCCCATGTGTTTGAATTTGAGATTGGGAGGGAGTTTGAAATTTCAATTTTGACCATAGGGTTGGGTTTGGTCTAGGGACAATGGCTAACCTAAACCCATTGGGTTGGGTGCACCACTCTCCCCTAGGTCCCCTTGAGCTTTTAGGAAAGCCTCAAGTGAATGTGAAGAGAGTATGACCAAATTACCCATGGGTTCCAAAATTTGTTCTATGGCCTAGGGAAGGATGGTCATTTTATTTTTCCACTTTGACATGTTGTATGTGGAGAAATTAAGTTTGGCCAAGTTTCATTGGATTTGGAATTCATTTGATGGGTTTGGCTAATGTTGACTCATTTAGGTCAAAATTCAACTTGTCAATTAATTGATCAAAATGGTCAAACCAAGGGTTGTCATATTCATATGATTTGAAATGTTTTGGTGGCTTTGGTTTGGTTCAATTTGGATTAGTTTTAAATATGGCTCATATGACTTCACTTAGGTCAAATGGGTCAAGTTGACCTATTTGACCCATTTGACTTATTTGAGGTAGGTCAAGGATAGGTTTAGGTTAGGTTAGTCATATGGCATGGATTGGTATCTTTGTTTCCAATTATTTGGGTTAAGTTCATTTTGGCTCAACATGACCCTTTAGGTCATTGGGTCTAATGTCAATTGGGCTAGGTTGGATCTAGTTGGCCAATTGAGGCTTTGTTCAAGTTCCACAAGTGATCTGGAATGGACTTTCAATCAATTTGGCTTAGATGTTTTGACACATTTTGACCCTTTAGGTCAAAATGGGTCAACTTGGGTCAAGTGAGCTAATCTAGGTTAGGCTCAAATGTTGGCTTGGTCAAGTTCAAACATAAGTCATGAGTGAACTTAGATCAATGGTTTCATTCAATTTGACCTATGGTGAAATTTGGCTATGTTAGGTTTCAAGGGTTAAGACTTGGTCAACCTTACATTTGACTTGGTTTGACCCAATTTGATTGATTGATCATCCCATGGTGATTGTTGATCATGATGAAAGGGATATATGAGTTTGGTTCCAATTTGGTTAGGATCAAAATTTGGCTCATAAGGGTACTTTAGGTCACATCAAGTGGGGTCAAATGGCTTGGTCAAAGATTGATTTGAAGTTGATTGATCTTATATATGGACTTATGATTGAAATATAAATCCATTTACAAGTGGTTTGAAGTCAAATGGGTTTTGATCCATTTGAAAACTTCACATTCAAAGGGAGAATATGAAGGGGTTTTGGGTTTGATTTTTGAACTAAGTTTTAATTAAGTGATTGAAGTTTGGATTTATGTATGAGCTCATGATTGTAGGGTTGATTGAGTCATGAGAGAAAATCAAGAGTTTGGCTTGATTTGAAAATGATTTGGCTAAGTTCAAGGTTTTGACTTGAAAGGCTTAGATTGGATTTTGAGTTATTTTGAGTTTGATTTTTGGAATAAGTTTTGATTATTTGAATTTACATTTCATTTATATATGTGAATATAAATGAGAATATAAATTGATCATGAGAAAATTTTAAGGATTTGAAGTGGTTCAATCATGATTTGGGCTAAGTCCATTAAGAAGGATTTAAGGGACTTAGGAAAAGTTTGGAGTTTAGAGTTTGAATTTTTGAATTTGGTTTGATTGATTTATATTTATATTTCACTTATATATGTGAATATAAATGAGAATATAAAAGAATTATGATAAAATTCTATGAGTTTGAAGTGGTTTGATCAAGTTTTAGGCAAAGTCCATTAATGGAGAATTAATGGCTTAAGGAGATTTTAATTTGAGGGTTTGATTTGATTGATTTATATTTATATTTTATTTATGTATGTGAATATAAATGAGAATATAAAAGAGTTATGAGAAAATTCCATGACTTTGAGATGGTTTGATCAAGATTTAGGCTAATTCATTTATATATGTGAATATAAATATTAATATAAATGAGTTTTGAGAAAATCTCATGAGTTTGAATTAGTTTGATCATGATTTTAGGTTAAATCCATTAAATGGAGTTTTAAATTAGAATTTAATTTTTGGATTGGATTTGATTGATTTATATTTATACTTCAATTATATATGTGAATATAAATGAGAATATAAATGAGTTTTGAGAAAATCTCATGAGTTTGAATTGGTTTAATCATGATTTTAGGTTACTGTTGACCTCATTTTTGGATGAGGTTAATTTAGCAATTAGAAGATCCTAATCTCAAATAGGATTTTTCTAATTCAATGCTTAGTGACTTAGGGAAGTCACCTTGGGTTGGATCTAACCTGTTTGGCTCAGGTAGGATCAACTCAAGCATCCAATATGAATCAATTCAAATAAATAAATAAAATAAAATAGAAAAGTCAAAATTAAATCTAAAGTCAAATCTAACCTAGATTTGACTCAAGTGGAATCAACTTGGTCAAAATTCAACCCACCAAAAATGTGGCCAAATTAAATCATTCCAAACATTCCAAATGATTACATAAATATGTTTGATCATAAATATAAAGAGATTTGAATTCATTTACTTCTAAAATGGGTGAATTAGACCACTTGGTTTAAAATAGCCTAAATGGGTCTTATTGGATTCAAACCTTAATTAAATTAAAATAAACTCAAATTAATCATTTAAAATCATTTGGGAATAACAATCAAACATAATTTAATTCACCATTGGATATGATTAGGCCAAATGGGTCATTTGACCCAATTGAAATCAAGCACAACCCATTAACCCCACTTTGGGTCAAATGGGTTTACATCAAAATATAATTAAAATAAAATAAAAATAGCCACTCCAATTCATCCCATGCACATGATCAAGCATGATTGGAACTAAGTCAAATTTGTCATTTGACTTTAATTGGAACCAAATTTAATCTGTTTATGTTAAATGGGTTAATATGAAATGCAATTCACATTCAATTAAAAAAAATGAAAATGAAATGGGAAATGCAATTCACCATTAAGTCAATAAACAAATCAACAAATAAAATAAAATAAAATAAATATAATAAAATAAATGAAGAAAAGAAGGAAGAAGGAAAATTGAATTTCCCCTCTCCTCACATTAAGCCAAATTCCACCCTTAACAAATTCTACAATTACAATCAAGAAAGCTTAAAAGAAGAAAGAGAAGAAAGAGTAGAAAGGGGAGAGGAAATAAAGTTAATGCTCAACCAAAGTAAAGGAAGAACATATACACAACCTCAGGCCAAATTGACTTCTCCAACACCTTCACCACTCAAAGCTAAACTCAATTGAAGCTTTTCCCACTTCCCAAGCCATTGGAATTAGTGCAAACCACTAAAGCCATTGTGTAGAGAAGTAGCTTGGTGGAGAGATCAAAAGACAAGGAATTGACTCAATTCCTTTAGCACACAATCATCTTTCGAAGAATTGAAGCTATAGGAATCAATTCCGAAGCCAATCAAGCAACGGATCAAGGTATGCCATTAGCACAACCTTCATCTCTCTTAAGCAATTTATTTTTAATTATTTTTATATAAAACATGATATTCAAGTTGATCCAATCATATAGAATCATAGGATTTCTTTTCACGATGTAGCACTTGAAATCGTATGATTTCATTACATATATCAAAAGATATTAGCAAAATAAGTTTGACGGTTCTCGGCTCCCGCTAGAAATGAAGGAGATGAGCTCTCTGCTGTTCGATCCATGAATTTGGATCAGACAGTCTAGATCTAAAATGATTTAAATCCCAGGGCTAGGATGATTGACCATCCGATGCGTGATCGTGTTCCAAGATATCGTGTTTTCAACTGTATCACGCGACCATCCGCATGACATGGTCTCGTGGGACGTGGATTAGTATAGAATGTCTGATGTTTGATTGGATGGTCCATAAACAAACCCGCATTTTAACTTTGCCGCACGGGTCCCTCCCTACTAAAAAAACCGATAGGATTGTTACTTAACGGTTTAATTAATTAATTAAAATCCTGAAAACTTCAAAAAATCATATAAAATCAAAGAAAAATTAGAAATTTACAAATAAAATTTCTATGGATTCTTCTTGATGAGAGAAATCCATAAAAATTAAAATCCTCAATGTTTATTGTGTAATTTTCCTTTAATTTGGGTTTAATTGAAAACCATTAAACCTTAATTACTACCAAATTAATAATACAATTAATTTGATACTTTGGAGAAATAAAATTAAGCATAAAACATACTTTAGAAAATTTTTTGGGATTTAATTCTCTGAATTCAAGGGAAATTATAATTTCATGTGTTTAACCTTCAAATTAATTAAATTAATTACCCTTTAATGAAATAATTAGAAAACTTTAATCTAATAACTTTAAATCAATATAATAAATATTAATGAATGTTAGAATACTAATTAAACCTAATCAAACCTATAGGAACCTAATAGATCACTAATTAACTCTATTAGGTAATTAAAAGAATTAAGTAATTCAATTAAATGACATGAAGTTAATTAAATCATAATAAATCAACTAGTTAACCAAAATTATGAATAAACCCTCATTGGAAAGGTAATTTTGTGAAGAATAAATGAAAAATAAAATCCTTTAATGAATCCTAATAAATTAGGATTAATTTAGATTTTAATGAAATAATTAAAACCTTAATTACACCATAATTACATCTCTAATCAAGCTAAAACTTTAGGGATATAAAATTGGCATGTAACCCTACTTGCCAAAATATTTCAAGTCCAAATGATCTTTGGATTAGGAGTTTTCTATTATATAAATCCTTAGGTTAGTATTAATCAAATATTGGGTTAAGGAAATTAATTAACCTATTAAATAAAGTGGTAATTCAAACTAATATCCATCAAATACTAAAAAACTATTCAAAAACCTTTCTAAATATCTTAAGTCAATTAAAATGATCAAATTCAATCTTAGGTTAATGAAATAAAACCTTAGGTTAATAAAAGTATTAATAAACTTAAACCTTAACCTTTGAATCAATAAAATTTGATGAAACCACTCATCTCCAATAAATTTAAATAATGAATCTAAAACCTAGGTTAATCAAATCAAATCTAGTAATTAACCTAATTATTTTAGGTTAAGCATAATCTATGAACAAACCTAAGGTATTAATTCATGTTAATGGACTTAAAACTTAAGCTAAAAAATTAATAATTTAATAACTTAAGAAATTAAATTTAAATCAAACTCTTTA
This sequence comes from Cymbidium sinense, assembly GCA_021442155.1. Classification (NCBI taxonomy): domain Eukaryota; kingdom Viridiplantae; phylum Streptophyta; class Magnoliopsida; order Asparagales; family Orchidaceae; genus Cymbidium; species Cymbidium sinense. Next base: position 34,328,343 of record CM038218.1, read on the forward strand.
AAATAATATAAGCCAAATCAAATGAAACCCATATAACTTAATTAAAAATGAAATGAATCATAACTTATATAAATTAAATCAAATAAAGTAATTCAAACAAATAAAACAACATAAATCAAACCCAAACATAAATAAAATCAAAAGGATTAATTAAAACACTTAAGGATCTTAGTTAGACTTTTGGAAACTTCATTAGGAATTAGGATTTTGAATGGAAAGAGCTCCATTCAAAAATGGAATCATTCCATTCTTCATTCTTGAAAACCTATACAACTTTAACCAAATAAAGTGAACATAAAAAATGGGAATTAAATCTCTAAATCATTTGAATTGAAATCACCCGGTAAAAATTAAACCAATTCAAACTTCAAACTTCAAACTTAAACTTAAAGGCCTAGCAAAGACTTACCACACAAATCCCACTTCTACATACACTAGATTACTTAGGTCACAGACCCTATATCTAGGTTAGATCATTCTGTGATTTTCTTTTAATCTCTTGTGATATGTTGTGATGTGCTTCACATGTTTGTGTATTGCTTTGTCTTTAGGCGGATGTTAGGGCATTCTTTCTAGACTTAACACTATTTTCTATAGGGGACTGTGTTAAAGGGATCATTGTAATAAATAAATCATAAAATTATTGTTTACTTGCAGGTGCTGAAAATCCCTTAGCATAGTCTATAGGACAGATGGGCTTGGCAAGCAACTAATGCTAAGCCCATATGTTTGTAAAATATAAACTATTTAGTGTGCTATGTGTATTTCTTAATATCCGTTTTGTAGGGCTTAGGATTTCTTTTGAATTTTAAATATAAATTTGAGCTTAGAATTAAGTTAGGATTTATGGGGTCTAGGATTAGCAGGAGTTTACCCAACCAGGAGATGGTGCGGTGGTCCCCTGTGGAGCCTAATGGATGCCCTTAAAGAAGGATATTTTCCTGGAAAACTTGTAGTTCTAGGTGGGTTGTATAAGGCAAACTTCACGCCCATTTTTCTCTTCGGGTGTACAGTACCGCATTGGCCTTTTCTTATATAATTTAATTTGTCTTGATTTATTTTGGGTGTGCAATAGGAAACCATACTTTTCTTAGGTTTCTTTTTATGCTATATTTATACTGTGATGAATGTCTGGACATAGGCTCATAGGATAAACTAAATTTTCTACCCAACTAAATCAATTGAAACATAAAAATAAATATAACTTGTAATCTTCATATAAAATCATAAGCCATTAAAGCAAGATAAAATATGTAGCAACCCCTTAGCTGGATGTTTTAATATCATGCATAAATCATATTATTTCACTCTTGGTTAATGAAGGATTTTCATCCTTGCCAGAGAACCTGGGCTTGACCTTTGAGAGCCTATGATGGAAGTACACCTTCTTCTATTCTGATTTGGCCCATAATCTTTTTCTAATTACATACATTAGACATAAACTATATTCCTATGACCTAAATGAATCTTGAGTCAAAATTCATAAAATCTAAAAAATATGCATTAGTTAAGTACATCTTCATACCCTACATAATCTTAGGGATTAGAGAGTAAGTCTAGGTTTATATATTTCTTTCCTTAAACTGTAATAGCCCAGCCATCTTGCATTCATATGACTTAGCCTCATTATTTTAAAATACGTTTAGGTGGTGTTAGCTAGCAGCCTTCTCTAGGCAGGTTGTAAGTCCAGAAGAGGTAGGGATAGGTTAGTTCCCTCAAGTGAGGAGAATGACCAATGATTCTCAAGGATAGAACTAGGTCAAGCATCTAACATGTGTTAGAAGCACATGTAGACTAGGTTTTGAAGCATCCTTTTAGGAATAAGTTTTCAACCCTAGATATTTTTTTGTCTTGTCTTTACTTAGAATCTAAGCCATAGATTTCTAAAAAAAATGATAACTTCAATTCTAAAATTAAATCCCAAATTTGAAGCCCAATCATAGGATGGATGAAATGTCTACTGGGCATCCCAATATCAATAAGCATTTCCCACTCTTTTCCATTTGACTCTTAAAAATAACTCTCTCCAATTGGACCTCTCTCAATTAAATTTTTCAAAATCAATCCTTTGAAAGCTACCTTAGTAGTCTTTAGGTATAACCACTTATTTCTGTAATCTAGAGTATTCTTAGAAAGAGACCCTTCCTAAGATGTAATTAACTATAGAGGCTTGCCTTTATAGGGAGCCATGATCCCAAGATAAAATAGACCCTGTTATACTTTTCCATGTAGTTCAGGGGAAAATATTCTAGTACATAAAAGACCCATTAGCCTTAGGAGTCTTTTATTGAAATGATTGAATCCATTATAGGAGAGCATGTTTATCTTTCAAGATAATATGTTTATTCTTTAATGTCATATTTGATCATGTGGTGTCATTTCTTTTCTCTATTCTAGAGAAAACACCAACATATTTTCTAGAAACTCCACTAGAGTGGTTTCTCTCTCCATCTTTAGAAATAGGTGGTTATTTCTATATATTGATTGTACTAGTGCCACTCACCAATCAAGACTACCTTTCTTTTGTTGGATACCTTTCCATTTCATTCTTGGTTGAGCCTATCCAACATTTTGAATAGAGGTTCTAGAATTATTCATTTGTCACTTAAACCATTGGGTCCTATAACCAAATCCCAAAATAAAATGAGAGGAGAGAGAAATAAATAAAAATCAAGTCATCTCTATTATGACCTAAATTTGGTCAAGACAAATTTGAAACCATTCCAATATGGAAAATAGATATTAAATTTAAAAAGTATGAAAAGTACTTCAAGATTTGAAAAATAAATCTCCAAAAATAAAGTCTCAAAGTTAAACTTATCCTTGATCTTACTTTGGCTTTGTACTAGAGCTAAAGAGAATCAAGATAGGGTCCTTGAATGAACACCCTTTGCTCTATTGCATTCAAAAGGTATCAAAACAAGGATGTAAATTGAGATAAAGGAGTTCCTTCATTTAGTTATGCCTAATGCCCCTTTTCCCACCATGATTGAAGTTTGAATTGCATTTAGAAAAGAAGGATAAAAACAAAAATCATCCCAAAAAGAGAATGCCTTATTGACCTCAGACAAAGGTTGATTAAGGAACTGAATGAAAATCTTCTATTCTTATAGAAGAAAATTATACATGAATACAAATCTACTTTAATCTTAATTTCCACAAGTCCACTAGAATATTGGAAAACCAACTACTCAAGTTGATTGGCCAATTCTAAGGAGTTACTTAGAGGTAACCTTCTTTTAGACCTTTCCAAAATCTTAAATTCTTAAGAGTTTGGGAGAGTCAAAAGAGGAAGATGACATGACATAAACAAAGATAAAGTGGCAGGATTGACTTTTGCTTCTAATTAATGGAAGAAAAGAGAGGGTATCAAAAGAGAATTCTGATTCTCTTGATAAAGTTGAAATAAATGAAATTTAAATCAACTTTCTTAATGGGAGTTTTCCCCCATCAAATGAAATGATATTCCATGATTGACTTTAATTAACTTTAAGGCCAAATCAAGAAAAGATAATAAATGAAGAATTTAATCCTTCTAAAGAAATCATGACCTTAGGATTGGGTCCTAAGGGTGATATATCTATCGCTTAGAGTGAAAGTATGAAATTCCTATCTCTAGAAAGTTGATAGATAAATCACTTAGGATTTTGTCAGTCCAAATGAATGAAAAATGCCTTAATTTTCAAGACTAAGGCATTATATGCTTTCGATATGAAGTGAATCTAAGGAGAATCCTTTGCAATGTCTTATGACCTATTTGACATTGTCTTAATGTTAAGCATGGTGGTCAAAGATTCCATTGCAAGCTGAGATTACCTTTATTCTTATATGTGCTATAAAATAAAATACAAGTCAAACTTGACTTTAATAGCACATCATCTACCCTAGAGGGTCCTCTTTAAATGATGATCCTCTAAATGAATAGATCATGAGGTCTATTGATCTATTGAGGATAGAGTTAGACCCCTTCCTTCATATAAAAAAGGGAAATTCTTGAACTCAAATTCAAAATGGTAGAGTCATACCACCTCAAATGACATTGAAAAGAAATGATAAATAAATCATCTTCAAAATGTGATGTTTTGCCCATCTTAGAGAAGTTGCTTGCAAAATCAAGCATCATCATGCTCTGTTATAAAATAAAATGAAATATAAAATTAAAAAAAATGATGAAGAAAGAAATGAAAGTAAAGCAAGGCATTACATAATCATGTAATTTGCCTTACTTAACTATAAGCAACTTCCTGATATGGCATTCCACTATAAAGAAGTTCTAGGGTTATCTTCTATGACAAAGATAGACTACTAAGAACTTATTAACATCTTAGTCGATGTGAAAAATTTAAAAGAAGAAAATCTCTGAAATATATGTTGATCCTGGTGCATCGATCAACATCAAATATAAACATGAGAGTGAATTTATATAGGCTCAATTCTAATCAAGCTTTGATAAGATGATGCCTTATAAATTCAATCAAATAAAGAAAGAAGTTTTTACCTTCATGAAAATTCAATCTTAAAAACTCAACCTAGAAAAAGAACTTGATTGCAATCACATTGTTGGTTGAAGCAAAATTCGAAAAGAGCAACTTAGAATTCATGAAACATCTTTAAATGCTCTTGGATGGTCCTATCCAGCCCCAAATAAAAAAAAAGAGAATAAAAAGGAATCAATTGAAAAGAAAAAAAAAGAAACATATTGATTATTGAAGGATGTTCACATTCATCCTAAAGTGTTGAGTCTTTAGGAATATCATTCAGCTATTCCTAAATGACCTCACTAAATATTTGATTCCAATTGAAAATTCTGATTTCAAAAGTGTAAAGTTTTCAAGGAAGTCATTATACCAATCTTAAATGACTCACTCCACTAAATAATTTTGAATTCAGAAGTGTAACATCTTTAGAAAGTCATTTTATGCCAATCTTAAATGGCTTTACTAGATTTGTTGCTCAATGAAAAGATGAAAAAGAAATAAAAATGTTGGATCATATTATATGATCAATCAAGTACAGACTTGAATCATATCAAAAAGTCAATCAATAAAATGTTGTATTTGGTCAAAAGGTCAAATACATCAAATTTCCTAGCAAATCATTTAATGGAGTCATTTCATCAAGAATGAAATGATATGTAAATGAGTCAAATACATTTATCTTCTTAGTGAATCTTATAACTAGAGAAATTACCAAATGTAACCTTTCATAAAAAATAAAATCAAAATATTACTAAAAGAAAGAAAGAAAAGTAAATGAATGGAAGGACTATATCCAAGAGCGAAAGGATGAAGTCTATAATTTCTAAGCATGTAGAAATTTTTGACTTTAAACTTCTCCACATCAAAATGAAGTGGTAAGGTTAGAAGTCAAAAATTATCCTTAAGCTAAATAAAAAATAATCAGATATCTCATGCTTTGTCATTTTAGCCTTTGCCATGATTGGGTGAGCTCACTTGCCAGGTTAAATAAAAAGATAGTGGATCTTCTTTTTCAAGAGTCCATATCTTTTGAATGGCAAAGATTTTGTTGGGTATACTCTAATACCATTTCAATCTAAGCAAAAATACCCAATAAAACTAACATAGCTTAAATGAAATAAAAATAATCAGATATCTCATGCTTTGTCATTTTAGCCTTTGCCATGATTGGGTGAGCTTGCTTGGCGGTTTAAAAGATAGTGGATCTTCTTTTCAAGAAATCATATCTTTGAATGGCAAAGATTCTATTGAGTCTATTCTGATTTTAAATGAAGCAAAAGACACCCAATGTAAATGGACATTTTAACTTCAAACTTCTCCATATCAAAATGAAGTGGTAGGGTTAGAAGTCAAAAATTATCCCTAGCTGAATAAAAATAAGCAGATATCTCATACTTTGTCATTTTATCCTTTGCCATGATTGGGTGAGCTTATTTGGTAGGTTAAAAGAAAAGATAGTGGATCTTCTTTTCCAGGGTCCATATCCTTTGTATGGGTCATTGAGTATACTTTCATTCCATTGCAAGTGGTCTATAACCATAAACAAGAAAAGTTATGGAATTATATAGCCATTGCAAGTTAACAATCTTAAGTAGTTTGGGTCCTAACTTTCTTTTCAAAAGGCACTCTAGCACATTGCATCAATGTTGTTTAGATGTGTTTGGAGATTTATATAGTCTTTAAGTTCGGGATGCACCCTTAGAATTTGAAGAAAAATCCAATTCCATAATAGTGAGGGTTCCTGGATTGGCGAGTGTGGCTACTATGATGGCCACTCAGAGGAAGTATCTTCTATGGCCCCTCCCCTGTCTCCTTTCCATCTACATGTGATATCAATGATCTAAGTCTTTAATGAGTTAACTATCGATGATTTCATTAAGATATCTTTTGGGTTTAAAGGCTACTTTATCTGAAATAAATTGAAATAATCTACACATGTACCGGTCTATAAACTTAGCTTGATGCCATTTCCATAAACTAAGTCCCTTGATGACTGTGGTCAAATTCCAAAAAAAAAGCAAATTTTTGCTAAATTAAAAGCTAGAAAATGATGGTTGTACATAAGAAGAAATTATTCTTCTTGGTTAGCTAACATCATTATATGACCGACTTCTTGGGACTAGGGTAGAATCTTTACCTTGAAAATAAGTTCATATTACCCATATTTCATTTTAAAATAAAAAAGGCTTTCATGCATAAGATTATCCTTCTTAAGGATAACTTATTTGAAATTGTTAAATAAAAAAGAATTCTAGAAAAGAAAAATTGAAATATGATATGACATTAATCCTTATAAGAATGTTCTTATGAGTCATATCATCTCAAAATATTGGGATAATTTAGCAAAAGGGTCATGATCAAGATTTTTTATAATCCCACTTTCAATTAGGTAGATGTTATATTGAAAATCTTGTCAAAAAAGAAGAGAAAATAAAAGAAACTTCAATATGATTTGAAGAACAATCATGTTACTAGATATAGAGTCTTGAAATTTCTTTTGAAGTAATTTCAAAGACCTTATAGTAAAACATAGAAGGATCAAAAATGCAAAAATAAGAAATTAATCAAAGATAATTATGTGATTTCATTTCCTATAATATTAAATCAACTAAAAAAAATACAATTTCAAACTTATTAAGAGAATCTTAATTTCTCTAATAAGTTAATCCTTTCAATTCCCTTATTGATTAGGAATAAGAATTTTATGTCTCTATGAGAATCCAAAAGATTATCCTGATTCTCATTCACTTTAGAAAGCTTTAAAGGAATCTCTTGATCTTCATTGAATCCAAGGGAATGCCTTATAAGATGTTGATTCATGTCAACAAATTAAAAATAACATACATGTCCAAACAAAAAGAAAAATAAATTCCATTTGAGAAGCATTGGTTGACTTTGGTTCTTACTACATAAAGAACTACACAGTCACATGCAAGCTCAAAGAGGTAGAATTCTCAAGTTATTACTCTATGATATCTTGCCTTCAATGAAATAAACATCTAGCATGGTTTATTATAACTTTGAGATAAAAAGAAGAAAGAAAGAAAAATGATGAACTTCTATGCTTATGGCATAATAAAACATTAGGTCCAAAATATACCCAAGTCTTCCTTAAAAAATAAATTCCAACTCTTTGAAACCTTCTTTGCTAAAATTCTTCATGTGTAAGGAGTATTAGTGAAATCAAGAAATGGAAGAAAACCTTCCATTATCCTTTCATCAAGTTAGACTAATCAAGTAAGGATTAAGTCCTTAACACTCTTGCTTATTATTGACTTTTTTGGATTAGGAATAAGTCACTTTGACCCCTTTTCCTCATCCATATCACCTATAGGTTAGGGAGCAAGCCCTTTGTGGCACCTTTTCTATACATGACTTGAGATGGGAGCAAGCCCTCTGTGGCACCTTTCTCATGTCTTTTTGGGTTTGGAGTAAGCCTTCATGCACCATTCCCATGAAAAACTATCTTTGTAGGTTTGGACCAAGCCCTCCATGGCACCATTCCTACTTTCGTGTAAATGATTGGATCAAGTCATCAATGCCCCTTTCATGTTACACAGGTGATTTAGATTGGATAAAGTCTTTATGACCCACCCCTCCATTTAGAGGTCATTCTCTTCATTTTGTTATTGGATTAAGATCAATGATTTTCATGTTACAGTTAGATTGGATTAAGTCTTTATGACCCCTTTCTAATAGAAGATATAAGTCCCCGGCATTCTTTCTAATCATCTAGGAAGTCCCCATCCTACTTTTTGTGTGATTGGATCAAGCCATCAAGGCCCCTTTCATGTTACATAGGTGAGTTAGATTGGATTAAGTCTTTATGACCCCTTTCTAATAGCCAGAAAGATATAAGTCCCTAGTCGCCATTCTTTCTAATCATCTAGAAGTAAGTCCCCAGTCGACATCCTACTTTTATGTACATGATTGGATCAAGCCATCAAGGCCCCTTTCAATCATGTGGAGTTGATTTGAATTTGGAGAAATAAAATAGAATTGATTTAGAGTTTGACTTGAAAAAAGGAAAGTGAGGAATGGTTCAAGCTAAGGGTAGGAAAATTTTCCAAAACCCCTAAGGCATAAACTATTCTTATGGATAACTCTTCTAAGTCTCTAGGGCTAGGTTGAGTGTCCACCTAATCACTAGATGTATCTTAAGACTAAGGAGCTCTTAAAGTCTAAGGGAAATCCTATGTCTAAGATGGAGGGGTTGAGAGCTCATTCTAAAAATGAGGTCAACAAGGGAGAATAGAGTGAGTACCAAGGATTTATCTTAACTGTGGTCGAAATTCTATAGGGAGTTCTGCCCTAGGATGCCTACTTGGAAAAGGGGCCCTTTGGGGGCTTGAATTCCTAATCCGCAAGCGAATTAATTTTGTTTATTTTATTTGTTTATTTTGTTTATTTATTTTATCGTGGACCCTGTTATTTTATGAGGGATCAAATCATCATCCTAGGCTTATCTCTTTATTGAGGAGAAATGCGCTCCAGTTGAACAAATTCCCATAGGGGGTACTAGGAGCTATCAATCAAAAGTAACCCTGGTGTCTAAATAGGGTTGCAAAATCCAAATAAGTACCCATTGGGGATGGGGCTTAACTTTCCAACCAAGATGGCATGTATTGTCCAACTCAAGGAGAAAGCCCGAGGACTTATATCTGCCAAGAGTGGTGTACTCACCGTTAACATTCAACCAACCTAAGGTACTCATCATTTTGCAACAATCAGCCTAGGAAGAAAGCTCAGAGACTCACATTCTCCTATATTAGAACTGACTGCTGGGATAGTCTATCTTCTGCTTGATAGGTGTTATCCGACCTAGGGTGATCTTGAGTAAATTCACTAATCATGTCTCAAAAAAAGTAGTCAAGAGGAAAGGAGCCTCTGGACTTATCCTAAGCTTCAAATATACCGACCTAGAGAGCATGATGGATAGTTCAAGCATGAGGACTCACAACTTCTTAACTCTTCTTGGTACATTGTAATGAAGCCTACCATACTAACAAGATGTTCATTGGTTTACAATGAATAAGTCAAATTATACTAGCTGGGATAGCAGGTAGACCCGACCTAGAGTAGCTAATGAGTGAGTGCCATAGGGGCTTGCTCCCACATTAAAATAGTTGAGATAAAAGATTTGTGTTTGTTGTGTGCATGTGTTAAATGGAATAGGATGCCTCTGGGGAACTCTTATGCCTACCTTAAACACATTATGGGTTTTGATGAAATGGTGCCACAGATGGAAAAAAAGATTCCCACTAAGAAGGATGCGCTTAGGTTCTCTTACACCTATTCTAATAATGTCGGGAGATTTTGTTTGTGTTGTGAAAGAGGGATAGGATGCCACTAGGGGACTCTTGCACCTATCCTAGACACATCACGACGATTCACAAGACAAGCAAACAACACTTTGAAAAAAGAGAAGCTTTGATGAATGAAATATGATTTTGTTCTTTTTATTAATGATTATTTTCAAACATGTTTTATTTCATGGTTAATATTTCTTTAGATAGAGCCCATTAATTGGAAGCATCGGGTGTTCCCCTTTACAATCAATCAAGATCCTTTTGGTAGGCCTTCTATATGACATAGGGCCTTCCCAAGTGGGATCTATTTTAAATGGGCAACAATTAGTCTCCTTAAGACTAACACAAGTTCTCCTACTCAAAAAGACCTAGAGCGAACCAGCTTATTGTGAGCTTGAATCATTTTAGCCTTGTACAACTCAAGATTTTGACATGCCCGTAGGTGACTCTCCTCTAACCGCAACTTTGCATTTTTCTCTATAATGATCTTGTTACTCCTTGCTATCCTTAGTGATGGAAGTTGAACTTTTAAAAGAAGAACGACATCGAACTCATACATTAAGGAAAATAGGATAGACTGAGTTGGAGTTCGGTATGTGGTGCGGTACAATAAGGCTTCAACCAATTACTTTCCACTATCCATTTGTTGTCATCAAGAGTCTTCTTAGTATGGATAGAGAGTTTTGTTGAATGCTTCCGCTAAACCATTAGCTCTGGGTAGTAGATGGTGGAGTATCTTCAATCTATACTATATCTTCTAGCGAAGCTGTTAATCTTCATGCTTTTGAATACAATACCATTATCAAATATAATTCATTGAGGTACCCCAAACCTATATTTGATATGATTCCTAAAAAACTGAAGTACATGGTGAGTTGTGACCTCTCTGAGTGGGATGGCTTCTGCCCACTTGGAAAAGTAGTTGATGATAGCTAAGATGAATCGATGCCCCTTTGGAAGAAGGAGGAGGATCATCAAATGTCGGTACCCACAACTCAAATAATATGAAGCCAATGTAGGATGTAGAATGTTGGGTGGTTGATGGAGGACCACTGCACCTAACATGGCATCTCTAGCTACTTCATGCAATCTATAATCATCAAGGCCAATATCCTAGTTTTTCAAACATTAACCTCCCTTCAAGAGAAAGTCTCTTGATGAGTTTATCACAAGGGATGTGACTTATCTATTTTGGACCCTTATTGAAATGGACTCATCTTAGACATGCCAACTCTTAAGTTTGGCCAAAGCATCATTCTCGTTCTACTGGGAACCTTTCAGATGGTAACTTCAGAATCTAGGCCAACTTCATGGTATACTCATAGTAATGATTGGGTTTGAGAACTGGTAGACCCCAATCTAGTTGATGACCAATTGAGAATCCCAAAGATGTTGATACTCTTGACACTGATAGTGATGGATAACTCTAGACCAGCAATCAAAGTCTCATACTCAGCTTCATTGTTGGTGCAGGGATTGGAAAAATAGTATAAGAATCTCATCACATCATGGTTTAGAGTTAGAAGCTATTCCTACCCCTACTTTTCTTGGGAGAATAGATCATGGTGCTTCACCTTTAAGAAAAGAAGCAGCATCATCAAAATACATCTCCCATCGATGGTTGCTAGCCTCCCCTAAGTTTATGATTTGTTCATCAGGAGATTGTCACTAAGCAGAGAATTAGCAGGAAGTGGGTGTGCTGCTAAGAAATTTGCTAGTGCCTGTCCTTTTATCACATGGAGGGGTACAAATGTGATATCAATCTATGAGAGAATCATGGACCAATGAGCCAAACATCCAAAAAGCATTGGCCGTGTCATGAGATACTACAGCGGATTGGTTTGGGAGATCAAGTATACCTTATGAGAAAGCATATAGTGTCGTAGCTTCTGAGATGCAAAGATCAAATCTAGGCAATATTTCTCAATAGGTGGATGGTTTGCTTTAACAGGGATCAAACGATGGTTGAGGTAGTAGAGTACACTCTCCTTCCCTTTATCATTAGCTTGGGCCAACAGAGCACCGAGAGAGTCATCAATGCAGCAGTGTAAAGGATGAGTGGCCTGCCCGGGATAGGGGCTACTAGAACTAGTGGCTTCACCAAGTACTCTTTGATGTCTTCAAAATCATGCTGACACTTGTCATCCCACTTAAACTTAGCATCTTTTTTTATAAGTGATAAAAAATGACTTGCATCTCCTTGATAAGTTTGAGATAAAGCATCTTAGATATGTTAATAGTCCTTGAAAGGATTTGAGTTGAGTTAAACTCTTAGGAGGTGGCATTTTTAAGATAGCTTTAATCTTTTAGGATCTATTTCTAGGGGATTCATCTTGAGGTTATATTATTTTAACCGTTCAAAAACTACTCTCAACTCAAAGAGGTGGTCTTTCTTTTTTTAAGTTTCTGACTTCTAGATCATCAATGTAGCACTCAACGCGATGGTGGATGAGTTCATTGAAGATCTGAGTCATGGCCCGTTAGTATGTAGCACCAGTATTTTTAAGGTTGAAAGGCATGACCCTATAACAGAAGATTTTGATTGGGTTCAAAAGCGGTTTTTTCATCTTCGGAGATATCTTGATTTTGGTTATAGCGGATGACCCATCCATGAAAAGAAAATCGATGAGATGAGGTGATGTCCACCATTAACTCTATAGGAAACTCATCCTTAGGACATGCCTTATTTAAGTCCCTAAAATTGATGGAAATGCAAATTTGGCTATTCTTCTTCTTAACTGATAACACTAAGTAGGATATTTTTCTTCCCCCGATAAAACCGATTGATAAGTTTCTTGAATTCAAAATGTCTTATTCAATTTCTAATTGCATGCTAGGAGCTTGCTTAATAAGTGTTAGGGTCTATTGCTATGTGGATCATAAAGAGATAATCTGGTCATCTCTTCATAACTCCATGCGAAGCAATCTTTAAACTCTTAATAGCCTAACTAAGCCATTGGTTTCTTCTTCATTCAACCTTTGAGGGCATGGATTTTCTTCTATCCCAAGGTTGATTTCTTTAAGCTTGTCGATTATTGAATGAATCTCCTCTTTAAATTCTGGCAGGACATCTTTGACTTGGAGATCATCTAGATAATCTAAAGTTTCTAAGCATTCTCATAAGAGTTAGGGATGTATGAGAAGAACCTATCAGATTCTAAATGGTTGGTAACAACTAGGCAATAATCTTCATCATCGGACCTTGTCAATCATAATCGCTCTTGATTATTCCACTTGTATTATTCCATAGCTTGTCAAAGTATTTTGACCTGTGCTTGGACCATGTATGAGAAATTAAACCTTTATGTATAACATTTTGAACACAAGAAGAGTAAAAGTCAAAAGGTAATTCCATTAATTCTTTAAAAGTATCTTCCTCAAGCTCTACATCAACTTCAGGGCTTGAAAAGGATGATCCCAAAAAGAACTTCTATTTCATCACCAGATGACTTAGGGACTTCCTTAACTATTAAACCTTCAACTTTCTGAGATGTAAGTGAGGTTAGAGCTATGGTTCCCAACTACTGCCTAATAGTTTCACATAAACCAGATTCGATAACTTTGCTTTGCTTAGAGGCCTGGTCTTCGTCTCTGTCTGGATCAAAAGTCACCTCAATGGAACCCTTTAAAGGGGTTGGCTAGTATACTAATCACATTAGACTCATCCTCCGAGCTGGATTCCAAGTCTATGTGAATAGTAAGGGTACTCTATGAATTAGGACACAACCTCTATTTGTTGAAGACCAACTAGGGGATCTCCCACCTCTAGAACCTCGCTTTCTCGCCTCGTTGTTAAGCCATCCTACCCACATGTTCATATGATGGAATGAACTTTGGGTGGAATGTGATATGAGGATCTTTTTCTTTTTCAATTCCCCTTTCTTGTTCACATGGACTTTTATTTTTCTTTTCATATTCTTTTATCTTTTCTTTTGCTTCATTTTCTTTTTCCTTTGTATTTTCATTTGAATTTTGTCCAAGTTCATGAGAAAGGGTGCTTTGAGAAAGATAGTAGGTCACATCCACATAAATCTCAACCTCTCTAACTTAAAATGGCTTTTATCTCTGTTGATACAATACTCAATTCCATCATTTCTGAAGTTGATGCACTAATGAAGGGAAGATGGAACAATCTTATTTTGATGTATCCAAGGACTACCAAGCAAAGGAGTAAATGAAGTATTTGAATCAATGATATAGAACTTGGCTTCAATTGCCTATCTCCAATGGTAACACTATAGAACATAAAGCCCGCTCACCTTGATCATTGAATCCTCTCAACATCATCATATCTCCTTGGAGTGTAGAGATGTTGATATTCAAATAGGCAAGGGTCTTTAGACTCATATTGTTCATCGATGGACCTAAATCCATGAGAACCCTGGTGAGTTTGAACCTATCCATGTCGACTGTGATGTAGAGGGGACAGTTGTGCTCCAAGTCCCTTAGAAGAAGATCTTCATCTATGAAGGTGATCCCTTGGGCTTCTTTTGCATAATGTGCTTCCTCACCTATAGCGATTAGCTGAACTAAGCATATCTTAGGATCAAGAGCCTTAATTAGTGATTCCCTCATCTATTTAGATAAGACAAGGGCATCATATATGCTTAGCTTAGATGATAACTTTCTTAGATGAGAAATGATGTTGTAGTCCACCTTCGGTTAGACTTCCATAAGCATATCCAATGGTGGAGCATCTTGTGGAAGGGCTTCTTAATCTTCAGTACCAATGACTTATTTCCCTTTATCTTAAGGTGCTGCCCTAGGAGGTAGAACCTTGCCACTACGGAGGTTGACTTCGGTGATCTCTTAAGGTAAAATGGTGGAACGTTCTACCTACACTTCAGGCTCACCTATAACTTCTCCTATGGGACTCTCATAATCAGATGATTCCAAGTCTATCTCAAGAGGTGAACCCATAGTAGAGTTGGAAAGTCCAACTCAACCGAAAAGAGGAAGATATTTATAGTTAATTAGACTTGAAGAGTTATCGCTAGGAATAGAAGAAGAGAGCCCATCAAAAGTAACACAGATGTAATTCAAATTAGCTTAATTCTTCAATTTCTTGGAATTATTTGAAGGTACAAAGCAGAAGTCAAGTAAAGTAAGTGGAGTAAGGGATTTGATGCCCTTATCCGCTGATACAAGAGTTCTACTAGTAGAAGAAACAGAAAAGCTAGCTGAAATGGAAGAGGTCATCGTGGAAGCTGCAACTCAAGGCTGGAAGCTGGACATGGTCGGGTGTTAAGGGGCTATCCCGGGCTGACACATGTTGTTGTTGCTACTGTTGTTGAGCTCCCACTTTCCTAGAGATGGCACTCATAACTTGCAAACCTTCCATGGTATTGGGGGTTTGAGCTGACTCAAGCAGCTGCAAGGAAAGCTTCTTGATCTTCTAGATTATTTTCTTAGAGGTTTTAGACAAAGAAATGTCCCAACCTTCTTTGGTTTTGGTAGGATCACTTATACCCCCAAGGATTACCCTAATGGAACTCAAAGGTTGTTCCATAAAGTATTCCTTCGGGATAACTAAAATATTGATCTTGAAATTATGTTCAAGTCAATCCTTGAATGTGATGCAATCCTTTAAAATGTGACCTAGCATACGGTGGTAAGGGTAAAAGTTTGGATCATGACTTTTGCCTACTTCTTCCGGTCTCCTAGGCTTAAGTAGCTAAAAATTAGGTTTCTTTAAGAGATTCTTAAAGATTTTCTGATTACCTCCCCTCTTAGAAGAATAAGGTTTGTTTAACTTATTTAAAAGAGTAGGTGGACCATAGCTACGGCTGGATATGCATCGCCAGCGGTGGTATGTAGAGGCGGTGCTCCCGGAGGCTATAGTGGAGGGGTAGTGGTGGTGCAAAAGAGGTGGAGGAGGCTCTCATGGTCTCTGAGATCTCTCAGCTTCCCTTGTCGCTTTACTCGGCTTCTTTTCATAAACCTTTTACGATTTCTACTTAGGCAACTGATCTTGAAAAGGTAACTATTTGGCCTCTCCTTGTAGAATAATCGCCTTGTTGATTAGCTTCTCAAATGTCTTAATAGTTTTAATTAAGTACTTTCATAACCCTTCCCATATATTTAGGTTGGATTTAATTTCCTTAAGCTTACCTTAGGCTTTTGAATACCTAAGAATCTACCTAGCAAGAGATTGATTAAGTTTATATTGATTTTGAAAATTTGATTCAGCTAATTAAGAAGATCATTAGTAAATTAACCCTTAATTAGGTTTGGATAAAGGAAGGAAGGGGATTTAGGTAATAACTTAGAGAAAATACCCCAAACCCATATTATAAACCTCCTCTTCACTTAAAAAATATTTAATTATCTTAATTAGATGGCTATCCACATGCTTAATTACCCTTAATTACATAAAGAGAGTGATTAGGGATTCATTAATTTATTTTCCTAATTAACTCATTAATAAATCCCAAGAAAATTATGGGAGGAAGAGGTCATCCCTACTAAATATGCCTAAGAAGTTTGGAATTAATTAATGAAATGATTAGGAAGTAATTAGGGTTATTAAAATTTTAAATAACCCTTAATTATGGAAAATTCACTATTCAAAATCAATTAGAAATAATTTTATATTATTCCTCACTAAATTATATTTAAAATGAGCCCTCATTTATATTTTTTTGATATTTCTACATTAATTATATATTTTTAAAGTTTTTGTGATTATTAGGTAATTAGGAAGCCTAATTAATTAATTAATCATGTCGGCACCACGTGCGCTGTTGACGTGAAGCATGCTTTCCACGTGGCGTGATGTGATTGATTATTTAAGTTATCAAATCATATGTTGCATCAGCGGTGCTACGCATTTTCTCCTTGGACCGTCCGATCAAAGATCAGATGACCAGGATTAAACCCACAGTATCAAAGGGTAAAATTACTAGATCTAATGTGTTTTAATCAGGATCATCCATCCAAAACATGCGGGATGGATGGTCCATGATTCATCCCTGCCCTCGTCTGCGGGAGGGGGAGGCTGTCCATCCTCCATTGCTTGATCTGAGCTCACTTGAGCTTAGATTGGGCTAGGATTCAACCCACACCATCAAGAGGTGTGGGGAAGAACATCCAACAATCAAATTTGATTGGGATGACAATTTCCTTTATAAAGGACCAAAGAAATTTCTCCCTAAGCTCAGTTTTGAAGCATACCTTGTCGGAGGCTATCACTGGTGCTTCCAAACATTGAGGTAGCTTGGTTTAGTGGAGACAAAGTCCTATTGAAGGTTTGAAGGCATGATATAAAGTGGGTCTTCCTATTGACCAAAGAATGCTTCAATGGAATGCGGCTTTGGTCTAGCTCCTCCTTCCCGTGACTTGGTTGGAAAACACTTTGGGTGAGCTTGACTTGCCTCCCTGATGGTGCTTGCAAGACCAATTGGACTTTGGTGGAGTGATAAGTAAGTTGAAAAATTCTCCTACCTCCCTTATTTTTGACTCAAGAAAACCGAGAATGGGAAGTTTGAATGAGCTTGGGAAACCATGGAAAATCTTGGAGAAGCTCTATTTGGGTTCCTAGGGCTTAATCGAATGCAAGAGTGCTGAATTGCAATCAATTAAGGGGGAGTATATCTCCCACTGCTTGAATCGGATGGTGGTGAGCCTCCTTTTCATTTTGATCAAATTGATCTCATGGAGTGGATTATTTAGGCTGTTAGGGGTGCCATGTGATTCAGTTTTGGCAGGGGAGTATAGTGGAGGATTTTCCCATGTGTTAAATGAGAGTACGGAGTGATTCCATGTGCTCATTTTCCATTAGGTGGTTGGTTTTGGCTTGGGTTTGGCTGACCCAAACTCATTGGGTCATGTGCACCACATTCCTTGGTGTCCAAATGGACCACTAAGAGGATGCAAAGTGGTCTTGAGTTGGAATATGATCAAATTTCAAGTGAATTTGATCAAAGGTTACCCTTTGATCTCAGGGTAAAATGGTCATTTGGCTTTGATTTTGATTTAGGCAGATTTGATATGATTGAAAAATGGTTGTGCCAATTTTCAATGAATTTGGAGTTTATTTAATATGATTTGGCTCATGTTGATCCATTTAGGTCAAAATTGGTCAACTTGGGTCAAGTTGACCAATTGGTCAAACTGGGTCAAACCAAAGGTTAGGTCAAGTTCATATGACCATTTAAAGTGGTTTGGTATCATTAATTTGATTCAATTTGATTTATATTTAGTTTTGGTTCATTTGAGTTCACTTAGGTCAAATGGGTCAAGTTGACCAATTTTACCCATTTCACCCAATTGGGTTAGATCATGGGTTGGTTGGTCATTTGAAATGGGTTGAAAGCTTTGGTTTCAATCAATTTTGGTTTGGTTTGATTTTAGCCTGATTTGGCCTTTTAGGCCAAGTTGGGTTCATGGTCAATTGGGCTAGGTTGGGTTTAGTTAGCCAATTGAGACTTTGGTCAAATTCAACAAAAGGTTTATGAATTTGACCCATTGGTTGCAATCAATTTATCTTAGATCAAGATTTGACACATTTTGACTTTTTAGGTCAACTTGAGTCAACTTGGGTCAAGTGGCCAATTAGGCTAGGTTTGGCTCAAATGATGACTTGGTCAAGTCCAATCCTTGATCATGAATTGGTTTGATCAATGGTTTCAATCAATTTGGCCTATGGTAGATTTTGGCTAGTTTAGGTTTCATTTGGGTTAAGTGTTGACTTGGTCAAAGGCTAAGTTTGACTTGATTTGATCCAATTTGAGTGATTGATCATCTTATGATGATTTTTGCTCACAATGTGAGGATTAAATGGGCTTAATTCAATCTAATTTGAGTAGGATTAGAATTTGGCTCAGAAAGATACTTTAGGTCACTTTGGGTCAAGTGAGCCTAAATGGGTAAATTGGCTTAATCAAGGCTTGATTCAAGTTTGGTTGAACTCACATATGGACTTTTGATTGAAATATAAATCCATTTGCAAGTGATTTGGAGTCAAATTGGTTTTGATTCATTTGACAATTTGAAGTTCGAAGGATGAACATGGGTGTGATTTGGGTTTGAGTTTTGAATTTAGTTTTTGTTCAATGATTGAATTTTATGATTGACTTTGGTTTGTGATTGAAGGATTGGTTGTTTGAAGAGAAATCCAAAGGTTTGAATTGATTTGAGTTTGATTTGGCTAAGTTCAAGAATTTGACTTGAAAAAGCATAGGTTGGTTTTAGGTTAGATTTGGGTTTGAGTTTTGAATTTGGTTTTAGTTATTTGAATTTATATTTCATTTATATTTGTGAATATAAATAAGAATATAAATGAGTTATGAGAAAATCTTTTGAATTTGAAGTGATTTGGATTTGATTTGAGCTAAGTCTATAAGATGAAATCAATGTGACTTTGAAAAGATTTTTGGATTTGAATTCAATCATGGATCTTAATCATTTGGAATTGATTCATGATTTGTGAAAATCCATTAGAATTGATTTAAGGTTTTAGAAAATAAATTAAGTTGGAATTGATTTGAGATTTGACTTGGAATTAGTTTGAGTTTGAAGTTGATTTGGATTTGAGGTTGATTTGAATTTGAAGTTTGATTTGGGTTTGAAGTTGATTATGATTTGAGGTTGATTTGAATTTGAAGTTTGATTTGTATTTGAATTTGATTATGATTTGAGGTTGATTTGAATTTGAATTTTGATTTGGATTTGAAGTTGATTATGATTTGAGGTTGATTTGAACTTGAAGTTGATTATGATTTGACATTATTTTGAATTTAAAGTTCGATTTGAGGTTGATTTTAATTTGAAGTTCGATTTGGATTTGATTTGTGATCCAAGGATTGATTGTTTGAAGAAAAAATCTAATGGTTTGAATTGATTTGAGGTTTTAGAACCATATGATTTAAATTAATAGTTTTCTCAAATTCAATTCAAACCATATGATGAAATCAAAGTGACCCGGGAAAGATTTTTGGATTTAGAATTCAATCATGGATTTCAATCATTTGGAATTGATTCATGATTTAAGAAAATCAATTGGAATTAATTTAAGGTTTGAGAAAATCAATTAAGTTGGAATTTATTTGAGATTTGATTTGGAATTGGTTTGAGTTTGAAGTTGATTTGAATTTGAGGTTGATTTGAATTTGAAGTTTAATTTGGATTTGAAGTTGATTATGATTTAAGGTGGATTTGAATTTGAAGTTTGATTTGGACTTGAAGTTGATTATGATTTGAGGTTGATTTGAATTTGAAGTTTGATTTGGATTTGAAGTTGATTATGATTTGAGGTCAATTTGAATTTGAAGTTTGATTTGGATTTGAAGTTGATTATGATTTGAGGTTGATTTGAATTTGAAGTTTGATTTGAACTTGAACTTAATTATGATTTGAGGTCGATTTGAATTTGAAGTTTGATTTGAAAGAAGAAAGTAAGGATTGGGTTTAAACTATAGGGTAGGCAATTTTTCCTAACACCCCTAAGGCATGACCTATTCCTATGGACAACTCTTCTAAGTCTCTAGGGTTAGGTTGAATGTTCACCTAATCACTAGAAGTGTCTTAAGACTAAGGAACTCTTAGTTTCTAAGAGGAGTCCAATGTCTAAGATGGAGAGGTCGAGAGCTCATTCTAAAAATGAGGTCAACATCCATGAGTTGAAATCAAAGGGATTATGAAGGGTTTTGGAATTTAATCATGGGGTTTTATGGAGAAATCTTGAGCTTAAATTTGATCATGGGATTGAATATAAGTCTTAGAAGTTTGGTTTATTATGAATTTGAGGTTTGGTTTAAGAAGGAAAGATTGGATTGGGTTTAGACTATAGGGCAGACTAGTTTTCCTAAGTCCCTAAGGCATAACCTGTTCCTCTGGCTAATCCTTCTAAGTCTCTAGAATTAGGTTAAGTGTTCACCTAATCACTAGAAGACTAAGGAACTCTTAGTGTCTATAATAGTCCTAGATCTATGATGAGAAAGTTGAGAACTCACTTTAAAAGTGACCTCATCCTCGCTTAGATTTAGGATGTGTTTTGGCCCCCCCTAAAGCTCCCTAGATTTAGGATCTGAGGTTGTTGTTTTCTTCAAGTTACAAGCATAAATCCTCACCTCTTAGGCATTTCCATAATCTTGTGTTGTGAGATTATAAGTCTTAGCTTTCTAATAAAATTTCAACTCAAATGCATAATTCTCTTCAACTTCAAATATATAAAGCCCAACCATAGGATAGGTTGGAATGCTCACTAGGTTTTCTAGTATCATGAGTGTTCCCTACTCATCTCCTTTGGCTTAGATAATAAGTCTCTCCTTTTGATCTATCCCATTTTATTTTCCAATATAACCAATTTATTAATAGTCATATCATTGAAATCTTTGGAGATAATAATTGCCTACTTTAATCAAGAGTATTCCTGAGGAATTCACCTTCCTTAAGATGAAATTAACTATAGGGGCTTGCCCCCATAGGAACTTTAGAACCCAATTTAATTTAAACTCTACTTTATTCATCCATGTAAAATATGGGAAAAATCTCTGGTACATTCGAAGATCCATCAAGCCTTAGGAGTTCTTATTAGGTGATTAGGTCCATTATTGGGTGGTAATTTCTATCTTTCAAGATAATGCACAATTCTTTAATGTCATACCTGATCACCTCAATAAGCACACCCTCAGATCTACGTGGTGTCCCCCATACACATATTCAAAAAATAAACATCACAGATTTTTCTGGTGACTCTATTGGGGATAAGTTCCTCTCTCCATCTCTAGTAGACAATTGTTGTCTCCAAGCATCGATTATGGTCTTGTATTTCATATGAGTCCGAGACTATCTCTCTTTTTATTAGAACTTAGCTTTTTTTCATTCTTAAGCAAAGCTAGCCAACATTCTCTAGGTTTTAGTACCTCACCCTTGTAGGTCTTAGAACCCTAGGTTCCCCAATAGGTAAAAGATAAAATTAACTAATGAAAGGAGATGACAAAATTTAGAACATCTTTATCACTAGCTTGGTGAGGCAAGGTTCATCTTATATTTAAGAGGATAAACTCTTTTGCAAAATGCCACTTTCTAAAAGCACTTTTTCAAAATCCACATAACAAAAGATTTTGCATAAAATTCACAAGAAACTTTCAAAAAGCACAAAATTCATATAACCAAACCTCATTTAACAATTCGTATAATTGTTACATGGAGGTTCTTTTCAAAAGCACACTTTTGAAAATGGCCATCTTCATTTAACATACCCAAATTTATTGAATGAAGATTCTATTTTCAAATAAGATCATAACATGAAATTGAAACTCCACTTAATATATTTCATAAGTGCTAGAGTTAGAGTTTCCTTCTTTTCAAAAGCAAGAAATCACACAAAAAAAATCAAGACATAGTTGAACTCCATTTGACATGTTTGTCAAATGAGAGTTCCTTTTGGAAAATCAAAGCAAAATTGAATTTATTTAACACACTTACTTTGTCAAATAGAATTCCTCTTTTCCAAAGTCTTGAAAATCAAAATTTTGACTCCATTTGACATGCCCAAATCGTCAAATGAGAGTCCCATTTTCAAAAATCACAAAAAATAAATTGAACTCTATTTAACATACCTAAATTTGTTAAATAGATTTCCCTCTTTCAAAATCACAACACATTTTGAACTCTATTTGGCATGACATATTTTGTCAAATGAAGAGTTCCCTTCTTTTTCCAAAAAAAGAAAGAGAGAAAATCATAAATACACTTGACTCCTACTTAACATACCAAATTTTTTAAGTAAGAGTCTCATTTTCAAATCATAAATACACTTGACTCCTTAACATACCAAATTTGCTAAGTAAGAGTCTCATTTTCAAATCATAAACACACTTGACTCCTACTTAACATACCAAACTTTTTAAGTAAGAGTCTCATTTTCAAATTATAATACACTTGACTGCTACTTAACATACCAAATTTGTTAAGCAAGAGTCTCATTTTCAATTTATAATACACTTGACTCCTACTTAACATACAAAATTTGTTAAGTAAGAGTCTCATTTTCAAATCATAACACACTTGGTTTCTACTTAACATACCAAATTTGTTAAGTAAGAGCCTCATTTCAAATCATAACACTTTTAGCCTCTACTTAACTTACAAAATTTGTTAAGTAAAAGCCCCACTTTCATATCAAATCAACATATATCGCACACATAATCAATCATCACAAATTTGAAAACCCCCACTTACAAAGATGTTTTCACAAAACTTTCAAACACATATTTGAAAACCTTTTAGCATACCTAAATTTGCAAAGTAAAGGTTTCCAAATCAAATTTTCAAACAAGACATACAACATATATATATCTCCAAAATTCACTCCAGATATTTGAACCCTGCCCAACATACTTAAATTTGTTGAGTATGGGTTCTAAATCTAAGTCATATAGCAAAGTCTCTCCTCCAATTGTCAAAAATCTCTCCAAAAACTCAATGAACCCCACTTAGCATACATAAATTTATTAAGTGTGGGTTCAAATTCAAATCAAGTTTAGAAGTCAATGATTGAAGATGAATACTAAAGTAAGGGTCTGACTCAGTTACATTTCAAATAAATGCAGTGATTCTAGCAGTTAGTCTTTTTAGCCTTCAGTCAGTACAGTGATCATGGTTCCCAACAAGCTTGTTTTCTCTTTCCGTTCTGATGTAGATCTAGCCTTGGATCAGACCAATCTCACCATGACTGTGCCAATCATATTTTTACCCATGACTTTGAGGGGTCCATTTTGTGAGGATAGCCCTCACAACAAGTAGAGAAGGTGGCGGGGTAGATGCCACTTATCCGCTTCGACATGCCATCTGACTCCGAGTTTCCCTCATTGAAGAGGAAGGCTGTAGTGGCTCCCACACCCCATTCAGTGTCAATGTGAGTACCAGGTACTTCCGCACTGGTTCAGTCAGTCACCTCTACCATAGCTCCAGTGAGAGAATCTACCTCCTCTTTGTTCACCCCAAAGGGGAAGGCTATCTTGGCCTCTGAGATAGTCTTCCCTACCTTCGAGGTAAGTTCCAGTTCCTGCTTTGCTTTTTTCACTTGCACCCAACATCATAATAAAAATAGGAAGGTCAAGTGGGACCACTAGCAAGCAACCAGGGAGCTTGATGTTGCTTCCCATATAGCTGAGGAGGGTTCTCCCCGTGGTACCTCTCCACTTTTGAGTGGTAGTAAGTTCCACCCCCTCTCGGCCTCTGATGGAGAGAAATATTATAGGAGGATCACCACATCACCTCCACCACCAGCATACCTTGAGACACCGGCTAGGGAATATAAGAGGCCCTATGCTGAACTTAAGACTATTCTACGCTAGGTCGATAGAGCTTATGGATGCTCAGAGTCTGGTACCTTATTTAATCTAAGATCCATAATCCCTAGAAGTTTTAGGGGCCAGATCCATAGAGAGAGAGCTGTGGAGGCTCTACTATCTTCCCAGGTGGGCAAGAGAGAGCAACGGAGGTATGGCAGGCAGTCGACAACCTTCACCCAAATAGATTTCCCTGATTGTCACCCTGTTAGGATCGATCATTCAAATAGTATTGTACTTATTGGTGCAGTCTAATGCAGAAGGAGTTCTCTAGTTGAGATGCAGCCAGTGTTTCCATCACACCATTCCCCTCACTGTCCACCATCATCTGTTCAGCTTACAACATCTACCACTCCCACCAAGCATCAGAAGCCCCCATTCAGGGAAAGGCCATCTCCACTGATAATTCGGCTACGGCTCAAAGCTCCCACTCCATCCACTCCACCTGTTGAGGTGAGATCAAGCCCCCTGTTTGACCCTCTACCTCGCCATGGTCGAAAGGAGTGGCAACAAGAGGGTCTTCATCACACGCCATCAGATGAGGAAAAGAGGGAGATACATAGTCCCCATGACAGCTTATCCTCCCGGAGGAATTCATGAAGAGGTAGCATTCATTGCATGAGAGGAGCATACCCACCTAGAATCATGGTGTTCATACTGAGCATAGTAGACATAATATATATATTAGTGAACTACTTCAAAAGGTGAATTGGGAGACCATTTAGATCATGAGGATGATAAATTGATCTCGAAGAGGCATGTGGGCCACAACCGGGTCCACATGATTGCTACACGGGGGGTCCTTATAGCGGGATTAGATTAACTAAGAAGGTGTTGTGCTCGAGGAAGGTGACACATCTCACTCGACTCAGCACCTCCTCCACCAGCTCAGGCAGAGAGATAATCACATTGATAAGATGGAGAAGAAAGTAGAGGAGTTGATGGCAGTGGTTTTAGCAATTCAGACTTCAACCCCATTTTCATAGCCTTCTCCCATGGAAGCTAACAGAGCATAGTTGGTGCATACTTTAAATCATCCTAGGTGCACTCTTGCAGAGGATGATGCTGGTAGCTTGCATAGAAAGGTTACAGATGGCACCTCCATGCATGAGAAGGATATCAAGCATATGGTAGAGCAGAAGGTGAGGGAAGCGATGGCTCAAGCCAAGGGGAGCTCATCCACTCCAAAGGATAGACCATATCAGGAGGAATTCAATGTAATTCAATACCCCAAGGGTTTTGTGCCACCTTCAAGATCTTGATGGCATCACCATATTGCATTTTAGCCACCGTGCAACACTGGTAGTGACGCACCATAACGACTTTGTTAGAGGTGAGGTTGCATTTGATTGGGTCGAATCTGCCAATGGTTGATGAACTTTCAAGTTGGAGTTTCAAAGAGTGATGATGCAACCTCGTTATAGCAAAGCAAGTTCCCAATGAGTCCCTTGTTGATTATATTCTTAGGTGGCATAACCTGAGCATGAAATGTGAGCTGCAGCTATCCAAACAACATGCCATTGAGATTTTTCTCAAGAATATCCATGGCTTGATCTCCTTCATGCTTAAGGGATTTACCATCTGCACATT
Organism: Cymbidium sinense; assembly: GCA_021442155.1. Classification (NCBI taxonomy): domain Eukaryota; kingdom Viridiplantae; phylum Streptophyta; class Magnoliopsida; order Asparagales; family Orchidaceae; genus Cymbidium; species Cymbidium sinense. Next base: position 34,354,017 of record CM038218.1, read on the forward strand.
TGAGAAATTAATCAACAAGGCGGCTAGCCTGCAAGAGGAAGTCAAATAGTTGCCCTTTCTCAATCATCATGATAAGGTTATTTGAGAAGCCCGTGGATAGATGGATGAGAGAAAGCTGCCAAGTCAGAAGGGACCATGAGCCAATCCTCCTTGCCACCCCCTACCACCACCCACCGTAATATCACCATCACAATGATCATCTCAAAGAAGATACCTAGTAGCGTATTTATCCTATTACCCACCTACTCCTATTGATAAATTGAATAAGTAATATTCATTCAAGAGGGAGGTAGTTAGGAAAATCTTTAAGAATCTCTTAAAGAAACTTGATTTTCAGTTACTAGAGCTCAAGAGGCTGGATGAAGTGGGAAAGAGTAATGATCATAACTATTGCCCCTATCACCACATGATTAGCCATGTCTTAGAGGATTGTATTACTTTTAAAGACTAGCTTGAGCATAGCTATAAGTTAGACACCATAGTTATCCCTAAAAAATACCTATTAGAACAACCATCTAATTCTATTAGGGTAATTATTGGGGATACTTGCGATTCTCTTAAGATAAAAGAAGGTTGGGATATTGCTTTATATCGAACCTCTAAAAAAAGTAGTTTCTAAGATCAAGAAACTGTCTTTACAGGTGCCTGAGGTAACTCAAACCTCCAACATCAAGAAAAGTTTACAAGTTGCCAAAGATAACTTGAAGAATATGATAGCTCAGAAACAGCAGCAACAGTCCACCTTACTTTCCTAGGATAGTTTAGTAATGCAACCACCGTCCAAGTCTAGCACTCCATCTATAGTTACAGCTACAGCTTCTTCCTCCACTAGCTCTTCTTCTACCATTAGGAGCATTATATCAATGGATAAGAGCATTAAATCCCTTAATATGCTTACTTTATTAGATTCCTATCATGTACCTCCGCCTAAAAAGAAATCAATAAAGAAAGCTTTCACTTACATCTTGTCCACTTCTGATACTCTAGATTTTATTTCTGTGGAAAACTCTCCAAGTTTAGAAAATAATAATGATAGCTCTCCATTCATCCTCCTTCTTGACCAAGGCATTTCCTTTTTCAATTAATCGGGTTCACCTCTTGAGATTGACTTAGAGTTAACTGACTTTGAGGATCCCATAGGAGAAGCTATAGGTATACCTGATGAGAAGGTAGAACTTTCCACAAGTTCATCATTTCAAGAAGTCACTGAAGTCAACCTGGGTAGTGGCAAAGTTCTATCTCCTAGGAAAGCACCTATAAATAAAGGTAAACAAGTCATTGGTTTCAATGAGAAGATAGTCACTCCACAAGATGCTCCACCTATGGATATGCTTGTGAAGGACCAACTCAGAGTTAATTACAACGTCCTAGCACATCATAAAAAGTTGCTAGGTTAGCTGAGCATATATGACACTGTGGATAAAAATTTCTATATGGCCGCCTTCAATCTATGGGTGAAAAAGGCAAGAATATAAAAATTCATCCTTTTGGGATGCCACGCAGATCCACAAATGTGCTTATTCAGGTGATCGTGTATGTCATCAAAGAATAGTGTACTATCTTTGGAGATAGAAGTCACTACCCTTTAATGGACCTAATCACCTTAATAAGGACTCTTAAGGACAATGGGTCTACATATGTACCAAAGATTCTTCCCCTACTTTACATGAAAAGTAAAGGTGGTTTATTTTTTGTTAAGTTTCCTATGGGGCAATCATAATTACACATCAAAGGACAGATCCCTTAGAATACTCTCAATTAAAAATAAATGATCGTTGTCTTCAAATATTTCAATAGAAAACTATCAATCAATTAGTTCATTTTGAAGAAAATGAGATTGATCAATGAGAGAGAGTTATTATCAAATAAAAAAGAAAGATGAGTATATCATTATGCTAGAAACCTTGATCTCTCAAACTTCTGACCTCATTTTTAGAATGAACTCTTAACTCCTCCATCTTATACATAGGACTCTTCTTAAACTTCAGAGTTCTCCTTAAGACACATCTAGTGATTAGTGGACACTCCCTCTCCTTGAAGATTTAGAAGAGTTAGCCATAAGGTCATGCCTTGTTAGAAATATTTCATACCCTTTTTAAACCATTCCTCACTTTCCTTCCTTCAAGTCAAACTCCAAATCAATTATTTGATTTTCTCCAAACTCAAATCAACTCTCTATGATTGAAATCCATTATTGAAATCTATGATTGAAACCCATGATCAAAATCCATCAAAAAATTCCTATGTTCAAATTTTGACTAAGTCCTTAAGCTTCCCTTAAAGACTTAACCAAAATCATGATTTGAACCTATTCAAACCTTTGAGATTTTCTCATACCTCATTTATATTATCATTTATATTCACATTTATAAAGGAAATATAAATTCAAACCCATCAAATCAAATTCAAAATTCAAAATCAATTCATGAAAAATTTCTTAAATCCCTTTAATTTTCCATTAAAGTACTTAGCCAAAATCAAACCTAAATCATGATCAAACGTATTAAAACCCTTGGGATTTTCTCAAAAAAATTTTATATTCTCATATATAAATGAAATATAAATATAAATCAATCAAATCAACTAAAATTAAAATTCAAATCCTTAATTATCCATTAATGGATTTAACCTAAACCTTGATCAAACCTATTCAAACCCATGGGATTTTCTCAAAACTTATTTATATCCTCATTTATATTCTCACATATAAATGAAGTATAAATATAAATCAATCCAATCTAATTCAAAAATTAAATTTCAATTTAAAAATTTTCCATAAGTCCTTTAATCCCCTTTTAATGGATTTAACCTAAATCATGATTAAACCACTTCAAATTCTTAAAATTTTCTCATGATCAATTCATATTATCATTTTTATTCACATATATAAATGAAATATAAATTCAAACAATCCGAAACTATTCCAAAAATTAAACTCAAATCCACTCAAAATCTAATCTAAGCCTTTCAAGCCAAACTCTTGAACTTAGCCAAATCACTTTTAAATCATGCCAAACTTTTTTCTCTCATGGTTCAATCAACCTACAATCATGAGCTCATATATAATCCAAACTCAATCACTCAATCAAAACCTAAATAAAAATCAAACCCAAAATCCTTTCATATTCTTCCTTTGAATATGAAACTCCCATTTGACTTCAAACCACTTGTAAATGGATTTATATTTCAATCATGAGTCCATAAACAAGATCAACCAACTTCAAATCAAGCTTTGACTAAGTCATTTGACCCACTTAGGCTCACTTGACCCAAAGTGACCTAAAGTACCCTTATGAGCCAACTTTTGATCTTAACCAAATTAGATTGAACCAAACTCATATATCCCTCTCAACATGATCAACAAGCATCATGGGATAATCAATCAATCAAATTAGGTCAAACCAAGTCAAACCTATTGACTAAGTCAACACTTAACCCAAAATGAAACTTAACATGGACAAATTCTACTATAGGCCAAATTGATTGAAACCATTGATCTAAGTTCACTCATGACTTATGTTTGAACTTGACCGAGCCAACATTTGAGCCTAACCTAGCCCATTTGGTCCATAGACCAAACTCGACCCCCTAGCTTAAAATTGAATTTTTCAAACTCAAATTTCACATGGGATGTTGTCAATCCACTGGATCAAACAAACCATGTGCGCACTCAAAATAGATCAAACAACCTCCCAATTCATAAATTGGATCAAAATAGCATGGGCATTCTCAAATCCTTCAAGGGAGATATACCTTTAATTCACTTCATTTTGATTCACAAATTGATTAGAGAATAGAAATAGGAGCCATTGGAGATTGATCCTAAGCCTCCTAGAGCTCTTCCCATTTTTCTATTTCTCAATTTTGCATAGTGCAAAAATAGGGGAGGTAAATGAATTGCCAACTTCTTCCAAACTTGATCTCCTTCCAATTGCTCTTGCATACTTCATATAGAAGCTAAGTTGAGTGCACCTAAGCTTTGGAGTTCCCACAACAAGTAAGGATCAAATTGGATCGAAGCCGAAGCTCAAGCAAGGAGGAGTTGGTCCATACATTGATCCACTTCATCTCTAGTGCTCATACTCTCATCAAGGCTTCGTCTCAACCAGATGAAGCTTCTCTAAGAGAATCGAGCACCAGTGAAGTATGGAATTTTTTGATCACTAAACTAAATGTGGTGTGGATCTTTATAAAAGAAATTTTCACCCCATCAATTTTTGATCGTTGGATTTGTCTCTCGCTGTCTTTAGATCGTGTGGGTTAAATTTGGTGTGATTCCATGCTAGATTTAGCTTGGATCTTCCCCTTGATCATCAACAGACTTTGTTGATCAAGGGGAAGAACTTGGATCATCTTAGTCATCCATCCGGCATTTTAGATGGATGGCTGAGATTATTCAACATGTTTAAAAAATTTATTTTTTAAAATGTATCTCCATTCATCATGATCTGACAACAAAGAATTAAAGCCAGCGCCATGCTTTGTGAGGTAACAACTTAATTTATCCCCTCATAGTGTGATGCATAAGTCAAATCCCATCGCCAACATCATGGAGCCAAGGATTAACCAGGGATAAATAAAATGCCTAATTAATTCCAAATCCACTTAGAGAACTTCAAAATTTTATAACTCTTCATAGAAAATTCAGAAAAATATGAAATAAAATTCAATGGATAGATAATTAAACCCGAAATATTTTAAAATCAATTTTGATGATTTTTGAATTATGATTTTCTTTGAATTTGGGTTTTATTAGAAAGTGTATTTTTCTAATTACTCTTTGATTAGGCATCTGATTAATCCTAAATTTCTTCAGTATATTTTAGGGGATGATCTCTACTAGACCTAATTTTCTTGAGATTTATTGAAGGCCTGATTAGAGTAATTACATATGGTTTTTTTAATTACCCTGCTCATATAATTAAGCATAATTAGGGTATGATTAGTGGTTTTACCCTATGATTAGGATTTATTAAGGTCAGATCCAATAAGTAGAAGGTTTATGAAATAATTTTGGGGCATTTTCCCTAATCTATTACCTAATCCTCCTCTTCTCTCCTTAATCTCCTCTTAATTAAAGGGTTAATTCATTAATTATCCCCTTAATCAATTTCTAAAAATTCTAAAAAGTTTTTAGAACTTAATTAATATACCTTGGGTAGATGCTTAGGTGTTTAATAGCCAAGTTCACTAAGGAAATCAAAACCCCATTCATAAGGAAAGGGTGTTTTGAAATTACTTGCTAAACCCTTAGCTTAATTAACTTTTAATTGTGAGCCAAATTGCATTAGGCCTTTTCAGATTAGGTGCATTGCAAATTTAAATTCTTATGGGTTTTATGTCATCTCATTGGCTCATAATTATTTAGTTAACTCTTATGTGTATGTAAGGGTTAATTAAGCTTCTAATTTATACCTTAACCTAATCAATGCATAAAATGGATTTTATTATCTATAAATTAAAAATATATACAAAATACATAAATGGGTTAGGAACAACAAACTATCTCTCATTTTCAAAATTAAATCAAACTTCAAACTAAACAAAATCATTTTGAAATTCAATTTGATTTATGCTAAATTTTCTTATTCTATAAGAATGTCTTGGATTTAAAAAAGTGAGTTTGTTTACATGCTTCCATTACGTTGGATCTTTCCTCAACATGTTAAGTTGCATGCCATGTGATTTTATGCATTCATAGTTTTGAAATTGAAATTTTAAAATGAAATTATTTACTTTATGTCAAATTTGCATGTGTTGGCTAAAATAGAAATATGAGTGGTTATTATCACTACTGAATCCAAATTATTTTCAAAACATATAAATCAAATACCAAATCTAAGTATGCTATTTATACTTTAATTATAAACTTGCATGTGATAGATTATAAAGTTCTGCTTAGTGTTGTTTTCCTTTTTTCTTATGTTAGCATAGTTTTAAATAGGAGTTGGTAAGATGTAGGGTTTATTTAAAAAGAACCCAACACTTTCTTAATTTTGTACCCTATTCATCCCTATGCTATCATTTAAGAAGGGTTGCCTATACTCGCATACATAAATTGCATAAGATAAAATGAATCCATTAAACAACTTTTATATTTTTCCTTTTCTATTTCATTTCTTTTATATACATGTTTGTATTTAAGGAAAGTAACATATTAGTCTGGACAACCCTGAGGTTGTGAGGCTTTAAGTAGCCCTAAGTACACCTTACACCTCTGATTAACAATGGTGTTAAACTCACTTATGCCTTTCTTACTTTCATGTATGTATGTGAAAATTTAGATAGAGAAAACTCTTTCTATTTAAGAAAAATCATGCATATTCAACTTCTAAATTTTCTTAAATGGATTACTTAGCATGCATCATAAAGTATGTTAAATACTCTCATTTGCATGTATATATATTCTTAGGGTCCATCCATATGCATGTTATATATGTTGGGAAAGAAATAATGTGTTATGTGAATTTTTTCATTTTATTTAATCTTAAAATCCCTTTCTCTTTGAATAGGTTTGTTTAGAATTTAACTAAACTTAGGATTGATTAAAAGATGTAATCAAAACATTCACCTAAATGAAACTAAAATATGAACCTACTTTAGAAAATTACTTATAGGAAGGAAAGAGAAGTTCTCTCTTTCCCTCTCTTCATAACTTAGCAATTAATTGTAGGTTTCACTTAAACCAAATTAAAATATGAAATAAAACTAACCCAAAACACTTAAACAACTTAAAACCCTCCTATAAGTTGAACATGTTCTTCATACTTAGAAAATTTAAACCTAAATCCATAGCTAAGCATACCACATAAGCCTTCAAAATACACACATTAGCCTAAGTCACCACTTCTAGCCTTAGGTTAGTGCCTGGTTTGATGTTATGTTTTATTTTGTGATATATGTTTTAGACTTGATGTTAGGGTGTATGCTCGTAGAATGAATGGTAGGATATTCTTAGTCTAACTATTCTTTTAGGGGATTGTGCTTAAGCTATTATAAATAAAAATATAAATGCTTTTTAGGTGCTTTATACCTAAGCATAATCCATAGGCTTGGACTTAGTCACCCATGTGTGGGTGATAAGTCCAATATAGATGCTTGGGATTTGTGTGGTGTGATTTAACTAACCTTTATTTTGTAGGTGTTAGTTAGATTTCCACTTTTCCTTTTCATGTAAAAATTTGTATAATTAGGAGTTTGGAATAATTATTTTGGGGGATTAAAATGAGCATTGGTCATAAGATCTTATCTTATGCATCATGTGAAGCATTGGAGCATCTACCATCCAACCATCTAAGAGAAGGAACCAAAGAAGAAAGAAGAAAGAAGAAAGAAGAAAAGAGAAGAAGAAATAAGAAAGAAGAATAAAGCTTAAAGACCCCATAACAATGAATTCCTTGCTTAAATTGTAATTTGATTTATTTGTAATCTGGGTTGTATAAGAGTAGAGCTCGACTACCCATATTTGATATTTTTAGGTTTATGCAGTGGTGCCTGACCACATCGATCATTTTTTATTTTTGTGATTAGCTTTATAAATTGATTGATGATTTATTTAGCTTTGCATTGAGTGGCATGCTTTTCCTAGTTTCTTTCATTCTTTATGTATGGCCTGAATGTGGATTAGGTTTTTTGAGAAAAATAAATCTTTTATCCAACTTAGTAATTCAAATTCAAATTAAATAACTCATAACCTCACCTAAAGCTTAGGTTTAAAATCAAGATAAAAGAATTAGCAACCCTTAGCTAGATGAGTATTTCTTTATAATATCATGTACAAATGCATCTTATTCCCTCTTTATTGGAGGGCTTCACCTTTGCCAGAGAAACTCAGCTTGACCTTTGAGAGCCATGGTGGAAACTCACCTCCTCCCTTCTCGCTGATTTTGGCCAATAATCTTCTTTCATGCATTAGTCATAAAAATCCTATTAGCTTGAGTCAAAATAATTGCCCAAAATGAAAATAAAAAATGAAATTTGAATTTCATTAGATTTAGGTCATTTGAAGCATGCCCTTTACATGATCTAATCTCTTTAGGGTGTGAGTTTAAGGACTTAGTATCTTTATAAATAATAACAGCCTAACTATCTTACATAAGCATAAAAACTTACCTACACATATTTAAAATTGTAGGAGGAGTTAGTTGCCACCACCCTAGGCGTTGTAAGTCTGTTATCGTGGTTTCTCCTCTCGGAGGCAAACCAATTACCCATTCTTTAGATTATTTTTTTTAGGCTGCCTTGGCTCCTTAGATTTAGGTTCTGAGATTGCTTCTCCCCTTTGGGGCCATAAGCATAATTCCTCACCTCTTAGGTATTTCCTTAATCTTGTGTTAAGGAATCTTAAGTCATAAAATTTTAATGAAAATGGCAACCCAAATAAACTAAATCAATTTCTAAAATGTAAAGCCCAACTATATGATAGTTTGAGATGCTCACAGTTTCTAGCATGAGCATCTCCTACTTATTTCCCATTTTGGCTTCGAACTCCTCTTTGATCAATCCCATTCGATCTTCAAAAACATAAACTAATCGATTGATAGTCCTTTCTTATTAAAATCTTCAAAGATAACGATCATTTACCTCAATCGAGAGTTTTCCTATAGGATTCCATCCTTTAGGATGTAATTAACTATGGGGGCTTGCCCCTGCAGGAAACTTAATGAATCTAATTTAAAATAAACTCTACTTTACTTTTCCATGTCAAGTAGGGAAGAATCTCTGGTACATATGTAAACCCATTAACCTTAGGAGTTTATTAAGGTGATTAGGTCCATTAAAGGATAGTGACTCATATCTTTTGAGATGGTATACTATTCCTTGATGACATACTCAATCACATGAATAAGTACATCTGCGGATCTGTATAGCATCTTACCAAGATGAATTTTTATATAGGTGTTGCCTCTTTCATTTCTCCCCCAGATTTGAAGGCGACACCTCTATAGGAATTTTTATCCATAGATTTTTCTAACGACTCCACTGGGGATGATTCCTCTCTCCATCTTTAATAAATGATCATTGTCTTTGACTATCGATAGTGGATTTGTACTTTGGTGTGAATCCAAGACTATCCTTCTTTCCATTGGCACTTAGCTCATTTCATTCTTGAGGTGAGTTAGCCAACATCTTTAGGTTTTAGGGCTACATTCTTTGTTGGTCTTAAAACCCCCTTTGGGTTCTCCAATATGTAAAATAAAAAGATCTAAACAAAAAAAAAGAAAACATCTTAAAGACTTCCTCCTTATCATTTTCATGATAAGGAAAGGTTCATCTTAAAATAATAAATCTTCCATAAAGAACTTTTCTTTTTCAAAAGCACCTTTTCAAAAATACACTTAATAAAATATTTTTTTACAAAATTTTGTCACCCTCATTTAACAATTCCCATAATTGTTACATGTAGGGATTTTCAAAAATAAAATTAATAATATTTTTTAAAAGCACAAATGAATATCTTCTTTCAATTCACTTTGATGAAGATTTTATTTTCAAAATAAAATGAACAATCATGTTTTCCAAAAATCACAATCATAATCATAAAATTTTCAAAAAAGCACACATGAATTTTTCTATTCAATACACTCACATTTATTGAATGGAAAGTTCATTTGTAAACAAAATCAAAATTTTCAAAAAAGCACACATGAACATCTTCATCTAATATATTCAAATTATTAAATGAAGATTTCATTCCCAACTAAAAATAAAATATCTTTAGGAAATCCCACTTAAACATATCTCATATATGTTTTATAGTTGGAATTCTCTCTTTCAAAAGCAACAATCACACACAAAAATTTCATATTTCAAAATAAAATTGATCTCCATTCCATAATACCTAAATTTGTTGAATGGAGGTCCCCTTTTCAAAAATTAAAACTTCAACAATCATATTGTAAAAATTCTTGAAACATATATTTTGGAATTTCATTTAGCATAATCAAATTTGCTAAGTGAAGTATCCAAGTCCAAAATCAAAATCAATAATCATATTTTAAAAATTTTCAAACAACATTTGAAACTTCATTTAACATACCCAAATCTATTAAGTGAAGTCTCCAAATTCAAAATCCAACAAAATTTTCAAACATACATTTGGAACCTCATTTAGCATAATCAAATTTGCTAAGTGAAGTTTCAAAATCTAAAATCAAAATCAAACAATCATATGTCAAAAAATTTTAAACAATATTTAGAACTTCATTTAACATACCCAAATTTATTAAGTAAATTTTCCAAATCCAAAATTCAAAACTTTTCAAAACATATTTTGGAACTTCACCTAGTATACTCAAATTTGCTAAGTGAAGTTTTCAAAATCAAAACCAAAATTTTCAAACAACTTTTAAACTTCTTGCCTTAGCATACCAAATTTTCTAAGGAGAAGTTTCCATTTTTCAAAACCAAAAATGAAACCAAATTTTAAACACACCATTTGGAATTTATTTAGCATACTCAAATTTGTTAAGTGAAATTTCCATTTCAAAAAACCAAGTGGGACTTCATCTCTAGCATACCAAATTTGTTAAAGATAAATCCCCACTTTCAATCACCTCAAATACAAAACAAAATACTTAGGATTCCCTTAGCATACCAAATTTGCTAAGGATCCTACCATTTTCAAAAATCAAAACATTCCAAACACAAATGAAACACTTAGTATTTTCTTAGCATACCTAAATTTTCTAAGAGTCCTATTTTCAAAAATTAAACAAAATACACTTAGGTTCTTCACTTAGCATACCTAAATTTGCTAAGTAAGAAGTCAAAATTTTTCAAAAATCAAAACAAAACAAAATTCAAAAAAAATAATCACTTACACTTTATTTAGCATACATAAATTTGCTAAGTAAGTAAAATTCCAAAACATTCAAATGAAATAAAATCATTTTACCCTTACTTTAACATACCCAAATTTGTTAAAGGAAAGGGTTCTTAAAATCAAAATTCAAAATTCAAAACAATAATGAACCTATGGAAGAATCCTATCAAAAATTTTGAATCCACATTTCAACATACTCAAATTTGTTAAAGTTTGGATTCATATTCAAATTCCTCTTTCAATCAATCTCTTCAAATCTATTTGAACCCCACTTAACACTTCCAAGTTGTTGAATGTGGGTTCAAATTTTCAAAATTTAAAATTCAAAATCTATGGAGATAAAAAACTAATACAAGTTCATTTCTCATTGCAGATTCTTTTCAGTCAATGCAGTGTAGTTCAGTGTTAGTTTACTACAGTTGTGCAAATGTCCAGTTCTGAGAAATTTATCTTTACATTCCCCCATGGTATGGATCTAGCTTTGGATCAAGCTGACTTCCCCCATCTAGACCATACACACTTGATTCACTTCGACCAAGAATTTGAGTGGGCCAGGATCACTTGTGAGGGCATTCCCCTCACCACAGAAGAAGGTGATCGGGTAGAATCCAATCATCAGGATAGACTTACCATCTGATTTTGATATCTCCTCATTGAAGAGGAAAGTTGTGGTAGTATGACAAACTTCAGCTATTATAGTTCTAGCAGTACCGACAGTACCGACTCCAGTTGCAGTTCATCCTAGAGTTGCCCATGTTGCCCCAGTGCGGGCTAACACCCTACCATCTGTACCCTCCAAGGGTAAGGCTCCCATGGTTTCAGGGCTTGCCTCCCCGATATTTATATATGGGTCTAGCTCATACTCCTCCCATCCTACCCACACCCAGCGTAGGAACAAGAATGTATGATCAAAAGGTTCCACACTCGGATAGCTAGGGAGATAGAGGCAATAGCTTGATCAGCCATGGATAAGTCTCCCATGATCACTTCACCACTAGTTATAGAAAACAAATTTCATCCTCTCTTTGGATCAAATAGGGAGGATGCCAAGAGGATTCGTTCATCACCTCCTCAAGTGGTGCACTTACAACCAGCAGTTTATAGGAGTAGGAGGTCGTACGCTGGCCTCCGATATATTCTACGCCAAGTAAGCAGAGCATACGGATGCTCAGAGTCTGGGATGTAGTTTAACCTTCGATCTCTATCCTCTCGCGGATAGGGGAGATCTCGGAGAGGGGTGGCCCATCACACATTACTACAGAGAATGAGGTTCAACGTTAATCGATCTTCTTTGGTTGATTTCCAAGCTTGGTATGCTACCCCCATCGACCATACTGATAGTATTCTCTTCACGAACCAACCACCACGGAGGGCAATCCATGGAGTCGGTGGTGTCTCCATCGCTCTACCCCTCATTTGCCATCGTCAATGCAGGTTTTAGCATCTCCCATTCCATCTAAGGCCATGAAGGCTGCATCTAGGGAAAAATGTACCCCATTAGTGATTTGGGTATGACCAAGGGATCCTACTCCTCCTACACCACCCATTATGATGGGGTCAGCTCTCTGCTTGACCTTACCCCTGGTGTGCAGGAAGGAGTGGCACCTGCATCGTGGTTGTTCCTTCACCAACTCTGCCCATACAGCTGGATGTGGAGATGGTGATAGTTGTTGACCTCATTTTTAGAATGAGCTCTCAACACCTCCATCTTAGACATAGGACTCCCCTTAGACTTTAAGAGTTCCTTAGTCTTAAGACACATCTAGTGATTAGTTGGACACTCCCCTAGCCCTAGAAGACTTAGACCAGTTAGCCATAGGAATAGTCATGCCTTAGGGGTGTTAGGAAAACCTCCTACCCTTCATTCAAGTCAAACTCCAAATCAATTCCATTTGATTTTCTCCAAAACTCAAATCAATTCCATGATTGAAATCTATGATTGAAACCCATGATCAAAATTTATCAAAAATTCTTAAATTCAAATTTCCTAAGTCCTTAACCCTTTATTAAGGACTTGGCCAAAATCATGATCTAAACTTACTCAAATCTTTGAGATTTTTTCATGAATCCATTTATATTCTCATTTATATTCTCATAAATAAATGAAATATAAATTAAAACCCATCAAATCAAACTCAAAATGCCAAATCAATTCATGAAAATTTTCTTAAGTCCCTTTAATTTTTCATTAAAGGACTTAGCCAAAATCAACTCTAAATCTTGATCAAACTTATTCAACCATGGGATTTTCTCAAAACTTATTTATATTCTCATTTATATTCCCACATATAAATGATATATTATTATAACTCAATCAAATCCAACTCAAAAATTAAATTCCAAATTTAAAATCCTTGAAATTTCCTTAAATCCTTTAATTTTTCATTAATGGATTTAACCTAAACTTTGATCAAACCTATTCAAACTCATGGGATTTTCTCAAAACTTATTTAAATTCTCATTTATATTCTCATATATAAATAAAATATAAATATAAATCAATCAAATCCAATTCAAAAATTAATTTCAAATTAAAAATTCTCTTAAATCCTTTAAATTCCCTTTAATGGATTTAACCTAAATCATGATTAAACTCTTTCAAATTCTTAAAAATTTTCTCATGATCAGCTTATATTCTCATTTATATTCACATATATAAATGAAATGTAAATTCAAACAACCAAAACCAAAATCAAAAATCAAACCCAAGACCCTTCATATTCTTCTTCCTTTGAATATGAAATTTTCAAATGAATAAAAAATCCATTTGACTTCAAACATCTTGTAAATGGATTTATATTTCAATCATAAGTCCATATACAAGATCAATCAACTTCAAATCAAGCTTTGACCAAGCCATTTGACCCACTTAGGCTCACTTGACCCAAAGTGATCTAAAGTACCTTATGAGCCAACTTTGATCCTAACTAAATTGGATTGAACCAAACTCATATTCCCTCTCATCATGATCAACAATCATCATGGATGATCAATCAATCAAATTGGATCAAACCAAGTCAAAGGGTTGACCAAGTCAACACTTAACCTAAAATGAAACCTACATAGCCAAAATCCACCATAGGCCAAATTTGAAACCATTGATCTAAGTTCACTCATGACCTATGTTTGAACTTGACCAAGCCAACATTTGAGCCTAACCTAGCCCAATTGGCCCACTTGACAAGTTGACCCATTTTGACCTAAAGGGCCAAAATGTGTCAAAACTTGATCTAAGCCAAATTGATTAAACCAATGGGTCAAGTCCATCCCAAATCACTTGTGGAACTTGACCAAAGCCTCAATTGGCCAACTAGACCCAACCTAGCCCAATTGACCTTAACATGACTTGAAGGGGTCATGTTGAGCCAAAATTGAACTTAACCAAAATTGATTGGAAACAGACATACCAATCCATTCCATATGACTAACCTAACCTAACCTTACCCTTGAGCTACCTAAAATAGGTCAAATGGGTCAAATAGATCAACTTGACCCATTTGACCTAAATGAAGTCATATGAGCCAAAACCAAATCTAATCCAAATTGAACCAAACCAAAGGCACCAAAATATTTCAAATGGTCATATGAACTTGACCCAACCCCTTGGTTTGACCCAATTTGACCAATTGGTCAACTTGACCCAAGTTGACCCATTTTGACCTAAATGGGTCAACATGAGCCAAACCCTATCAAATGGATTCTAAATCCAATGAAACTTGGCCAAACCTAGTTTCTCCACATACTCAACATGTCCAAAGTGAAAAAATAGTAAAATGACCATTCTACCCGAGGCCATATAATAAATTTTGGCTAGCCCATGAGTATTTTGGTCATACCCTCTTCACAATCACTTGAGGCTTTCCTAAAGGCTCAAGGGGACTTAGTGATGAATGGTGCACCCAACCCAATGGGTTTGGGTCAGCCCATTTGGCCCATAGACCAAACCCGACCACATAGCTTGAAATTGAGTTTTTAAATTCCCTCCTAAGCTTAATTTCAACACATGGGAAGTTGGAAATCCACTTCAAGGAATCAAACTGATCATGTGCACACTCAAAACCATCAAACAATCTCTCCAATGTCAATTGGATCAAAATGATAAGCCTATGCTCAGCCGTCCGAAGGGAGATATACTCCCCATAATTTAATGAAATTTTACTTCACTCATTATCGATCGATTGGAGCCTAGGAACCCAGAGCAACCATCTCAGAGCCTTCCTAAGCTTCTTAGATAGGATTTGAATTCCCTAATCCTCAATTTTGCATGGTGCAAAATTGGGAGCTCAATCCATTTGTTAACTTCCTCTACACTTGATTTCCTCCAAATTCCTTCTACACTCTTCATCTAAGGACCAATCCGAACTTGCTCAAGCTCACATAGGAGAGGATCAATTCAATCAAAGCCGAGGCCCAAGTGAAGTGATGTTGGTCTACCCATTGATCCACTCAATCCCAAGGCCTAGGAATTTCAACAAGGCTTCCTCTCCACCAGATGAAGCTATCTCATCGAGCTCGAGCACCGGTGAGGTATGTAATTTTGACCACTTAGCTTGATAGGTGTTGGTCCTTTATAAAATAAATATTCATTACATGAGAAATAAATCATTGGATAGGTTGGTAATTATGCTTAGATGGTGTGGGTTGAGTTTTGTATGATTCCATGCTAGATCAGACTCGGATCTCCTCTTGGATCATGGACGATCTCCATTGATCTTAGGGAAGAACTTGGCTCATCTTAACCGTCCATCTGCACATTTTAGATGGACGATTGAGATTATTTAACACATTTTAGAAATCCTTTATCTATTTTAAACTATGGGTGAATCCTTAGCCATTCGATCTTTGATCAGACGGCCCAGGATATTGGCATGTGCGCCACCATCGCCATTTGGGATGTAATGTTTAAGTCACACCCTCACAGTGCAATGCATGTAAAGCGTACTGACTACCGCCGCCATGCATCTCACCGTGAGCTGAGGATTAAGTAGGGATTAGTTAAGACATTAATTAATTCCTAATTAATTCATAGAACTTTTAAAATTCATAACTCTTCATAGAAAAATCAAAAAAAAAAGAAAAAATGATATGAAAAAATAATTTCATCTAGAATATTTTAAAAATGATTTCAAAGTATTTTGAGTTACCCTTATCTCTGAATTTGGATTTCTTTAAAAATCTTAATTAGCTAATTATCCTTTAATTAGTTCATCAATTAATCTAAAACTTTTAGGGTTCATTTTAGTGGATGACCTTTGCCTCCTAATTTTCTTGAGATTTATTGAGGGCTCAATTGGAAAATTACTATTTCATTCCCTAATTACCCCTTTCATATAATTAAAGGTAATTAAGGTGTGATTAGTAAATTTATCCTATGATTAAGTTTGATTAAGGTTAGATTCAGTGAGTAGGGGTTTTATGGAAAATTTTTGGAATATTTCCCCTAAGCTATTCAGTAAACCCCCTTTTCTCTCCTTAATCCCCTCTTAATTAAGGGTTAACTCATTAATTATCCTTTTAATCAATTTTCAAAAATTCTAAAAGTTCAGAACTTAATTAATCTATCTTGGGTAGATGCTTAGGTGTTTAATAGCCTAAGTTTAATTAAGAAAATTAAAACCCCTTTCATAAGTATGAAAGGGTGTTTTGAAATTACTTAAGCTAAACCCCTTTGCTTAATTAACTTTTAATTATGCCAAATTGCATTAGGCCTTTTCATTCTTAGGTGCATTGCAAATTTAAATACCTTGTGGGTTTTATGTCATGTCATTGGCTCATAATTACTTAGTTAATTTTTCTAAGGTGGTGTGTAAGGGTTAATTAAGCTACTTAATTCATACCTTAACCTAATCAATGCTTAAAATGGATTTAATTATCTAAACTTAAACAAAAATACAAAACATATGTGGAATGGGTTAGAATAGCAAACTCATCTCACCTTTTCAAAATAAATCAAACTTCAAACTAAACAAAATCATTTTGAAATTCACTTTGATTTATTCTAAATTTTCTAATTCTTTAAGAATGTCTTTAGGATTTAAGTAAAGTGAGTTTTTTTACATGATTTCATTACTTTAGATCTTTTCCAACATGTTAAGTTGTATGTCATGTGATTCATGCATCCATAATTTCATGTTTCAAATTTAAAAAATAAAATAAAAATGGTTTACTTTATGTCAAATGTGCATGTGTTTGCTAAAGTAAAATATGAGTCGCTATTATCACTACTAAATCCAAATTATTTTAAAACTTATAAATAAAATATCAAATCTGAAAGTGTGCTATTCTTATACTTTAATTATAACCTTGCATGTGATGGATTATAAAAGCATGTTTAGCATAGGTTTCCTTTTTTTCTTAGGTTAACATAGTTTTGAATAGGAGTTGGTATGATGTAGAGTTCATTTGAAAAGAACCCAATACTTACTTAATTCTATAGCATATTCATACCTATGCTATCATCTAAAAAGGATTGCCTATACTTGCATGAATAAATTGTATAAACAAAAATGAAACTATTAAACAACTTTTGCATCTTCTTTTCCATTTCATTTCTTTTATATACATGTTTGTACTTTAAGGAAAGTGATATATTAGTCTGGACAACCCCGAGGTTGAGGCTTTAAGTAGTCCTAAGTAAGTCTTGTACCTTACACCTCTGGTTAACAATGGCATTGTACTCACTTATGCTTTTCTTACTTTCATGTATGTATGTGAAATTTTGGATAAGAAAAACCTTTTCAACTTAAGAAAAATCATGCATATTCAACTTCTAAATTTTCTTAAATGGATTACATAGCATGCATCACAAAGTGTGTTAACTACTCTCATTTTCATGTATAGATATGCTTAGGGTCCATCCATATGCATGTTATATATGTTGGGCAAGAAATGAAGTAATGTGTGTTATGTGAATTTTGATTCATTTTATTTAATCTTAAAATGCATTTCTTTTTGAATAGGTTTGTTTAGAGTTTATCTAAACTTAGGATTAATTAAAAGACCTAATCAAAACATTCACCTAAATGAAATTAAAATGTGAACTTACCTTAGAAATTACTTAAGGATTAGGGAAGGAAAGAGAAGTTCCCTTCTCTTTCCCTCTCTATATAACTTAGTAATTAATTATAATTTTCACTCAAACCAAATTAAAACATGAAATAAAAATAACCCAAAATACTTAAACAACTTAAATGAAACCCTCCTCTAAGTTGAACATGTTCTTCACACTTAGAAAATTTAAACCTAAAATTCTAAGCTAAGCATACCACATAAAGCTTCAAAGCACACACATTAGCCTAAGTCACCACTTCTAGCTTTAGTTAGTCGGGTGCATGGTTTGATGTTATGTTTTGTTTTATGATGAATGTTTTAGATGGATATTAGGGTGTATGCTCATAGAATGAATGGTAGAATGCTTAGTCTAACTATTCTTTTCTGAGGGATTGTGCTTAAGGGCTATCATAAATAAAAATATAAATGCTTGCTTGCGTGCTTTTATACCCCTAAGCATAATCCATAGGCCAGTGGACTTAGATCACCCATGTGTGGGGTGATAAGTCAAATATACATGCTTGGGATTTGTGTGGTGTGATTTAACTAACCTTTATTTTGCAGGTGTTAGTTAGATTTATTTTTCCTTTTTCATGTAAAAATTTATATATTTAGGATTTTGGAATGATTTGTTATGGGGATTAGGATGAGCATTGGTCATAAGATCCTATCTTATGTACAATGTGAAGCCTTGGAGCATCCACCTTCCAACCTTCCAAAGGAGGAACCAAAAGAATAAAGAAGAAGAGAAGAAAGAAGAGTAAAGGTTGAAGAATGTCATAACAATGAATTCCTTTTCTTAAGTTATAATTTAATTCATTTGTAATACCGGTTATATAAGGGTAGAGCTCGGCTACCCACATTTGATATTTTTGAGTTTGTGTGGTGGTGCCCGACAGCAAACGACCACTTTTTTATGATTAGCTTTATAAATTATTTGCTAATTTGTTTAGCTTTTGTATTAAGTGGCATGCTTTTCCTAGTTTCTTTCTTGCTTTATGTATGGCCTGGATGTGGATTAGGCTCTTTATAGAAAAATAAATCTTTTATCCAACTTAACAACTCAAATTAAAACTAAATAACTCAAGATAAAAGAATTAGCAACCCTTTAGCTGGATGACCATTTTTTTATAGTATCATGCACAAATGCATCTTATTTCACCCTTGATTGGAGGACTTTCACCTTTGCTAGAGAACCTGGCTTGACCTTTGATGGCCGTGGTGGAAACTCACTTCCTATCTTCTGCTAATTTTGGCCAATAATCTGATTTCTCATGCATTAGTCATAAAAATCCTATTAGCCTAAGTCAAAATGATTGTCCAAGATTAAAAATAAAAATGAAATTTGAATTGCATTAGATTTAGGTCATTTGAAGCATATCCCTTTACATGATCTAGTCTCTTTAGGGAGTGAGTTTAAGGACTTAGTCTCTTTCTAAATAAAAAAACATAACTATCTTGCATAAGCATAAAGACTTGCCTACATGTATTTAAAATCATAGGATGAGTTAGTTGGTGGCCACCCCTAGGCAGTTGTAAGTCCAAGCTGTCGGGTGATTTGTCTTCTCTTGTGGAGGCAAACCAATTACCCATTCTCACCTTAGACTTAGGTTATGCTTCAGGCCCTCGTCGAAGCTCCCTAGATTTAGGTTCTGAGGTTGCTTCTCCTCTTTGTGGGTCATAAGCATAATTCCTCACCTCCTAGGAATTTTCTTAATCTTGTGTTAAGGAATCTTAAGCCCTAAATTTCTAATGAAAAATATAACTCAAACAAGCTAAATCAATTTCTAAAATGTAAAGCCCAACTATAGGATAGTCTGAGATGCTCGCTATGTTTCTAGCATCGTGAGCATCTTCTACTTATTTCTCATTTTGATTTTGATAATAACTCCCTCTTTTGATCAATCTCATTTGATCTTCAAACACAAACTAATTGATTGATAGTCCTTCCTATTGAAATCTTCAGAGACAATGATCATTTACCTTAATTGAGAGTTTTCCTAAGGGATCCTATCCCTCATGATGTAATTAACTATGGGGGATTGCCCCTATAGAGAACTTAATAAACCCAGTTTAAAATAAGCCCTTCTTTACTTTTCCATGTAAAGTAGGGGAAGAGTCTTTGGTACATATGCACGCTCATCGTCCTTAGGAGTCCTTATTGAGGTGATTGGCTCCATTAAAGGGTAGTGACTTCTATCTTTCAAGATAGTACACTATACCTTGATGATGTATCCGATCACCTGAATAAGTACATCTGTGGATCTGTGTGGCATCTTACCTAGACAAATTTTTGTAAGAGCTCTTCTTTCTTTACTCCCCACAGATTTGAAAGGCAACTCCTTTATAGAAAATTTTCAACCAATAATAGTTATTATAGATATTCCATATGACAATTCAGTTGCAGCAGTGGTAGATGATCACCCTAGGATTGTTACCCCTATTACAACCAAAAGCTAAAGTATCATTCTTAGTGAGTACACATGATTGACTCAATGATAGTGAGGTCCGGTGTCTCTTAGTGCATGATAGTGATCACACCGGTTAGCCCAAACTATTTGTACCTACTGAGTTAGATCATTTCTTAGATGAGATAGTTGCACACTATTTTATAGAGAGGAAGTAGATCTTAGGGTATGCCTAGTTTGATGAAGAGAGAGTCAGCTTCAATCCCAATGAAGATGACTTGATGGGGAATTCTGGAGTAGGCATGGTTGATACTAGAGGATCTTTTCTTAAAGAGAAATAAGCCATGGAAGGTGATGAGGTTGATCAAGAGGACACAACATAATAAGCCCAAAGATGTCGCTTAAGGCACAAGGATGATGAGATATAGGATAGACGCCGACAGACTTATTAGTAGTGTCGAGGTTCATCCTATTATACGATGTCGTCTTTTAGCTAGTGCATGTCTTAGACCTAATTAAGACTCTACATCCCATTAAATAAGGTAGCACTAGCCTGTATAAGAAGGTAGTGGATAGTATCTCCATACAAGAAAAATATCTAAAATCCATGGTTAAGCAGCAGGTGAAGGAAGCTTTGGCTCAAGCCCGGGGAGGATCATCATTTCCAAAGGGTAAAACCTACCCAGAGGAATTTGATGCTATCCAGTATCCCAAGGGTTTCATGTCTCCTTTCTTCAAAAGCTTTGATGGCAGTTTGAATCTGAGACAACATATAGATCACTTCAGAGCCAGTTATTGCAATGCATGTGGCAGCGATGCTTTACTCTTTAGACTCTTTATTAGTAGCCTAGTATGCTGAACTGCCCAACGGTTCAGTAAAGACATTTGCTGAGTTAGAGCAACTCTTCAACAAGAGAGTTGCTAGAGCTTTGCAAAGGGTTACTATAAGTGATCTCATTATAGTACAACAGCACTCTGGTGAGTCACTTGTTGATTATATTCTCCGATGACATAACCTGAGTATGAAGTGTGAGCTGCAGCTATCTAAACAACATGCCATTGAGATTCTCTTAAAGAATATCCATGGCTTAGTCACCTTCATGCTTAAGGGCTTCACTTTCAAAACATTTAAGAAGCTAATCAAAAAGGTGGCTAGTCTACAAGGAGAGGCCAAACAGTTGCCTTTTCCAGATCAGTTGCCCAAGTAGAAATCCCAAAAGGTTTATGAGAAAAGTCAGGAGCAGTAGCAGCGATTGACAAGGGGAAGCAGCCAGCTAGAGATCAGTCCGAGAGACCATGACCTCAACATCCTCCACCTCCTTTGAAACCATTGAGGCAACCCTACGGCCTCCACCACAGCCTCCATGGCTAGCACTGCCACGCCTAAGCCATACCAACAGCAGCAGCGACATGCATATCTACCGCTAGGTAGCTATGGTCCACCTACCCTTTTAGATAAGTTAAATAAACCTTATTCTTTTAAGAGGGAGATAATTAGGAAAATCTTTAAGAATCTCTTAAAGAAACTTAAGTTTTTAGCTACCCAAGCCTAGGAGACTCGAGGAAGTAGGAAAAAGTCATGATCCAAACTTTGCCCTTACCACCGCATGATAGGCGCATTTTGGAGGCTTGTTTTACATTCAAGGATTGGCTTGAACACAGTTTCAAGATCGGTGTTGTAGTTATCCCAAAAGAATACCTTGTGGAACAACCTTCCAATTCCATTAGGGTAATCCTTGGGGATACAAGTGATTCTACCAAAATCGAAGAAGGTTGGGACATTTCCTTGTCTAAAACCTCTAAGAAAATAATTCATAAGATCAAGAAACTTTCCTTGCAGGTGCCTGAGCTAGCTCAAACCTCCAACACCAAGGAAGGTTTGCAAGTTGCTAGTGCCAACTCTAGGAAAGTGGAAGCTCGGCAGCAGCAGCAGCAATGGCAGCATGTGTCTTAAAAATTATCTTAGAAATTACTTAAGTATTAGAGAAGGAAAGAGAAGTTATCTTCTCTTTCCCTCTCTTCATAACTTAGTAATTAATTATAGGTCTTGCTTAAACAAAATTAAAATATGAAATAAAATCAACCCAAAGTCACTAAACAACTTAAATGAAATTCTCCTTTAAGTTGAACAAGTCTTTCACACTTAGAAAATCTAAACCTAAAGTCCTAAGCTAAGCATACCACACAAACCTTCAAAACACACACATTAGCCTAAGTCACCACTTCTAGCTTTAGGTTAGGTCAGTGCATGGTAGGATGTGCTTAGTCTAACTATTCTTTTCTGCAGGAGATTGTGCTAAAGGAGTGCTATCATAAATAAAAATACAAATGCTTCTTGGTTGCAGGTGCCTATATCCCTTAGAATAATCCATAGGACAGGTGGACTTAGTCACCCATGTGTGGGATGATAAGTCCAATATACATGCTTGGGATTTGTGTGGTGTGATTTGACCAACCCTTATTTTGCAAGTGTTAGCTAGATTTCCCTTTTCCTTTCATGTAAAAAGTTTGTATATTTAGGATTGTTGGAATGATTTGTTATGGGGGAATAGGATGAACATTGGTCATAAGATTTCATCTTATGCACCATGTGAAACCTTGGAGTATCTACCATTCAACCATCCAAAGAAGAAAGAAAGAAAGAAGAAACAAGAAATAAGAATAAAGCTTGAAGATCCCCACAACAATGAATTCCTTTTGCTTAAATATAATTTAATTCATTTGAAATTCAGGTTGTATAAGGGTAGAGCTCGGCTACCCAATTTGATATTTTTTGGGTTTGTGCGGTGGTGCCCCACCACAAACGGCCATTTATTCTTTCTGCTAGTTTTATAAATTGATTGATGTTTGTTTAACTTGTGCATTAAGTGGCATATTTTTTCTAGTTTCTTCCTTGCTTTATGTATGGCCTTGATGTCGATTAGGCTCTTAAGAAAAAATAAATCTTTTACCCAACTTAATAATTTAAAATAAAACTAAACAACTCATAACCTCACCTAAAGCTTAAGATTAAAAATCAAGATAAAGAATTAGAAACCCCTTAGTTGGATGAGTTTTTCTTTATAATATCATACACAACACATCTCTCTTGATTGGAGGGCTTCCATCTTTGCCAAAGAACCCGATTTGACCTATGAGGGCCATGGTGGAAACTCACCTCCTAAACGTCTAGCTAATTTTGGCCAACAATCTATTTTCCCATGCATTAATCATAAATGTCCTATTAGCTTGAGTTAAATTGATTGTCCAAAAATGAAATAAAATCAAATTTGAAATGCATTAGATTTAGGTCAGTTGAAGCATGAGCCTTTATATGATCTAGTTTCTTTAGGGAGTAAGTTTAAGGACTTAGCTTCTTTCTAAAAAAAATAGCCTAGTTATATTGCATAAGCATAAAGACTTGCCTACATGTATTTAAAATCGTAGAGGAGTTTGTTGGCAGCCACCCCCAGGTGGTTATAAGTCCAAGTTGTCGGGCGGTTTGTCCTCTCTTGTGGAGGTAAACCAATAACCCACTTTTCACCTTAGATTTAGGTTGTGCTTCTGTCCCACGCCTAAGTTCCCTAAATTTAGGTTTTGAGGTTGCTTCTCCCCTTTATGGGCCATAAGCATAATTCCTTACCAATGTTAAAGAATCTAAGTCCTAAAATTCTAACAAAAAATACAACTCAAATAAATTAAATCAATTTATAAAATATAAAGCCTAATTTTAGGATAATTTGAGATGCTCGCTAGGTTTCCTAGCATCATGAGCATTTCCTACTTATTCCCACTTTAACTTTGATAATAACTCCCTCTTTTGATCAATCACATTTGATCTTTAAAATACAAACCAATCGATTGATAGTCCTTCCTATTAAAATCTTTAGAGATAATGATCATTTACCTTAATCGAGAGTTTTCTTAAAAGATCCTGTCCTTTATGACATAATTAACTATGGGGGCTTGCCCCTGTGAGAACTTAACAAACCCGATTTAAAATGAATCCTACTTTACTTTTCCATGTAAAGTAGGGGAGAATCTCTGGTATATATGCAGACCCATCATCCTTAGGAGTCCTTATTGAGGTAATTAGTTCCATTAAAGGATAGTGACCTCTGTCTTTCGAGATAGTATGCTATACCTTGATGACGTACCCGATCACCTGAATAAGTACATCTGCGAATCTAGGTGGCATCTTACCAAGATGAATTTCTATAAAGTCTCTTCTTTCTCTTCCGCAGATTTGAAAGGTGACTCCTTATAAGAGATTTATTTACCAGTGTTGTTTGCTTATCTTGTAAATCCATCGTGACATGCTTAGGGTAGGTGTAAGTGTCCCCCAGTGGCATCCTATCTCTTTCACAACATAAATATAATCTCTTGATGCTTTTAGAATAGGTGTAAGAGAACGAGAGGCATCCTATTTCAATTAGCATAACTATAATTAGTGCAAAAGAACCCAAGTGGCATCCTTTCTTAGTGAGAATTCTTGTTTTCATCTGTGGAATCATTTCATAATTCCCCAAGCATGTTTTAAGGTAGGTGTAAGAGTCCCCTAGAGGCATCCCATTCCTTTTAGCACATGCACAATAATAAACACAAATCTTTTATCTCGAGCTATTTGATGTGGGAGCAAGCTCCCTGTGACACTCACTCATTAGCTACTTTAAGTCGAGTCTACATACTATCTCGCTAGTATGTCACCCGAGTGGTCATTTATTAGAGTATGTGAGTCTCCAAGCTTTCTTCATAACTTGATCATTGCAAACCAATGAGCACCTTATTAGTATGGTATGATTCACTACCCATCCAGTAAGCTAGCTCATGTTAACTTTGCTTAAGAAGATATGAGTCCCCATGCTTTCTTCTTGAACTAGCCATCACGCTCTAACTAGTCGAGTATATTTGAGGCTTAGGATAAGTCCCCTAGAGGCTCCTTTCCTCATGATTACTTTTGAGTCGATATAAGACCCCTAATGGCATTCACTCGAATGCGACCGGGTCGATAGCACCTCGATAAGATAAACTATCGCGGTCACTCATATATCAGGATGTAAGTCCCTGAGCTTTCTTCCTAGGCCAATTATTGCAAACTGACGGGCACCTTAGGTTGGTTGATGTTTGCTATGCTGATAGTGATTCACCCAGTGAGTGCACCACTCTTGGAAGATATGAGTCCCCATGCTTTCTCCTAAGTTGGACACTGAATACCTATTGAATATATGACTAGCCATGTCATTTTCTCTAGGGTGTTGGATTAAGCCCTTACCGGCCAATCCTCTGTGGGCACTCTATTTGGATCAAGTCTTTGCAATTTAGACACTACTTGGGTTACCTTTTGGATTGAGTTTCTCTTTTCTAGTAGCCACCCTTGTGGTTGGAGAATTTGTTCAACGGATGCACAGATTCTCCCTTGGTTCAATAAATCTGAGATAGGTCTAAGCTGATAAAAGCTCCTTCTTAGTTTATTCCCTCAAAAACTAATTGGGTCCATGATAAACAAATAAACAACAAACAAACAAAATTAATTTTACTTGTGGTTTAGGAATTTAAGCCCCAAAGGGCCCCTTCTCCCAAGTAGGCATCCTATTTTTAAGGCAAGACGAAAACTCCCTATAGAACCGACTACGAGTTGAGATAAATCCCCGGGTTGGTACTCACTTTGTAGTCACCCTTAGGTCAGGTTCAATCTATTTTGTCACAAGCAGGTTACCACATCAGTCATTCCGCTTTGAAAGATATAACACTATGATGCATTCTTTCTAGCATGATTGTGCAAACCAACGGACAGCCCTAGGTCGGGTTCGATTTATTGCCCAAAGCAACAAATCACCCTAGTGGTCTTTTCTATTGGAAAATGTGAGTCCCTGAGCTTTCTTTCCTTCAATTGATCATTGTAAATCGAAAGGCACTCCTTTGGTTGGATAGTTCTCCCATCTGTCGAGAATCCACTCCCATTGGTTTAGTAAATTTGAGATAGGTCTAGGCTTCTATAAGCTTCTTCTCAATGTGATCCATCACAAACCAATGGAATCCATCAAAATAAATAAAAAAATCAAATTAATCTTAACTATCTTTGAGCTGATTTAAGTCCCCCAGTGGCATTCACTCAATAGTCAACCCTAGGTTAGGTTTGATTCGTTGCCCAAAGCAACTGATCACCCTAGTGGTTCCTTACTTTTAGAAGATGTAAGTCCCCATGATTTCTTCTTAAAACTTAACCATTGTATACCAAAAGGCATTCCTCCTTGGTTGGATAGTCCTACCTTGTGGTTGGTAGACTACTCCCTTTGAATTGATAAATCTGAGTTAAGTCTAGGATTCCATGGCCCCTACTAAGTATAGTTCATCGTAAACTTATGGGATCCATCATAACCAAAATAAACAAAACTAAAAATGAAATTAATCTTGATTATCTTTGAGCAGATCTAAGTCCCCTAGTGGCATTCACTCAATAGTCAGCCTTAGGTTGGATTTAATATGTTTCCTTGCCAATAGATTACCCCAGCAACTAGTTCTTACTTGGAGGATGTAAGTCTACTACGCTTTCTTCCTAATACAGCTACTGCACACTGAAAGGCATTTTCCTTTGGTTGGTTAGTCCAAATATGTGTTTAGTAGACTACCACTTTGGATTGATAAATCTGAATTAGGTCTTAGCCTCCATGGCTCCTATTTAGTACAACCCACTACAAACCAACAGGGTTCATCTCAAAATCTAAACCTAATAAATTAAAATAAATTCAACCCCCTCCCCCAATGGAGATCTCTCCCTAGTGAGATTCAAATCAAATCAAGCCTTTCAACCCTTTTTGGATGACTTCAACATGCTTCCCTAGTGGAAGGTTCACACTCTATCCATTAGTGGATTTCTTCCCCCTCTCTTATGTCTTGGACATAAGTAAAAGCCACATTGCACTAAGATTTATTTTTTTCTATTCCTTGGGTTAAGGATAGATTGTTTCTATTAGTGATTGTTATATCTCGATGTTGTTGATCATTTTGGTCAACACCAATACGTGTGGTGTTCCTTGTCATACCACACCTATTGGGCGCCCTTTGTTGACCCATTTTATGTTTGATTTTCTCCAAACTCAAATCAACTCTCTATGATTTAAATCCATGATTGAAATCTATGATTTAAATCCATGATTGAAAAAAACTCATCAAAATCCAAATTCCTAAGTCCAAATTTTGACTAAGTCCTTAAGCTTCCCTTAAGGACTAAACCAAAATCATGATTCAAACCTATTCAAACCTTTGAGATTTTCTCTACGTCATTTATATTCTCATTTATATTCACATTTATAAATGAAATATAAATTCAAACCCATCAAATCAAATTCAAAATTCAAAATCAATTCATGAAAATTTTCTTAAATCCCTTTAATTTTTCATTAAAGGACTTAGCCAAAATCAAACCTAAATCATGATCAAACCTATTCAAACCCTTAGGATTTTCTCAAAACTTATTTATATTCTCATTTATATTCTCATATATAAATGAAATATAAATATAAATCAATCAAATCCAACTCAAAAATTAAATTCCAATTTAAAATTCCATAAATCCCTTAATTTTCCATTAATGGATTTAACCTAAACCTTGATCAAACCTATTCAAACCCATGCAATTTTCTCAAAAATTATTTATATCCTCATTTATATTCTTATATATAAATGAATTATAAATATAAATCAATCCAATCTAATTCAAAAATTAAATTTTAATTTAAAAAATTTCCTTAAGTCCTTTAATTTCCCTTTAATGGATTTAACCTAAATCATGATTAAACCACTTCAAATTCTTGAAAATTTTCTTATGATCAATTTATATTCACATTTATATTCACATATATAAATGAAATATAAATTCAAACAATCCAAACCTATTCCAAAAATGTAACTCAAATCCACTCAAAATCAAATCTATGCCTTTCAAGCCAAAATCTTGAACTTAATCAAAACACTTTCAAATCAAGCCAAACTCTTGATTTATCTCTCATGGTTTAATCAACCCTACAATCATGAGCTCATATATAAATCCAAACTCCAATCACTCAATCAAAACCTAAATTAAAAATCAAACCCAAAATTATTTCATATTCTTCCTTTGAATATGGAATTTTCAAATGGATCAAAACCCATTTTACTTCAAACCACTCGTAAATGGATTTATATTTTAATCATGAGTCCATATACAAGATCAACCAACTTCAAATCAAGCTTTGACCAAGCCATTTGACCCATCTACGGATCATGCACCACCACTGTCATTTGTGAGGTGACAACTTAAGTTATCCCCTCACAGCGTAATGTGTGTAAAGCGCGTTGAACGCTGCCGCACGCGTCGTTCCGTGAGCCAGGAATTAACCAAGGAATAATAAAATGCCTAATTAATTTAGAGAACTTCAAAAATTTATAATTCTTCATAGAAACTTCAAAAATATATGAAATAAAGTCCTATGGATAGATAATTAAAGCTAGAATATTTTAAAATTAATTTTGATGAGTTTTAAATTATGATTTTCTCTGAATTTGGGTTTTATTAGAAAGTGTCTTTTATTAATTACTCTTTGATTAAGTCTTTTATTAATCCCAAATTTCTTGGGTAAGTTTTAGGAGATGACCTCTATCTCCCCTAATTTTCTTGGGATTTATTGAAGGCTTGATTAGAGTAATTGCATATTGATTTTCTTAATTACCCTTCTCATGTAATTAAGCATAATTAGGGTATGATTTGTAGTTTTACACTATGATTAGGATTGATTAAGGTCAGATCCAGTAAGTAGGAGGTTTATGGAATAATTTTGGGACATTTCCCCTAAGCTATTCCCTAAACCCCTCTTCTCTCCTTAATCTCCTCTTAATTAAGGGTTAATTCATTAATTATCCCCTTAATCAATTTCTAAAAATTCTAAAAAGTTTCCAAAACTTAATTAATCTATCTTGGGTAGATGCTTAGGTATTTAATATCCAAAGTTCAATTAAGGAAATCAAAACCCCATTGAAATTACTTAAGCTAAATCCCTTAACTTAATTAACATTTAATTATGAGCCAAATTGCATTAGGCCTTCTCATTATTAGGTGAATTTCAAATTTAAATTCTTTATGGGTTTTATGTCATCTCATTGGCTCATAATTATTTAATTAATTCTTCTAAGGTGGTGTAGGTAAGGGTTAATTAAGCTACTTAATTCATACCTTAACTTAATCATTGCATAAAAATGGATTTAATTGTCTAAAAATTAAACAAAAATACAAAACACATGTTGGAATGGGTTAGGAATAGAAAACTCATCTCACCTTTTCAAAATTAAATCTAACTTCAAACTAAACAAAAATTATTTTGAAAGTTAGAATTATGCTTATGGCCCATGAAAGGGAGAAGCAACCTCATAACCTAAATCTACGGAGCTTTGGCGAGGGTCAAAAGCACAACCTAAATCTAAGGTGAAAATGGATATTTGGTTTGCCTCCATAAGAGAGGACAAACCACCCAACTATTTGGACTTACAACTGATTGGGGGTGGCCGCCAACTAACTCCTCCTACGATTTTAAATTCATGTGGGCAAGTTATGTGCTTATGTAAGATAGCTAGGCTGTTATTTATTTATAAAGAGACTAAGCCTTAAACTCACTCCCTAAAGAGACTAGATCATGTAAGGACATGCTTCAAATGACCTAAATTTGATGCAATTCAAATTTCATTATATTTTATTTTGGACAAATATTTTGACTCAGGTTAATAGGATTCATATGCTTAATGCATAAGAAATAAAGTTATTGGCCAAAATAAGTGAGAAGGGAGGTGTATTTCCACCATGGCTTTCACAGGTCAAGCCAAGTTTCTCTGGAAAGGTGGAAGCCCTAATCAAGAGTGAAGCAAGATGCATTTGTGCATGATGTTACAAAAGAAGTACTCATCCAACTAACAGGTTGCTAATTCTTTTATCTTGATTTTAAACCTAAATTTTAAGTGAGGTTATGAGTTCTTAATTTTTAATTTTAAATTATTAAGTTTGGTAAAAGATTTATTTTTTACTAAGATCCTAATCCACATCCAAGCCATACATAAAGCAAGGATGAAACTAGGAAAAGATGCCACTTAATGCAAAAGCTAAACAAATCATCAATAAATTTATGAAGATAATCGCAAAAAGAATAATAGGCCGTTATGGTTGGGCACCACCGCACAAACCCGAAAACAAATTGGGTAGCCAAGCTCTACCCTTATACAACCTAGATTATAAATGAATTAAATTACAATTAAGCAAGGAATTCATTATTATGGGGGTCCTCAAGCTTCATTTATTCATTATTTTTTTCTTTTTTCTTCTTCTTCTTTTCTTTCTTCTTTGGTTCCTTCTTTTGGATGGTTGGAAGGTGGATGCTCCAAGGCTTCACATGGTGCATAAGATCGGATCTTATGACCAATGCTCATCCTAATCCCCATAACAATCATTCCAAAATCCTAATTGAAAATTTTACATGAAAAAGAAAAGTAAATCTAGTTAACACTTACAAAATAAAGGTTAGCTAAACAAACCATACAAATCATAAGCATATATATTGGACTTATCACCCCACACATGGGTGATTAAGTCCACCTGGCCTATTGGATCATGCTTAGTGGTATAAGCACTTGCATAGCAAAAGCATTTATGTTTTTTTATTTATTACAGTGCCCCTTAAGCACAATCCCCCGTAAAAAATAATAGTCAGACTAAGATCGTCCTACCATTCATTCTATGAACATACATCCTAACATCCAGTCTAAAACATAAATCACAAAATAAAAGCAAGCATTAAACCATGCATCTCCCTAACCTAAAGCTAGAAGTGGTGGCTTAGTCTAATGTGTGTACTTTGGAGGCTTATATGTGGTATGCTTAACTATGGCTTTAAGTTAGAATTTTTAAGTGTGAAGCATGTTCAACTTAAAGGAGGGTTTCATTTAAGTGATTTAATTATTTTGGATTGATTTTATTTCATATTTTGATTAAGTTCAAGTGAATCTTACAATTAATTACTAAGTTATAAAGAGAGAAAAAGAGAAGGGAACTTCTTTTTCTTTCCCCAACCTAAGTAATTTCTAAAGTAGATTCACATTTTATTTTTATTTAGTGAATATTTTGATTAAGTTTTTTAATTAATCCTAAGTTTAGATGAACTCTAAACAAACCCATTCAAAGAGAAAGGCATTTTAAGATTAAATAAAATGAACTAAATTCACAAAACATACATCACTTCATTTCTTTTCCAACATGTATAACATGTATATGAATGAGTCCTAAGCATATCTATACACACAAATGAGAGTGTTTAACACACTTTATGATGCATGTTGAGCAATTCATTTAAGAAAATTTGAAAGTTTATAATGCATGATTTTTCTAAGTAGAAAAGGGATTTCTTATCCAATCTTCACATGCTCACATGAAAGTAAAAAAGGCATAAGTGAGTACAGCGCCATTGTTAACTAGAGGTGTAAGGTACAAGACCTATTAGATCTAATTTTAGCCTCACAACCTTGGGGTTGTCCAGACTAATATACCACTTTTCTTAAATACGAACTTATGTACAAAAGAAATGAATGGAAAAGAAAGAATGCAAAATTTTTGTATTAGTTGATTTATTTTGTTTATGCAATTTATACGTGTGAGCATAGGTAAACCTTCTTAAGTGATAGCATAGGAAAGAATAGGATATGGAATTAAGCAAGTGTTAGGTTCTTTTCAAATGAACCATAATCTTACCAATTCATATTCAAAACTATCCTAAAAGAAAAGAGAAGGAAAACATATACTAAGCACATCCTTGTATTCTATCACATACAAGCTTATAATTAAAACATAAGTAACACACTTTCATTTTGATATTTGATTCATATGTTTTGAAAATAATTTGAATTTAATAATGATAATAGACACTCATATTCTTACTTTAGGCAACACATGCAAATTTGACATAAAGTAAACATTTTCATTTTAAATTTGAATTTTGAAAAGTATGAATGCATGAAACCATTTGACCTACAAATTTAACATGTTGGGGAAAGAACTAAAGCAATAAAAGCATGTAAACACATTCACTTTAATTAAATCCTAAAGATAATCTTATGAAATAAGAAAGTTTAAAATAAATCAAAGTTTATTTAGTATGATTTTTGTTTGATCTTGAAATTGATTTAATTTTGAAAATGTGAGTTGAGTTTCCTATTCCTAACCCATTCCCACATGTGTTTGACATTTTTGTTCAATTTTTAGATGATTAGATTCATTTTAAATTTTGGTTAGGTTAAGGTATAAATTAAACAAGTTAATTAACCCTTACCTACACTACCTTTGCATAATTAACCAAATAATTATGAGCCAATGAGATGACATAAAACCTCACAAGGAATTTAAATTTGCAATGTACCTAGGAAAAAAGGGACTAATGTAATTTGACTCATGATTAATGGTTAATTAAGCTAAGGGGTTTAACTTAAGTAATTTCAAAACACCCCTCACACATATGAGCTGAGTTTTGATTTCCTTAATTGAACTTAGGCTCTTGAACACCTAAGCATCTACCCAAAGTAGATTAATTAAGTTCTGAAAGGTTTTATAATTTTTAAAAATTAATTAAGAGAGTAATTGATGAATTAACCCTTAATTAAGAGAGGATTAAAGAAAAAAATGGGGTTTAGGGAATAGCTTAGGGGAATATCCCAAAATTATTCTCTAAGCCTCCTATTCACTGGATCAAACCTTAATCAACCTTAATAAGAGATTAAAACACTAATCCACCCTTAATTATCCTTAATTACATTAAGGGAGTAATTAGGAAATGTATTTTCAATTCCCCAATTAAGCCTTCAATAAATCCCAAGAAAATTAGGGGAGGCAGAAGTCATCCCCCTAAACATATCCAAGAGCTTAGGATTAATCAGAGGATTAATTAAGGGATAATTAGCAAAATAAGATTTTCATTCAAACCCAAAATCAAAGATAAATGTAATTCAAAATCTATTAAAATCAATTTTAGAATATTTTAGGTTGAATTATCATTCAATAGAAATTTACCTCATATTATTTTTTTATTTAGGGAGATATGAATTTTTAAAGCTTAGAGGATTAATTAGAATTAATTAAATCCTAACTAATCCCTTTAGTCCATAGCATGACGCGAGGTGTTGCCTTACAGCGCGTGTGAGGGTTACTTAAATGTCGCATCATAGAAGCGGTGTGGTGGCGGGACGCAGTTTGATCCCCGCCATTCAATCAAGGATCGAACAGCCAGGGATCACCGTGATTTCCAAAAGGATAAATCGAGTTATAAACATGCGCTTAATCTTGATTGTCCATCCAAAATGCACGGATGGAGGGCCAAGATTACCCCTATTCTTCCCTGAGGATCAATGGAGACCTGTCCATGATCTAAGGGAAGATCCGAGCTTGATCGAGTTTAGATTAGGATAAAATCTTGTCCATGCCATCTTATGCTAATGGCAAGCCTATCCAACGGTGGAATTCTCATGCCATGACACTTTCTTTCACAAAGTACCAACACCTCCTAAGTCTAATGGTCAGAAAATTTCATACCTCACCGGTGCTCAAGTTCGATGAGGTAGCTTCGTCTAGTGGAGACGAAACCCTGTTAAATATTTCAAGCCTTGAGGTTGAGTAGATCTATCTATGTACCAAGCTCTCCTCCTCTCCTTTGCAGCTTTGATCCAATTCAACTCCCCCTTGCTTTGGGAACTTAAGGGGGAGCTTGGGTGTACTCGACTTGATCCCCTGAGGGAGTGTGCAAAGATAATTGAAGTGGATTGTAGTGTGGAACAAGTTAGGAAAGGAGAGGAGCTCCCCTTTTTTCTAGGGAAGAAAATGAGAATGCTTAATTTCAATTCCCTCTTAAGAAGCTTAAGAATGCTCTCTGATGGCTCCTAACACTCTCTAGCACTCAATCGACAATGAGGGTGTTGAATTCAAATTGAATTAGGGGGAGTATATCTCCCCCTATGGCAATCAGATGGACGAAGCTTGGGTTGCCATTTTGATCTAATTGACCATATGAAAAGGGTTGTTTGGGCTGTTTGAAGTTGGCACATGGTTGGTTTGAGCTTATGAGTGGATTAGTAACCTCCCATGTGCTTCAAATCAAGTGGAGAGAGGTTTTCAAATTGGCTAATTTGAGCTAGGGATCGATTTTGTCCTTGGGTCCATTTGGGCTGACCCAAACCCATTGGGTTGGGTGCACCACCCTCCATAGGGTTCACTTGACCCATCAAGAAAGTATCAAGTTGATATGAAGAGGGCTTGACCAAATTACTCATAGATTAGACCAAAATTTGTTCTATGGCCTAAGGGTAGAATGGTCATTTGGATGATTTTTGAATTTGAATATGTTGGGTATGTTTAGAAAATAGGTTTGGCCAAGTTTCATTGGATTTTGAGTTCATTTGATATGGTTTGGCTCATGTTGACCCATTTAGGTCAAAATGGGTCAACTTGTCAAGTTGACCAATTGGTCAAATTGGATCAAATCAAGGGTTGGGTCAAGTTCATATGACCATTTGAAATATTTTGGTGGTTTTGGTTTTATTCAATTTGGTTTAGTTTTGAATTTGGCTCAAATTACTTCATTTAGGTCAAATGGGTCAACTTGACCAATTTGGCCCATTTGACCTATTTCATCTAGGTCATGGGTAGGTTTAGGTTTGGTTAGTCATATGAAGTGGATTGATATCTTTTTTTCCAATCAATTTTGGTTAAGTTTGAATTTGGCTCAACATGACCCCTTTAGGTCAAGTTGGGTTCAAGTTCAATTGAGCTAGATTAAGTCTAGTTGGCTAATTGAGGCTTTGGTCAAGTTCAACAAGTGATTTGGGATGAACTTGACCCATTAGTTCCAATCAATTTGGCTTAGATAAAGTTTTGACATATTTTGACCCTTTAGGCCAAGTTGGGTCAACTTAAGTCAAGTGGCCAATTGGGCTAAGTTAGGCTCAAATGTTGACTTGGTCAAGTTCAAACATAGGTCATGAATGAACTTAGATCAATGGTTTCAATCAATTTGGGCTATGGTGGATTTTGGCTATGTTAGGTTTTATTTTTGGCTAAGTGTTGACTTGGTCAACCCTTAGGTTTGACTTGGTTTGACCTAATTTGATTGATTGATCATCCCATGATGATTGTTGATCATGGTGAGAGGCATAGGTGAGTTTGATTCAATCCAATTAGGTTAGGATTAGAATTTGGCTCATAAGGGTACTTTAGGTTACTTTGGGTCAAGTGAGCTTAAGTGGGTCAAATGGCTTAGTCAAAGCTTGATCTGAGTTTGATTGAACTTGTATATGGACTTATGATTGAAATATAAATTCATTTACAAGTGATTTGAAGTCAAATGGATTTTGATTCATTTGACAATTTCATATTCAAAGGAAAAATATGAATGGATTTGGGGTTTGGTTTTGAATTGGATTTTTAAGTGATTGAAGTTTGTATTTATATATGGATCCATGATTGTAGGGTTGATTGAATCATGAATGAAAAAATCAAGAGTTTGGCTTGATTTGAAGTTAATTTGGCTAAGTTCAAGATTTTGACTTGAAAGGCTTAGATTGGATTTTGAGTGGATTTGAGTTTGATTTTTGGAATTGGTCTTGAATGTTTGAATTTATATTTCAATTATATATGTGAATATAAATGAAAATATAATGGGTCATGGGGAAATTTCAAGAATTTGAAGTGATTTGATCATGATTTAGGTTAAGCCCATTAAAAGGAATTTAAAGAATATAAATGAGTTATGAGAAAATCCCATGAATTTGAATTGATTTGATCATGATTTAGGCTAAGTCCTTAAGAAGAAAATTAAGGGACTTAGGAAATTTTAGAGTAGGGATTTGAATTTTTGAATTTGGTTTAATTGATTTGAATTTATCTTCATTTATATTTGTGAATATAAATGAGAATATAAATAAATTATGAGAAAATCTCATGAGTTTGAATTGATTTAGATCATGATTTTAGCTAAGTCCTTAAGAGAAAAATTAAGGACTTAAAAAGATTTGGACTTAGGAATTTCATTCATGGGTTTCAATCATGGATTTCAATTATGGATTTCAATCACGTGGAGTTAATTTGAGTTTGGAAAAATCAAATAAGATTGATTTGGAGTTTGACTTGAAGGAAGGAAGGTGAGGAATGGTTCAAGCTAAGGGCAGGTAAATTTTCCTAACACCCTTAAGGCATGACCTATTCCTATGGCTAACTCTTCTAAGTCTCTAGTGCTAGATTGAGTATCCACCTAATCACTAGGTGTGTCTTAATACTAAAAAACTCTTAAAGTCTAAGAGAGGCACTATGTCTAAGATGGAGGGGTTGAGAGCTCATTCTAAAAATGAGGTTAATAGATGCCTTTGTCTTATCCAAAGATATGAGAAAATCTCTAGTCCAGGCTCTTCTTGATCTAGATATTTGCTTAGCTCAGCTGACTGCTACTAAAAAGGAGGCACACAGCATAAAGGACATTCTAAGATTTACATTCAGTGATGAATACTTGCCTCTAGAAATGCATAAGCCCCTCTTTACATTACTGGGCAAATACAATTATCAAGAGTTAACCAAGGTGTATCAGTCAACATTATGAGTCTAAGAACCCTTGCCTACTTGAGGATCGACATCTCTAAACTCTAAAAGGAGAGGATGATGTTGAGAGGATTCAATGAACAAGGCAAGAGGGCCTTAAGCTCCATAATGTTTCCACTGGAGATAGATGATTGGAAGACTAAAGCTAAGTTTCATATCAATAGACTCGGATACATCTTTCAATGCTTTGCTTGAGAGACCGTGGATACATGAAAATAATATAGTTCCATCTTCTCTACATCAGTGTATAAAGTTCATGAAGAGATCTCAAATCATTTACAGTTCATGAGGTCGAGATATATGAGGATGTAGCCTATTTCCTTCCTCAAAACCAACAAGTCCATTCTCATGAATCTAGTTAAGATCCCTATGAGGGACAAAAAGAAAGAAAAGAAAAAGAAAAAGAAATAGAAAAAGAAAAGATAAAAGAGAAAAGAAATGAAATAGAGTGAGACATGGACTCAGGGGAATATATAGTGCATGACATTAGATTTCACCCATAGTTCGTTACTCCATTCGAACACATGGGTAGGATGACTTGACATCCACCAGGCAGAGGCAAAGGACAGTTTAAAGGTAGCCCCCAAAGTGGAAAGGCTCCCTATTGGCCACCCAATAGGAGTTATGTCCCAGCCACCAGGAGTGCACCTGCTATCCACATAAACTTAAAATCTAGTTCAAAGGATGAGTCTTATGTGGTTAGTACACCAGCCAGCTCTTCTCAGCTGTAGATCCCTTTCGAGGTGACGTTTGAGTAGGATATTGATGAAGACCAGACCAAGCTCCAAATAAAGCATAAGTGTATCCAAGTCTACCTATGAGACAGTCAGGCATCAGTTGGAAATCTTATCTCTAACCCCACTTTCCTCATAAAAAGTTGGGGGTTTGTTAGTTAAGGAAGCTCTTAAGTCATCCACAGATGGGAAGACTTAGAGGTTCTTTTTTGGAGCATCATCCTCAAGTCGAAGCTTATGTAGAACTTGAGAATGATTCATACAAATATTTAATATAATTGCCTTTTGATTGGTACTCACCCTGTGTTCTTAATCTAGCAAAGAAGAGATTAATCTCACATACTTGGTCTAAACATAGGTCAAACTACTTTGAAAGGTTATGGGACAACCAAAAGTAGACATCCTCAATCAAGACCAGGACTAGGATTTGAGATAGTGGGTCCAGTCAATGATGACGATCATTACCTAATCATCACCAATCATTTATAGTCTGATAAGTTCTTTTCAAATCATGCTAACTCATATGAGGATGTGTGTTTAAAAACTTTAGATGAACCAAATGACTTTGAAGTCAAGGATACACTGCTAGAGTTTGAAGAGGAGATCAGATCAACCATCGATGAGCTCAAAGAAATCAACTTAAGAACTAAAGACAATCCACGTTCAACATACATCAGTTCTTTATTGAATGATACTGAAACCAATGATTTAGTTAGGCTATTGACTAAGCTTAAGGACTACTTCACCTAGAGTTATGAAGATATCCTTAGTTTATCTCCTAACATAGTAGTCCACAAATTAGCAATAGAGCCTAGTGCTAACCCTATCAAGCAAGCTCCTAGACGCATGCGATTAGACATTAAACAACAGGGCATTTCTAAAGTCAAGAAATTGATTGATGCTGACTTTATTATAGAAGAAAAATACCATACCTAGTTGGCCACTGTCATTCCAGTTAAGAAAAAGAATGGCCAAATTTGCATATGCATCAATTTTAGGGATCTAAATAAGGCATGTCCAAAAGATGAATTTTCACTATCAATCCCGGAACTGATGGTAGACATTGTCTCATATCATGCAATCTTCTCTTTCATGGATGGCTCATCTGGATATAACCAAATAAAGATTGCTCCTAAAGATTAAAGAAACACTACGTTTTGAACCCTAATTAAAATATTTGTTATAGGGTCATGCCTTTCATCCTTAAAAATGTTGGTGTTACCTACCAGTGGTCCATGACTCGGATCTTCGACTAACTCATTCATCATTAAGTCGAATGTTATGATGACCTTATAGTCAAAAGTAAAGAAAAGAAAGACCATCTCTCTGACTTGAGAGTAGTTTTTAAATAGTTAAGATAATTTAACCTTAAAATGAATCCCCTGAAGTGTACATTCGGAGTAGCTTAAGGAAAATTTCTTGGGTTTGTTGTTCGACACCATGGAATACAAATCGATCTAGAGAAGATCAAGGCAATATTAGAAATGCCACCCCCTAAAAGTCTAACTCAACTCAGATCATTTTAAGGTGGTTGGTGTATCTAAAATGCTTCATTTTCAACCTATCAGGAAGATGCCAACCATTTTCAACACTTATCAAAAAGGATGCTAAGTTCAAGTGGGATGACAAGTGCCAACATGCCTTCGAAGACATCAAGCACTACTTAATGACGCCGCCAATTCTAGCAGCCCCTATCCCAAGCAAGCCACTCATCCTCTATACTGCTACATTAGATGACTTCTTGGTGCTTTGTTGGCCCAAACCAATGACAAAGGGAAAGAAAATGTACTCTACTATCTTAGTCATTATTTAATTCCTGCTGAGGAAAATTACCCATCTATTGAAAACACTATCTAGCTTTAATCTTTGCATCCCAAAAGATACGACACTACATGCTTTCTCATAAGGTGAACTTGATCTATAGGATCAATCTACTACAACATCTCATGACAAAATCGATGCTATCCAAACGGTTGGCATGTTGGTCCATGATTTTATCACAGTTTGACATTACTTTCATATCCCTCCATTCAGTGAAGAGACAAACACTAGCGGATTTCATATAAGTACACCCACTTCCTACTGATTCCCCACTTAGTGATGACCTCCCCGATGAATAAATTGTGATCTTAGGGGACACTGGCATTCATTGTTGGGAGTTGTACTTTGATGGTGTGGCTTCCTTTAAAAAGAAAGAAGAATCATGAACTACTCTTCTAGGGAAGGCAGGGGTGGAAACAGTTCTCCTAACTCCGGACCGCGATGTCATGAGATTCTCATATCATTTGTTCAATCCATGCACCAACAACGGAATATGAGACTTTAATTACCAGTCTGGAGTTAGTCATTATGCTATGCATCCAAAGTATCAACATCTTCGAGGATTCTCAATTACTTATCAACCAAATCATTGGGTCTTACAAAGTTCTAAAGCTTAAGCTCCATCACTACCACAAGTACACTATGGAGTTATTGGCTCAAATCCCAGAGGTTACCATTTACAAGATTCCTCAAGGAGAGAATGCAGTAGTGGATGCATTAGCCAAGCTTGCCAAAGAGTTGGCATGTCCGGAAGATGAGTCCATACCAATAAGGGTCCAAAATAGGGAAGTTTTATCCCTTGTTGATGCTGAACTCATCGAGATACTCTCTTTTGAATGGGAGGTTGTCATTGCCAAAAAGGAGGAGTTAAATTGGAGGCAATCATTCATGGATTATCTAAATATAGGAAAGCTACCTCAAGAGAAGTCACTAGCATATCAGGTGAAGTAGAGAGCCCTTTCCTACGCTCTCATAGATGACACATTGTATTGGCGATCCTTCAATCATATGTGGTTACGTTATCTGGACAAGCACGAAGCCCATAAGATCAGTGATCGAGGTACACTCAGGTTTATGCAGAGTGCATCAATCCAATCCAAAGATGAAAGTTAAAATCAAGAGACTAGGATACTATTGGCCTTCGATAATCATAGATTGCATGGACATAGCTAGGATATGCCACCAATGTCAGATACACTGTGTAGTCTCACACCAACCACCTAACATTCTACATCTTACTTTGGCCTCATGGCCATTTGAGTGTTGGAGTACCGACATAGTGGGTCTGATTAACCCTCTTTCTTCCAAGGGTCATCGATTCATTCTAGGTGCCACCGATTACTTTTTCAAGTGGACAAAGGCAATTCCACGTGAGAGGTCACGATATGCTCTTTTTTCGTGAACCATATTGTATATAAGTTCAGGGTGCCTCGATAAATTATATCAGATAATTATAGGCATTCAAGAGCACTAAAATCAATAGCTTTGCCCAGAGACACATCATAGATTGGAAATATTCTACCATCTATTATCCGAGGGAAAATG
This sequence comes from Cymbidium sinense, assembly GCA_021442155.1. NCBI lineage: Eukaryota > Viridiplantae > Streptophyta > Magnoliopsida > Asparagales > Orchidaceae > Cymbidium > Cymbidium sinense. The sequence goes on from CM038218.1 coordinate 34,395,024, forward strand.
GCTTAGCAGAAGCCTTCAACAAAACTCTCATCTGGATATTAAAGAAGACACTCAACGATAACAAGCGATAGTGACATGAGTAGTTAGTTGAAGCCTTGTGGGCTTACCACACCACATACAAAACCCCAACTCAATCTACCCCATTCTCCTTAGCGTATAGGTCCAAAGCCATTCTACCATTAGAAGTCTGACTCCATCACTAAGGATAGTTGTGGTAGCATGATCATAATGGACCAGAATGCCAAGTTGTGATTCGAAGATCTTGAAGGTTTGGAGGAGAGATGCCTCCGAGCATGCCAAAATCTCGGGTTGTACAAGGCCAAAATGATTCAAGCTCACAACAAGTGGTCTGTCCTAGAGCTTTTCAAGTAGGAGAGCTTCTTTTAGTTCTAAGGAGATCAATTGTTGCCCGTCGAAAGATGGGAGACAAGTTTGAACTCACTTCACATAGAGAAGGTCTACCAAGGAGGATCTTATCAGCTTATAAATTATAAGGGAGAGCGCCCAATACTTCCAATCAACAGGCTCTACCTAAAGAAATATTATACATAAATCTTGTTTGAAAATAATTATCAATAAAATTTCTTTCCATCTCTTCATATTATTGAGAGACATCTTTGTTTGCGAATTGCCATGATGTGTTTAGGGTAGGTGAAGAACCCAAGTGTTTTCTATCCTTTAGTAACACAACATCAACACAAACTACACATAATCATATAACACAAACACATATCTTTTATCTCAAGCAACTTTGATGGGGGATAAAGCCCCCAATGGCACTCACTCATTAGCTGCTCTAGGTCGGGCTGACATGCTATCCTGCTAGAATGTCACCCCAGTAGTTCCTTGTTTAGAGGATGTAAGCCTATAAGCCTTCTTCATAACTTGACCATTATAAATCAATGAGCAACTTGTTAGTTTGGTAGGTCTTACTACACGGCTGGTAAGCTACCTTATGTTGACTTTGTTTAAGAGGATGTAAGCCTACACGCTTTCCTCTTGAACTAGCCATCATGCACTGATTGGGTCGAGTATATTTGAGGCTTATGATAAGTCCCCTAATGGATTTTTTCCTCTTGATTACTTCAAGTCTAGTCCAATCCTCATACGGGACTCCCCACTTGGTAGTCATCCTAGTCGGATAGCATCTGTCGCCGATGATGACTATCCTGATGATCATTTTCATTTATGAAGATGTAAATCTACAAGTCTTCTTCTCAGATTGATCATCGCACACTGATGGGCACCTTAGGTTGGTTAGTTCTCACTATGCTAACAGCGACCAACCCGGTGGATACACCACTCATGCCAGATGTAAGTATACAAGCTTTCTCCTAGAGTTGGCCACCGTATACCTATAATCTTTCTTTTACAAGGTCCAGGATAAAGCCCATGGCACCTCCCTTGTGGGACTCTATTTTGATCATGTCCTTAGCAACCCCATTTATACACTACACGGGTTACTCTTAGATTGGACAATCCCCCTTTCTTAGTAACCACCCTTATGGTTAGAGAATCTATCTTATAGATATGTAGAATCTCCCTTGGTCAAGTAAATCTAAGATAGGACTAGGTTGATATTAGCTCCTTCTCAATGTGTCCTCTCACACCAACATGGTCACGCAAACATATAAACAAAATATATTTTTTTCTTGTGGATTGGGACACCCCCAAAGGTACCTTTTCCCACACAAGTATCCTATCTTTAGGGCAGTGTCAACAAAACTCCCTATCGGAATTGCCTAATTACTTTTGAGTTGAGATAAGTCCCTAGGCAGCACTCTCTCAGTGGTCACCCTTAAGCTGGGTTCAACTTATTGTGCCACCACAGGTCTCCCCGTAGTCATCCTTGCTTTGGAAGATGTAAATTTATTATGCATTCTTTCCAACACGACCGTTGCACACCGACGGCAACCCTAGGTTGGGTTCAATTTGTTATGCTATCAACCAATCACCTCAGCAGTTTCTTTCCACTTTGGAAGATGTAAGTCTACACATTTTCTTTCTAGCACAGCCATTGTACATCGAAAGGTACCACTTATGGTGGTTAGCTCTACCCTGCGGCCGATAGACTATCCCATTAGATTTGTAAATCTAAGATAGGCCAAGGCTGATATAGCCCCTTCTTAGTGAATTCATCGCACACTGAGGTCCATTTAAATTAAAATGATTTTTTTGGCTACTCTTGAGTTAAAATAAGTCTTAAGTAACACTCTCTCAATTGTCATCCTTAGGTTGGATAGTCCTACTGATGACTAGTAGACTTTCCCTTTGGATTTGTAAATCTAAGATAGGACAAGGCTGATATAGCCCCTTCAGTAGATCCATCACACACTGACAGGGTCCATATATTAAATCCACTCTCATCCCTAGTGGATATTTCCCCAAGCAAATCAAAGAAATCCATAAATTAAATCCACCTTATTTCCCGAACCCGAGTTCATATCTCCGTTAGAGATACTCTCAACTTCTTTTAAACCAAATCAAATCCTCTCCCAGTGGACCCCCACATCAAATCAAATCAAATTTCTCTCCAGCAAGGCACAAATCAATTTAGCCCCCTAGTGGAGCTTAGAACACAATCACAAATAAAACCAAATCAAATTATTATCCTAGTGAATAATTTGAACCTGCTTCCATAGTAGAAGGTTCATGCACCCATCCCCAATGGATTATAAATCCTAATCCCCAATGGATCTTCTCTCCCCAAATCATATTTATAATCAAACTTAAACCCTTATCCTCTATATGGATAACCTAAACCTATTTTCTTAGTGGAAGGTTCACATACTCAATATCTTAGTGGATTACTCCTCCCTCTCTTATGCCCTTGGCATAAGTTGAGTTGCATTGCACTAAGATCATGATTTTATTTACACCTCAAGTTTAGGGATAGAGCATTTTTAGTAGCGCTTGTGATCCTTTGGATGTTGTTGATCATCCCGTCAATACCAATACATCCGGTGTGCCTTGTCAGTTACACTACACTTATTAGAGGTCCTTTTATTGACCTCGCTTTTGTAGTGAGTTCTCTACTTTCTCATCATAGATCTAGGACTCTTATAGACACTAAGAGCTCCTTAGTCTTAAGACACTTCAGTGATTATGTGAACACTTAACCTAAGCCTAAAGACTTAGAGGGGTTAGCCATAGGGATAGGTTATGCCTTAGAGACTTAGAAAGACTTGTCCAACCTATAGCCTAAACTCAATCCATGCTTTACTTCCCAAACCAAATCTCAAATTCATACCAAATACAAACCAATTTTTCAAGACTCATGATCAATTCCCATAATCAAATCCAAGCTAAAATTTTCAATGAACCTTATGATTGAATTCAAAACCCTTTATAAGCCCTTTGATTCATCTTATGGACATAACCTTAACCAAATTCAAATAAATCCAAATTCATTTGATTTTCTCAAAGATCAATTCAATCTCTCAATCATTTATCAAATTCTAATTTAAATCCAACTTCAAATAATTTCATCCCAAAATCAAATCCATGTTTCAAAATTCCTTCCTAGCCATATAACCAATTCTCATAAACTTAGCCAAATCTCTACCTAAATTATCCTAAACTTGATTTAATTTCATTATAAATCAATTATTTCTTCATTTATATTTATAAATATAAATAAAATCTATACTCAAATGAACAAAACCAAATCAAACCAAGCCAAGACCCATCTTAATCCATATGAACCTACCTCCATAAGCTTAATCAAATATTAACCCAAAACTACCCAAAATTAATTGATTTCTTTACAAATCAATTATTCCTACCCACCATCCAATGACCAAAAATAAATCAAACTAAATTGATCTCCTCCTTAGCCCTTTTGACCTACATCCTTAAGTTTGGTCAAATTTGCATCCAAAGCACTCCAAACTCAAGTTATTTTCATATAAATCATTTATATCTTCATTTATATTCCCAAATATAAATAAAATATAATTCAAATAGCCAAAACCAAATTCAAAATCAAACCAAAACCCAATCGGCCTTTTAAGACATTTCCTTAAACTTGGCCAAATCTTATCCAAACCAATCCAATTTTAATGGATTTTCTCTTGAATCAATCATTCCATTAATCATCTACTCAAATATAAATGAAACATATAATTATTAAACTAAACTCAAGTCAACCCAAGTCAAGCCCAAGTTAGCCCTTTGACTTGAAAACATCAAATGAGCTAAAATCTATTGGACTCCAAATTGAATTGTAGTTGAATTTATATTTCAATCATAGGCTCATATATAAGTCCAACTAAACTTAAATCAAGCTAAAATCAAGCCAATTGACCCGTATATGTCCACTTGACCCAAAGTGGCCTAAAGGATATTTTTGAGCCAAGTTCTAATCCAACCCAAATTGGATTGAACCAAGCCCATCCAAGCCTCATATCATGATCAACAATCACCCTAGATGATCAACCACCTTGAATTGGGTCAAACCAAGTCAACTTAGTCATTTGACCAAGTCAACCTTTAGCCCAAATGAAACATAAACTAGCCAAAACTCACCATACACCAAATTGATTGAAAATTCACACCTTAACCTAATTAATCCATAAAATTAGCCTAATTACTTTTCATTAAATCAAATTAACTCACACATGGAGAATGAGATTAGGATTAACAAACCTTTCATAAATTTTCTAAATTAATTCAAATATGAAATTAAAAATGACATTAAAAAACTTTGGTTTGTTTTAAATGAATTTATTTTGTATGATTGTCCTTAGGAATTAATTGGATTGAATGAAATCAAGTGTTTATGTCATTTTATTTCTTTCCAATCATATTAAATGTTGTATGTCACTTTATTCATGCATTCATATTTTCCTAAAAATTAATTAAATTAAATGATTTCCTTTATGTCAAGCTTGCATGTGTTGGTTTAAATTAATATATGTGTGACTATTATCATTAATAAATCCAAATCTATTTTTCAAAACTTATAAATGAATGATTATATATGTTATAAATGCTAATTATAATTACATAGGAGATGTATGTGATTATAGCTTAAGTGTATAAAGTAAAGTTTCTTTTCTTTCATTCATATATTTATTTATATAAGTAAGAATGTTAATGGGTATATAGCTTGGACATCCTGGAATACGAGACTTTAATTATTCCTAAGGAGGTCATTTGATTACGTCACTTCCATGGTTTAACAATGGCATGTACTACATTTGATTTCATTCTTATGTATTTCAATATTAGAATTTGGATAAGACTTCACTCCATATGCATAAATGTTTCAATCAAATAAAAATATAACTTTTGCATGATTTTCTTTTCTTTATTTATGTATACATCCATATATATTTGAAAAAAGCAAATATTTAGTATAGACATCTCGGGAATACAAGACTTTAGTTAGCATTTGAGGAGGTCATTTGATTACCTTATTTCCCTGGTTAATAATGGCATGTACTAGCTTATCACTTTTATACATGTGTGTGTGTATTTTATTATGAAATTAGAACCCATTATCTTTTACCAAAAATCCATGCATTCATGAATGATTAAGTTGTTGGATTAATTAATCATATGACTTGGAGCTCTCTTTCTTATGTTCATCTATGAAAATTCACAAATGCTTGAATGTAATGGGTATATAGTTTACATCCCGGGAATACGAGGATTTAGCTAACCCCAAGGAGGTCATTTGATTACCTCACTTCCCTAGTTAACAATGACACGTACATATTTAATTTCATTCATATGTATTTTTTGTATAAGAATTTAGATAGAGCTTTAAATTAATATGATAAAATAATTCAATCAAATGAAACATTTAAATTACATATATATATATATATATATATATATATATATATATATATATATATATATATATATATATATATATATATATATATATACATATATATATATATATATTTACATCCATCATTTAAGTGTGTTAAAACATAATACATGTATAGGTATGCTTAGGGTTTGATCATGTGCATGTTACATATGATGGGAAGAAATGAATGAATATGTGTCATGTGATAGTAATGAATTTCAATTAATCTTAAGATGTCTTTCTTATTGAATGAGTTTATTTAAAGTGAACCTAAACTTAGGATTAATTTAAAATATATAATAAGCCATTCATTAAAGAGAATTGATTAATTAATATGTTTACATGTGGCTTAAGGTAGGGATAAAAGAAAGTGATACTCTCTGTTCTTCTCTTTATAACACTCAATTCTTAAGTGTAAAATAAATGAAATAAAACAAAATATTAAGTCAAACTTATAAATCAATTAAGTCACTTAAAGTGAAACCATTCTTTATAATTAAAATCCTTTCATACTAAGAAAATTATAACAAAGCTTAGTTAAGGCATACTATAGAAGCCTTAATGCACACACTTTAGAATTAAGTCACCATTTCTAGCTTTATGTTAGAGGTGCATGGAATGGTGTATGTTTGGTTTTATAATGTAATGTTATAGCCTGGATGTTATGGTGTATGCTTCGTAGACTGGATGTTAGGTTGTAATTAGCCTAATCATATTTTATAGGAGATTATGCTAAAAGAGTGCTTAAAATAAATACAAATGCTCTCTTGCAGTTGCTTAAGCCCTAAGCATAATCTAAATTAGGGCAGGTAAGCTTGGTTACCCGTGTGTAGGGTTCTAAGTCCAAATTATTCATATAATTTCTTGAGTTGTATGGTGTGTTTAGCTAATACTTATTTTACATGTGTAGTTAGATTTACTCTTCCTATTATAGGGTGGTGATTTCTATCTTTCAGATAGTGTATCATTCCTTGATGTCGTACCAGATCTGTGTTGTGTCCCCATACACATATTTGAAAAATAAACACCACACTAGGATATCCAAACTAGATATCCATTACATTCAAACATATGTAAATTTACATACACGAACATAAGAAAGAGAGCTCCACATCATATGATTAATTAATTCAACAACTTAATCATTCATGAATGCATAAATTTTTAATAAAAGAAGGAGGGGTTCCAATTCCATAATTAAATACACACACACACACACACACACATATATATATATATATATATATATATAAAGACATAAGCTAGTACATGTCATTATTAACCTGAGAAGTGAGGTAATCAAATGACCTCTTTAGGGCTACTTAAAGCCTCGTATTCCTATATGTCCAGACTAAATTTTTGTTTTTCTCAAATACATATGGATGTATACATAAATAAAGGAAAGAAAACCATGTAAAAGTTGTAATTTTGTTTGATTGAAATATTTATGCATATGGAGTAAAGTCTTATCCAAACTCTAATATTAAAATATATAAGAATGAAATCAAGTTGAGTATGTACCATTGTTAAACTAGGGAAGTGATGTAATCAAATGACCTCCTTGGGGCTAACTAAAGCCTCGTATTCATGGGGTGTCTATGCTATATACCAATTAACATTCATACTTATATAAATCAATACATGAATGAAAGAAAAGAAACTTCAGTTCATATACTTAAGCTATAATCACATACATCTCCTATATATTTATAACTAGCATTCATAGCAATCATTCATTTATAAGTTTTGAAGAATATATTTAGATTTAATAATGATAATAGCCAAACATATATTAATTTAAACCAACACATGCAAGCTTAACATAAAGGAAATTATTTGATTTAATAAATTTTGGAAAAAGATGAATGCATGAATCAAGTGGCATACAACATTTAATATGATTGCAAAGAAATAAAAGGACATGACCATATGATTTCATTCAATCCAACTAATTCCTAAGGACAATCATATTAAATAAGCTCATTTAAAACAAACCAAAGTTTCTTAATGTCATTTTGAATTTCATATTTGATTTAATTTAGGAAATGTGAGAAAGGTTTGCTAATTCTAATCTCATTCCCTATGTGTGAGTTAATTTGATTTAATGAAAAATAAATAGGTTGATTTTATGGATTAATTAGGTTAATGTATGAATTTAATCAATTAATTAACCTTTATATATTACCTTAAGATAATTAATTTAATGATTATGAGCTAATATAATATGCAAATGAATTAAAAAGTAAATAGTAATGCTCCTATGAAATGAAAAGGGGCCTAATGGAATTAGCTCACAATCATTAATTAATTAAGCTTAAAATACTCATTTAATTATTTTTATGGTTTTCTCACTGATGTAAGCTAATCATAATTTCTTTGATCTCTCTTTAAGTTATTAAACACCTAAAGCTCTACCCATGGATCAATTAATGGAAATCAGAAGCAATTACCCTTTTAATTAGGTTAATCAAGACTTTAATCCATTAATCCATTTCTCTTTCTTAATTATCAAATTATATTGATTATCCTTTGAAATGAAATGGGATTAAGGGGAAAAGGTTGGGAAAGAGGTCCCAACCTAATTCAATAAGCCCCTCATTCAATTAAACATTATTTAAAATTATTTGAATTTCAAATTAACCAATTAGGCCACTAAATAGTTAATTAATCCATTAATTAGCACTTTTATTGAAAAAGAGATTGAGACTTAGGGAAAAGATTAGAGAGGCTCCAATCAAATTCCTTAAGTCTCCTCACTATTCAATAGTGATTAAAGGGTCCAATGTGTTGATTAATTACTATTTTAAAGCTTAATTCACTTTAAGTTAAAAGATTAATTAAGGCTTAAATAATTAATTTTCCCAATTAATCAACCAATAAATTCTAAGAAAAATAGAAGAGGTAGAGGTCATCCCCCTAAACATTCTCAAAAAGTTTGAAATTGATTGGTTAATTAAATAGGGAGTAATTAATCTAATTAAAATGTTAATTAAACTTTAATTAAGCCAAAACTACTATTTAAAATTAATTAAAAATAATTCTAATGGATTCTCCTCTGAAATACCTTTAAAATGAGCTATTATTTATACTTTTTAGATTTTTTTCTATAATTAATTATGAATTATGGAAGTTTCAGCCTTAAAAATACATTAGTTTCAGCTATGTGGCATCTCGAGATTGGTTATTTATTTCGCATCCGCCGCCTAAGACCAACGACGGATGCGATATTGATCTCGATCGATCTTGGATCGGATGGCACGGATCAAACCTGTGGCATAAGGGGAGAAAGATAGATGGATCTAACGTGATTTGAATAGAGCCGTCCATTCCAATCATGGAACGGACGGCTTGTGATCCTTCTTCCCATGAGCGACGAATAATAACTTCTGTCCCCCATGGATCGTTTAATCCAAGCTTGGATGAACTTCAAAATCAACCCACACCATCACGGAAGGAATTTGACCACATCCAACAATCAAGATCAACTCACATGAAAATTTCCTTCAAAAAGCTCCAACCAAAATTTTTTATATCTATAGTTTTGAGGAATTACCTCATCAGAGCTCAAGACCGACAATGGGATCGACAGAGGTAGCTTCGTGTAAGGAGAAGCCCTATTGAGTCACATGCAATCTAATTTCCCTTGGTTCACTCAGTGGATCAAGTTCTGTTCTTTTGGAGCTTGGTGGTGATCAAAGTCCCTCCTCCAGTGGCTTGGAAGCTTGGGAAAACACTTGGATGGCTTCGATGACGTGCGTGGAAGGTATCTGCAAGAGTAATTTGGTTTTGGTTGAGAAATGAGCGAGCTTGAATCAAGATTAGCCTCTCCTATTTCAGTTGCAACTGGAAGAGGAAATGTTGCAAGGGGAGAGCTTGGGATGGCTCTAGAAATTGCAAGGAGACTCAAAATCGAGTTAGGAAACTCTCACGAACCGAAGTGATATGTTTCTATTCGAATTAAAGAGGTATACCCCTCATTGAGGCAGACGGATGGGATGGCTTCCTATTTTTTGGCCAGCCAACCACCGTTAGAGCACTAGAGGGTCTAATTTGAGTCCACGTGGCTCGTATGGATTAGGAGAAGCCATGGCAGGAATCTCCAAGCTGGATTTGGGTATATTGGGTTTCCTTGATCCTTTGGGTGTTTGATTTGTAAGGGAGGTGAGTTGGCTCACCTCCATTTGGTCCATGACAAGTCCCACTCCCTTTAAGGTGTGCTAGGAGGCTTAGGGATCCCTCATTTGGATGAGTGAGGGCTACCAAGGTGAAAGGAGGGTGGACTTTGACATATTTGGAAAAATCCCACATGGGGAAGAGGATTCATGGGAGATTTCACATTGGACTTGGCTCCAAATGGGTTTGGGTTGATTTTAGGCTGACTTAGATTTGAGTTTAGGTCGGGTTTGGTTAGCCACCAAAGTCCCACGGGTTGGTTTTATGGGTTTTGGCTTCATTTAGTCAAATGGGTTTGCATTGGGTTATGTTAGGTTGGGTTGACCAATTGGTCAAATTGAGTCAAACCAAGACTTGGGTTAGAACCAAATGATGATTTGAAAAGTTGTAATTCAAGTGGTTTCAATTAATTTAGCCTAGATTTGATTTTGGCTCATTTGGATTCATATAGGTTAAATGGGCTAAGTTGACCAATTTGACCAAATTAACCAAATTGGGTTGGGTTAGGTGATAGTTCATATTTAATTGGTTAATTAAAAATGATTGTAGCTTTGGTTTGAATCAATTTGAGTTTAATTTGGGGGCTGGCCAACTTGACCTTAGGTCAATTTAGGCTAGGTTGGGTACTTGGTCAAATTGGGCTCAATTATGGCTTTAATCAAGTTTAATAATCAATTTAGAATGAACTTGAGCCATTGGTTGCAATCAATTTGAGTTAGATCATAATTTGACCTATTTTGGCCTTTTAGGCTAATTTGGGTCAACCTGGATCAAATGACCAATTGGACTTGCTTTGGCTCAATAGAGGGTCAAGTCATGTTCAACCATTGATCATGAGTTGGTGTGAATCAATGGTTTCAATCAATTTGGTGTATGGTGAGTTTTGGTTAGTTTAGGTTTCATTTGGACTAAAGGTTGACTTAATCAAAGGACCAAGTTGACTTAGTTTGAACCAATTCAAGGCGGTTGATCATCCTAAGGTGATTGTTGATCATGATATGAGGCTTGGATGGGTTTGGATTAGAACTTTACTCAAAAAGGTCCTTTAGGCCACTTTGGCTCAAGTGGACGTAAATGGGTCAATTAATTTGATTTTGGCTTGGTTCAAGTTTAGTTGAACATATATATGAGCCTATGATCGAAATATAACTCCAACTATAATCAACTTGGAGTCCAATGGATTTTGGCTCATTTGAAGTTTTTAAGCTAAAAGGACCAACTTGGGCTTGACTTGGGTTGACTTGAGTTTGGTTTGATGATTGTAAGTTTTATTTATATTTGGATATATGACTCAAAGAATGATTAATTCAAAATAAAATTCATTAGTTTTGGCTTGATTTGGATAGGATTTAGCAAAGTCCAAGGAAATGGCTTAAAAGGCTTGAATTGGGTTTTGATTTAATTTTTGACTTTGGTTTTGGCTATTTAGATTTATATTTCATTTATATTTGATAATATAAATGAAGATATAAATGATTCATGAGAAAATTACTTGAGTTTGGAGTGATTTGGAAGAAAATTTGACCAAGCTTATAGATGTAGGTCAAAAGGCCTATGGAGGAAATCAATTTAGTTTGATTTATTTTTGATCATTGGAAGGAGGGTTTCATTTATATTTATGAATATAAATGAAGGAGTAATTGATTTATAAATAAACCAATTTATTTTGGGTTGATTTGGGTTAAGATTTGATTAAGCTCATGGAGGTAAGTCCATATAACTTAAGAAGGCATTTGGCTTGGTTTGATTTAGTTTGATTTGGTTTTAGTCATTTGAGTATGGATTTCATTTATATTTGTGAATATAAATGAAAGTATAATTGATTTATAAAGAAATCAATCAAGTTTGGGGCAATTTAGGTGGAGATTTGACTAAGTTTATGATAATGGGTCATATGGCTTGGGAAAGAATTTTGGAACTTGGATTTTTGGTTTGAGTCATTCGAGATTGGGTTTGGATTTGGATTTGATAAATGATTGAGAGATTGAATTGATATTTGATAAAATCAATTGAATTGGGATTGATTTGAATTTGGTTAAGGCTAAGTCCATAAGATGAAATCAAAGGGCTTAGAAAGGGTTTTGAATTCAATCATAAGTCTCATAAGGGATTGATTATGAGTCTTAGAAATTTGGTTTGGATTTGATATGAATTTGAGATTTTATTTGAGAAGGAAAGCATGTATTGGGTTTAGGCTATAAGGTAGGCAAGTTTCCCTAAGTCCCTAAGGCATAACCTATTCTTATGGCTAACCCTTCTAAGACTCTAGGCTTATGTTAAGTGTTCACTTAGTCACTATAAGTATCTTAAGACTAAGGAGTTCTTAGTGTCTATAAGAGTCCTAGATCTATGATGAGAAAGTTGAGAACTCACTCCATAAGTGAGGTTAACATCTAATTGATTATCAGCTCAAGAAACAAGTTAAATTTGAAGGATATTTCAACATTGAGAAGAAGATAGCTTGACAAATTATTATATTTATATTATAAGACAAAGATTAAAGTGTAACTTTGGCTACAATCTCAAATGATTGCCTTGATTTGACCTTATCCCTACAAATTAGCATCTTCGAGTAATACTCTAACAAACAATCTTAGAAGAATCAAAATGTTTAATCTCTTCCACATAAGTTAACGTCATAGAGTAAAACTCTAACAAAATAACCTCGGATGAGTGTTAAGTTTTTTGACATCTTCAACAAAAGTTAAATATCATCGAGTAATACTCTGATAAATAACCTCAGATAGGTCAAAAATCGATCATAGATTCTTCCCCTAAAAGGCATACCCATGAGAAAGCTTATATGGGAAGCTGATAGTGAACAATGTACTCACCAAAAAGACCTCATGAATATAAGTGGTAGACAAAGTCTCCACTAATAACCCCCAAAAGCCATGCCCTTAAGAAAGCCTCAAGGGAAGCAAGTAATCGACAAGGTCCTCACTAGAAAGACTCTATTAGAGCAAGTGATTGACAAGATCTCCACTCATCAAAAATCTTAGAAGGTGAAAGCTTCAAAAGGTGCACGTACATCAAAAATCTTAAAAGGAAAAAGTCTCAGAAGGTACATATACATTAAAAATCTTAGAAGGTATAGATACATCAAAAATCTCATAAGGCAAAAGCTCAAAAGTTATATGTATATTAAAAATCTCATAAAACAAAAGCCTTAGAAGGTACAGATACATCAAAAACCTCAGAATGAAAAGCCTCATAAGGCAAAAGCCTTAGAAGGTACAGGTATACTAAAACCTTAAAAAGTAAAAGCCTCAAAAGATATAGGTATACCAAAAATATCAAGATATATATATATATATATATCATAATCCTTTCAAAGTCAAAGTCTAAAAAAAGATATATGATTATAGTCGTCATTTGGGAGCAAAATTTAATAGAAAAATATATACTTTTTATAATGGAGGGAAAAAGCCTTAATATACATAAAAAATAAAACTAAAGCCTGTGAAAGTGGTTTATACACCACATATCCATGACACTTTTAACTTTTACTAAAAATTAAATAACAAAAAATGAAGGATCTCAGAATCACATTGAAGCCTCAATTTGGGATACGTGATGCATAATTAGATCAGTTTCAAACCCCGAGATCGGGGAGAACTAGAGCTTGCGAGGGAGGTGACGCACCTTCATACAGGTTAGTAGAGGATTACAGGATTTAGAGAAAGTTGGAAGAACTTGACACCTGAATTTGGATGTGCCGCCTAACTGGTCGTAACTCGAGATCGAGAAGAACAAGCTGCGGTGGATCAACACCGTTATGGAGGTCAGTGGAGGTTACCAAAGAAAATAAAGTAAGGTGCGAGTTTTTGTTTTTCCTTACCCTTTGAGGAGTATTTATACTTGAAAAAATGACTTTTCAAATTTTAAAAAAAATTGTAGTGTGGATCAAATTTTCTCCAATTGGAAAAAAATGTTTACTATGTTGTAGGAATTTACTTGACAAGATCACATTCTTCAAGCTGAGGTGGATACTATATTTTCAACTAAAAGAATCAGATTTTAGCTTGTGAAGATATGTTGATCTCAAATTAAATTTTTTTGTCGATTATTGTGGCTATATATCTTGATTGATTGACATTTGTGAAATTTTTTTTTGTAATGGTATCCACTAACACCCCACCCATCTTGATTGATAGTTAACATTTGTGAAATGTTAACTAGCCTTACTTTTGTAATAATGAACTAATTTAATTTTGAGTAACTAAGAAAACAAAAAATCATCTCTTCCTCTCTCTCTCTCCCTCTCTTTACATTTCATTCTCTCTCTCTCTCTCTCTCTCTCTCTCTCTCTCTCTCTCCCCATATCCCTGTCTCCTGTCTCCTGTCTCTCTCTATCTCTCTCACTCATGGCAAAATAAAAAAGAAATTGAGGGCCCCACGACCCCCCTCTCTTTCAAATCAAATGCCACCCAATATATATATATATATATATATATATATATATATATATATATATGTAATTTTAATATATTTTTGGATGAAATAAATTGTATCATCCAAAAGTAAGAGGCAAATAATATATCATGTTAAAGCATAGATAAATTTTAAAATAATATATGTAATTTTATTATAATGTTTCAATAAGATGGGACCAACAACGCTATAATCAAATCAAATCAAACCCAAATAAGTTTGAATCAAGACTCAAAGCTACGCATGAAAACTTTGAAATTAAATGATTAAATGACTTTCAAATTTGATATGCTTATAGTGGAATCGAACGGCTTGATGAGACAAATGTAACGAGCCTAAGATCGCTCAAATCGAAGATTGTTTGAATGGTCAAATCAAAAAATTATATATGATCAAATGAATCGATATGAATCGTTCGATGGAATATTTTGAACTTTTGACTATGATAACCAAAAAGCCCCTCTTAGAATCCTATAAATATGACCCCATTATTGTCATGAGGGGGGAAGGAAGGAACTAAAAGTGACTTGGGAGAAAGTTGAGAGAGGGCTAGAAGTTCGAAGTTCATCATCACTACCGTTATCGTCGATCGTCCCATTATCGCCCGCCACCACCACCGCCATATAACTATTACGACGATTAAATTCTCATCACGCTTTCTCACATACAATCTTGTAATTTTTTGAAGATTTAAACTTTGTATTCCAAAGATATATAATGTAACATTTTACCTGCTAGGTCTTATTTTTTTTCCCTCTCAGATTTTTTTCACATAAAAACTTTGGAGTTTTTTATTCTCTTTTCAGCTATCTATGTGTGTGTGATAGATTTCCATATAAACTAAGGCGTGAATTTTTATTCTACCACTATAAGTTTTCCAGCATGCAATAAGTTATATATATATATAGATAAGAGAGAGAGAGAGAGAGAGAGAGAGAGAGAGAGAGAGAGAGACATACACAAGTACATAATAATTATGTACATGTTGTACATGTATATAATATTTATAAAGCCAATATATTGTAATTCAGATCGTCTAAATTTCACACTTAATAATTTCTCTAACCAAAGAGGAAAAATGAAAGGGAGATTTTGGCCGGTAGAAAATGTGGAGAGATAAGTCATAATTTCTACTTAATAATAAAATTATTTATATCATTTTCTTTATTAATATATACTAACTAATTAGCTAAAATTAATTATTCTAAATGAAGGGTTATCCATTTAAACCTGCCATAGTTAATATTATCTTTTTTTAATCCAACTAATTTATTATGCATATGCACATCTTTAATAAATATTATTTACCAACAACAACAATAAGCCTTTATCCCACTAAATGGGGTCGGGTACATGAATCTTTCGTCTCCATTGTGTCATCCTCATTTAATTCAAGTATACTAAAATCATTTTTTATACATTTGAACCAAGTCTTTTTAGGTCTACCTCTACCTTTCTTAACATAAGGAAAATCTAATGCATCTACTCTCCTAATCGAGCTATCGGACGACTGATGCTTTATGTGGCCAAACCATCTAAGGCGACTCTCTCTACTCTTATATACCATTGGAGCTACTCAAACTTTTTTCCGAACATACTCATTTCACTAAGATTAAAGCTACTCATCCACCTGAGCATCCTGATCTCTGCAACACTTAACTTAGTCTTATGCTTCTCTTTTATAGGCCAACATTCTACACCATAAATTATTTACCATTGAGTAAAACACAATTCAAGAACAAATTATTCAAAATTTAATTTGACTAAAAGAATCTTTCAATAATGTTTTTTAACTTATGCTTGTGCTACATATATAATTTAATTGCCAACAATAATGCCTTGAAGCAATGACATATAAGCATCAATCTCATTGATTCAGTGATTTTTTAAGGACATTGGTGTGGCTAATTATTATCAAAAGAGTTTAATTCTAATGCACATATAATTATAATAAGTTGACATATTTAATGCATTATAAACAAGTGTTTAATCATCGTATTAAATTCAATATGAATAATATTATTTACATAATAAAATATACATTTTATGAGACTAAAGTCTATTACATCAACAATGATAATAAAGAGTAAATATAGCCATTATAAAAATAAAACATGTAAACAAAAAATAAGGCCAACTTTAATTATTAACTATAAATTTTTAATTCTCTAAATCTTTTTATGCTTAATCAATCAAAAAGATAAATAAATCAGATAACTAAATATATACTTATATACTTGCCAAGATCATAAGCTGACTCATCAAGCTCGTTTAAACTCCCTCAAGTGTGAACTCATCTCGGTTTAATTGAGGTGGTTAAGCTTGATCTATGGTTAGCCTTAGACTCAAGATAATAAAATCCCAAGAGCTCTTCTCTCTATACATTCTCTTTCCTTACTCATTTATATTGCTCAATTATCACTTAGTGAGCTTTTATATAATTGCAAACTATATTTAGATTTAATACCAATCAAAAAGTCATAAACTTGTGCCATGATAAGAGATTGAATATGCTCAAATTATTATGATGACTATATATTGTATAGTTACTCATATAGGGTTATTAAATTTTTTATAAATGATTAAATTAATTTTATAAATTTATTAGAATTATAAAGGAAATTTACATGCCTAGCACACAATTCTTATGACTTACATATTTAATACATAAAGTTTGATATTTATAAATAAAATATTTTTTCTATGTAGTAAAAGGTGTATTTTTCTTTAAAAATTAATGATGACATTATTTTTATTGTAATATTAAATATTTAGATGGTATTATATAATTTTGAAATTTTAAATATAAGATATACAAATATATAAGAAATGGATGAATGCCTCTAATTTTAAATAATTGATTAGTATTAATTAATGGATTGGACTCAATAAATGATAAGAATGAGAAATTTAGCATGCTTTGGTGTGAATTAAAATGAGAGACGCATTATCGCTTTTTTTAAAATCTTTTTCCCTTGAGGTCAATGAGGTGGGCTTTTTTTTCATGAAAATTAAAAAAAAAAAAGATGAAAAGGACAGTCGAAAGCATAAATGACATGTTAAACGTGATGCTTTGCTTCCTCTCTCTACTAGAAGAATCTAGGGGTGTGTATTTGATTGATTTGAATGGATTGAATGATAAATTTTTAAAATCGATTGATTGATTTAAAAAATATTGAATCAAATCGATTAAATAAAATGAAAATCAAACAAACAAAATAATAATTTGGTTATTTTGGCTGATATAACCAAGTTTATATTTAAAAATTATTTCAGATAATTTTTTATCAGTATAATGAACGAATAATCAAAATAATATAAATATAATAAAAATATAATTAACTAATTTGCTAAAAAAATATTTAAAATTAAGTTTTACTTGAATGATGTTTTTAAACTTTAGAAGTTGATAATCATATTATCATATTATGAAATAAAAAATATTTTAAAAAAATTAGATAATGACTCCAAAAAATACCTATCAAATATTTAAAAAAATAAATAAAATATAATAGATAAACTTATTATACATAAATTAATAATATCTTATTATATATAATTATTTTGATTTATTTAATTTCATCCAAAATTTTATTTAACAAATCAATCCAAAAATCAAAAACTAAAATTTTTTTTAATTAAAACCAAAATTCAAATTATTAAGTTCAAAATCGAATTAAATTATTCAAAAATTTTGATTGGATTTGAATTTTTAGTTAAAACCAAATAATGCACGCTCCTGGAAGAACCTCCACTCTTTTTCTTTTAAAAAAAATTTTTTTTTTATGGTGCGTCATATTATTCCCAAAGCCCTTTCTCACATTAATTCCTCAAACTAGTGATTCGAGCTTCAGAAATAAAGCTTAAAGGTGGCAACTTTACCTTCCTCTCATCTGAAGTTCGTTTTATTCTAGTTCATCTCTATATCTCGGTATGTGAGCTCATTCCAATCTCTGGAAACTCAAGTTTATCTTGCTGTGCTTATTAACTTTTGGCTTCGGTTGGTGCTTCTTTGCCTGCAGATCTTTTATTGACTAGGGTTTACTGGATCGAGATATCAATTGACTTGTCTGGCACTTTCAATGCATTAGTTTGATAAAGCTTCTTCTGTGGAGACGATGAGTTGATTATAAGCTTCAATTATGCTCTGAGTTGTGTTTCCAGGGCATATAGAATGAGGTCCTTCCGGTTTTCTTCGAAGCATTTGGTCCTTAATTGAAAAAGCAAATTTTTCCAGGCAACTGCTAATATTTTTGTCATGATTCCTACTATGTATGCACTGTTGATGCTTATTGTGTTAGTTTTACCGGAGTTGTCAATGGTGAAAGGCCTGCTGTTGTGAACATTGGTGCTGTTTTAACTTACAACTCGGTCATAGGTAGAGTTGCAAAGGCTGCAATTGAAGCTGCTGTTCAAGATGTTAATTCAGACAAGAAAATGTGAGACATAAATCTGGTGGAGGATTCAAAGGTGCTTTTATTGGTGCAGTTGCAGGTATTGCTTCTGCTCTTTTGTGGTTATATATTTATTACTTTAGACATATAGTTATTTTAAATGCCCACCTATTGGGTCTGGAAGAAATCAACAGCAGTCAAACAGGATGGGGTGAGTCTGTAAATGTAGAGTTGATCAGACAATCATAAACATGTCAATAATAATATTTATCCACCGTTAACATGATTTCAACATCTAAAGTCTATAGCATATAAATAGTTTATACCCCGATAATTAATTTGAAATCTAACTGTTATAATTAATACTAGAGAGGCTTAAGTGAAGAGAGATTTTTATGATTCTCATTTCTTGGTGTGATGTGGCTTCGTGATTTTTCCTGTTTTTTTGTTTTCCATGTAAAATTTGGTGTTTTTCTAGCTCTTTCTGATTTTGTTTATTTCGTTCTAAATTTGTTCTATTTTCTCGATTATTTGATGACCCTTATATTCTTTGGCCTCCAACATATTACTCTACAAACCTAGGATGCAAAAGAATTCAGGTCAAACATACACTCAATACATTACACAACAAAGGCTAGATAACCATAAACAGAACAAATATTTTTCATGATTAAGAATTCCTAGGGATTTTCTCCAATTTATAAATTGATTAATTAAGCTAATTAGGTACAGGTTTTCTTGCCCTCTATTATTTAGGTTAGGATTTGCAACTCTAATATTAAATTTATCACCTAACTACTGATTGAATTAGTTCAGTATGATTAGTAAAGAAAATATAAAAAGTTCATGATTTATTTAAACCAACCAACAAAAGTAAACGAAGACGAGGAAGCCTTCATTGGCATGTTCCCTTTGACATGTAACTTGTGACAAGGGTGACATCTATATTGGTGACTAGTAAAGTGGCTACTTTTAAAATTAATGATAGAATAGTAAAGGAGCAACAAAGAGAAAAAAGATAATGGCGGTGGATGATGTATCAACATGAACATAACCAATGACAATTTATCATTTCACTTTTTGTAATGACACCAACAATGGACCTCTT
Organism: Cymbidium sinense; assembly: GCA_021442155.1. Taxonomy (NCBI): domain Eukaryota; kingdom Viridiplantae; phylum Streptophyta; class Magnoliopsida; order Asparagales; family Orchidaceae; genus Cymbidium; species Cymbidium sinense. Next base: position 34,414,957 of record CM038218.1, read on the forward strand.
CGACTATACTCCCACCCTTGTTTTTGCATTCTATCCATCCTGCCTTCATTTTTTTCTTGTCATTCTCAACCCCACTTCCTCTCTTTCACCACCATGTTCGCTCTACTTCTCCCTCTTTCTATATCTCATGTTTCTTTTGTTGTCTAATCTCCCAACTCGACTTGATATTAATAACGGGCTACATTATTTTTCTTAAATGGTGAGGATAGGATTCTGCCTATTTACCTTGACAACTTGATGTACATTGGTTGTTACAACTATCAAAATATTAAATGCCTTATTATGGAAAAAATTTTCACTTTTATGGTTGCTGAATTAGCACAAAATTAATATATGTGTATTGCTTGTGTCATGATTATCATACAATTAAAGACAATTGATAAATCACTATTTTTCATTTCGAATTTGTTTTTTCTTGAAGTTAGCTCTAGTTTGTTTTAATGGATAATGTAGCATCCATGGAATAGGTACGGCCTATTTTTTACACTAGTGTGGACTTTGAGAAATGCTTGTGTTGAAAATGAATGTGTGACCCCAAAGGGTAAATGACAAGCCTAACAATATATTCAATAGAAGGCATATTGGAATGTATACTAGATGCATTTCTTAGATGGTATAAGAAGCAAAACAATGTTTAGTTTTGGGGGAATCAATATTTTTCATGAGCACAAGTCCTCATGGCTAATTACATTGAGGAGCTATACTTGAGAACACTTTTGATCAAGGATATTTTGTTCATAGTTTTTTAGTTTAAAAAGGGAGATAATGTTCATTCAACCAAAGGTTTGGAAATTGAATCTTCTATTGGAGGGGTGGATGCCAAAGAATTAGAATGCCATTCAAGAGAAGGACCAACAAGCCCCTAAAGATAGGATGGGCATATGAGTTTGTTGACCTATATATGCATCCGAAAATGCCATGCAATCAAGTGTAACAACAACAATGAAGGACACATGCAACTTCATTCAAAATTAATTCAAAATATTTCATTCATATAAAAAATCACCTGATTGTTGCTTATTGTGCAAACTAGATCATCTCAACGAGTTTAAATGCCAAAATTATATCGGAAAACCCCCCATTCCAGTTAAGTTGCCGTGCACAACGAGGTGAAAATTTTGCAGAGCAAGAGATGAGGAGATTTGTGAGACCACACACTAAATTTTAAGAATATAGATAAAATAGTAATAATAAAGTATAATAAATAATAATAAATAAATGATTATATATATATATATATATATCATAGATAAAATTTGTTCAAAAATTTCTTTTTGCAATGTAATACTATGTGTTTATATTTAAATAATTATATTTTATATGATTTTTATAATCATCAATAAAAATAAAAATAAAAGTTTCAAAACCACTATCTTCAATTATTCTATACGAGAAGCCTACTGCTGCTCCTTACTAAGAATTCTATTACACAATTAAACTTTTCATGTGGATCAGCCCAACTTAATTTTTTTTTTCACGCATTAGCACAAATTCACTCACACAAGCCTCTCTTTCAACTATTGCTGATCTTTACACATTGAGTCTTCTTCCTCTTGAATTCTCCATAACGGAACCTTCACTGCTACTCAAACATACATCTCACTCAATTACTACATGCCATTCTCCTTCTCTCATGACCCAACACTACTCTTCGTTTCTCATTACCTAACATTGCTCTACATTCTTTCCCCTTAAGAAACCATCAAATCCTCAAGTGCAAGTGACTTGCCTCCAACCTCAGTGCTAAAGCACATGGTACCCTAATTTTGAAAGCTTGCTTCCCTGCCTAGCTACCCTCACCTTTACAATTTGTGCTCTCCTTATAGTCGCTCTTCTCTGAATCTCCATGCATACTCAAAAAATGAAATAAACTTTTAAAAGATTTAAAACATGTTAGTTTATTATTTTTAAAGCTCAATAATATTGGCTCATTAAGGCTCAATAGGTTCAACTCAATAAGACTTATTTATGTTTTTAAATGGGTTGCTTGTTTAAAGCTTGTTGGTTACAAAAGAAATTAAGCTCGAGCCAAACTCAAACCAAGCTTGAATCTATATAATTTAGCAAAATCACCTCTCACAAACCTGAATTGAGAGTGATTGTGAGTAATTTCGAAGCGATGAGATAAGAAGCTAAGACACTACCCAGACTCCTCATTTGGTGAGGACTTTTAGATCTGGTTTTATAAAGCAAAGACCTATAAGATTACCCCTCTCTCAACAAGCGAGAGAGAATTTTGATTAAGGTTATTAGACGCTTAACTGTAAGATAAGAAGAAGATGAGTTTTAGAATAGAATTTATGAAATTCATCATTTCACTTAAACCGATGGTTGGGGAATGAATGATGTTTCCATCTATCCCATGGTTTGTCATCTCGGGGTCCCCCCTACTTAGAGTAGTGACCTAACCGAGAAGGATCTCATTAAGAACACATGCCGCCCAAGCAATCCTTGTAGACAGTGGTGTTTTAAGTTTTATCTTAAATGAGGGTTGTTTGTCCATCAAGTATCATTTGATTTACAACTCAAAGCGGGCATGAGAGGCGCTGATCGAATATCGCTTATCAAGCTCACCTAATCGTAGACTGTCAGAATCGATCATCTGAAGCTCACGCAATAGCAGACACCACCATCCTATTAAGCAAGAGATTGATTGAGAATATACAGAACATTTGATTCACATCGTTCAGTAGAGTTTTCTTAATTTGTCATCTCCAACAAATAGTTGCGGAAGGTGGATGGATTGAGTTTGTTTTAAGCTTTTAATAATTAGATTTCATTTGAGCAGTTTTTTAGAGATTGATATTTAATTTGAGTTAATGATTTTAAAAAATTGATTAATTTGATTACGTTAAGTTTTAGATCCAACTCGCTTAATCTATAGATGATTAAATTTAATGCCACTGTTAGTTTGATATTTTACCGAATTGAAATTTTATAATGTATTTTTAGATTTTTTAACTCAATTCCCGCAAGACTAAACCGTTAAACCCGGGAAAGCGATCCTCAAAACACTTGAATTTAAACATTCAAAGATAAGGCGGAGTCTACGCGTGTAACGCCAACGAACGCCTTCGTTTTCAGTGATTTACGCTCATGGATCCGCCAGAAGATCTATAAATCGAAGTCTAATATCTTTATTAGATTATTCTGATTAATATTTAATCGATTCTAATTTACCGCAGACTTTTCTGGCATTAAAATTCAGACTTAAATTTCTACGTCCGAGCATATAAAGAGTTTTATAACTTAGATAATTTCATCTAATTAATGAAATCATCGATTTTAAAAAATCATAATTAGAACGAAATTCCTTAATTTTGGATTGAAAGAGTTTATAATTCACGTAATTTAATTTAATGCCGCCTTCCTGCCCCGCCTGTACGGGCACAGATCCCATTTATGCATTTTAAATAAATTGAATGTGGCTTAAGTTGTTGTTTTAAACGAAGGTTTGCCCCTCGGAGTTATTTATGTGAATCAATAGAGTGTAATATTTAAGTTGATTCCTCCTTTTTTTTAAGGTTCCTCATTTGTCTTGTTTCTTATTTTCATAGATAAGATTATGGGTTTCTGTATTTTTTTTATGAAAACATCTTGGATATTTCAAACTTATAAATAAATCAACCCATATTATGCATAGAGACATTTTTTCTCTTTTCACTTCAACCTTCAATTCCATAGGATTCCTCCACGCAAATGTTTGCTTTCAATTTAAGTATTATAGCCAAGACTTTAAATACCAAAATTTTAAGTGCTTGCATTGAAGTTAGTTACATACATAGAGACTTATTCAAACTCTCCTACATTCATTTTCCCCTCACTTTTTTTTGAAAGTGGGTCCTTCACTACCTCCTCTAATTTATATAAATTCGTGGTCTTACATTCCATTCCATTTGTTTGAAGAGTTGGAGTATTTGAAAGAGAAAGGTTAAAAAATTTAGTGGGCTTTCAACTCTGCTTAGATAAATTTTGTAAGTATTTTTCACCTCTCTTTTTTTACTTTTGTGTTTGTTGTATGCTACTTTCCCTCCCCCCCTCTTTTTTTTATTTTGAGTTTTTAATTTAAATTTTAGATTTATGTTTCCTTGCTTAACATTCTTAAGCCGATTCTTTTATTTTCAGTTTTTTTTCTAAGTCACAAGATTTGACGATTTAGATCTGGCCATCCCATACATGTGCGATCGAGTTGCTTTCTTTCTCCCTAATAATGAGAGGCTCATGACATCACAACCGATTTTCAATCTCATCACTGAACGTTATAGGACTTTAAACTTAAAATAAGACAAATGCAGAGCAATATATATATATTCAATTCTCTTTTTAAGTAAATTGACAAAATTTCAGATTAATTAAGACGACATCTAACGGATTGTTGACAATTTAATGAAGGAAGGCTTGGTGACCAAAATTAATTTTTCATCTCGTCAGCTTAATGAATGAGCGATTCAAATCAAAGAAACACAAACACATATATATATATATATATCCACATCACACATATATTCTCATTTTTTTCCGTGTGCAATGATCGAAAGAGACGGATTGGAAATGCCAAAACTAAGAGAGAACTTGTCTAATGAAAGTCAGGGAAGAGGAAAATTGAATGCTGAAACCAAAGAAGAACTTGACGTGTTCTTCTCTGGCTTGCTAAGAGAAAAGTCCTGAGAGGAGATAGAAAGGAGATTCAAAATCGAGAAGAACCTAATGACAATGTTCCTCCTACAAGAGAGAAATTGGAAAGGTAATGAAAGGGGGCGATATTGAAACCGAAAGAAGAACCCGCTTAATAACGATGTTATTCTCCAATTGCGGCAAAGCAGATTTGGAAAGGAAGGTTTGGCTAGGAGGTTCGACCAAGAGCGAGTTCGATGGAGTGGAATTCAGCAAGGGTGGGAATTCGGGAATTTGACAGTTTATGAAGGAAGGGAGGAAAGGCAATCTACAACAGCTTATATTGTTCCAAATGAGTTGGGAATCGTCCTTAACACCATGAAAAGAATACTCGATATTCACCACACCAAGGTAGAAGAAGTCCTAAAGTCTTCTGCCTCATTTTTCGCACATGCAAATGAAAATGGAAACTTTGGAGAGAGGACTAATGGAATCACTATCATGTTAAGGACAAATTACAAGAACTATAAGCAAGCTATCATAAAGATGCTTACTAATAATCCTTAACACCATTAAAAAAATACTCGATGTTCACCACACCAAGGTAGAAGAAGTTCTAAAGTCTTCTGCGCATTTTTCACACTTGCAAATGAAAATGAAAACTTTGGAGAGAGGACTAATGGAATCACTATCATGTTAAGGAAAAATTACAAGAACTATAAGCAAGCTATCATAAAGATGCTTACTAATAATATTGAAGCGAACAGAAGCACGAGGCTGAAGAAAAATTCTTGAAGAAACCAAGGAGACGAAGGGAGAGAGAAAGAGAGGTAGAGAGGAGGCTTCTGTCCCTTACGGTTTGGAGAGATATCGGAGTGGAGTGGCTTGCGGCTCATGACTTCCTTGTGGATGAGGGAGTCAGACCAAGAGGGAGACAGGGGATCACTTCTTTGTGGTTCCTCAACCGAACGAACCAGAGCCGAGAGAGGAAGGGAAGGTCTTGCCATTCCTGCTACTACGGGGGAACCGAGAGGGAGACGGCTGAGGACTTTGAACTCATGGGGAAGAAGGAGGAGAGCGGTTGCCGTCAACAAAGGGAGGGAGCTCGAGCTGAGTCGAGGAAGCGGAAGGGAAAAGGAGCTAAGAGGGGAGTGAGATGAGGGTCAACCAACCACCAAACAATTTTAGGGATTTAGGTTAGATTTAGGGCTTTTTAAATTGATTTTTAAATTGATTAATCGATTTTAATGTGAATTTTATGTCGGTAAAATCACATGGTCAATATATATATATCAATCTTAGCTTTTTTTTTTATGTTCCAAATGCAAGACACCGCTCAATCGAAAGTTGTGGCAAGCCGACGTCAATTGATTCCACTCAAAATGCGTAATCATTTTCGCTTGCGCTCACTCGTCCAAATTGAGCGAATAGTCTTATTAGATGATTTCGACGTTTGAAGCTAACGGCGAATTAATTTCGCTGAACGGAGGTTGCTGGTTGCGTCGCACTCGATCGATATCGCATGCGGTTGCCATCATATCGACCGGTCGTTATGACTATTTATATTCTCCCGCCAGATCGCATTTAAAGCTCGAATCGATCATTTCCGATTTTGACATGTTCATTCAGATTTATGCGTCACTTTCGATCCTTCGACATTTTCGATGCACTGGCTTTGATCTAAAGCCTCATTTGATAATTTTCACGTTTCAAGCTAACGACTCAATTTTACGGATGCGTTGTATCATAACCTCCATCGATACGGCTTGACATTGAGCTCGCTTGACGCTTGATTGTTGATTACATATTATATTCCGATCAATTTTGACGCTCAACGCACAAGTCGTTCATTGAGCCGTTCACCATTTTGTAACGCCCAGAGATTTCGCCCCACTTGCTGCCAAGTCCGTTGAATTTCTGACCTCTAATTTATAACACATATATGGAGGTCAACAAAATTTAAATGAATTATACTTGAACAATGTCATAAACACTCAAATTGAGCTTGAGCTCTCGAATAGTCCTTGGATTAGCTCATTGTTGCCTTACTTATGGGAGAACAACATATGTCTACTCAGGGATATTATCTATATTCATAAACAGATTGGCTTGGTCCGAAAATTCTATAAAGTTCATGTCAAGATTGATTTTTCTAGTAGCACTACAGATCATTTTATCTTTGTCATCACTTTTAGGTTTTGTCGTACTCATTATTTATGTTGATCACATGTTATTGGGAATAATTATAAAGGTATATTTGATGTTAACATTATTTGTAAAAGTTTTTTGTCAAAAAAAAAAAAGGGTGGTTGGCCAAAGCTATCTTTATTAGTTGAGTTTGCTTATATGAAAATTGTTATCACTCGCTAAGTGGAAATATGGTTAGGTTGCAAACCTATTCATATCTCTAAGGAGACTTAGGACAAGCTTGATAATGAAGAACTCTTTATTGTTCTTTCTTAGTTATCACTCGCTCAGTGGAAATATGGTTAGGTTGCAAACCTATTCATATCTCTAAGGAGACTTAGGACAAGCTTGATAATGAAGAACTCTTTATTGTTCTTTCTAAGCATCAAAGGTTAATTTAAAAATTGATTTATCTAACTATTATGCCTAATATTTTTTTCTTTTGCATTGTGGAATTATTGGTTACCACATGTAAGCTTCAAAATAAGAGCATTAAGAGGCTGTTATGCAAATTTTTTAAATATATGTAAAATTTCCTTAAAATAGGGTTACTACATACTAAGAATGAGCACTTGAATATGAAAGCCTTCTCAAATGTCGATTATGCTAAGTCAATTGAAGACATGAAGTTAACATCTATGTATATATATATTATATTTGGGGATTTACATGCATACCACACAATTTTTTATGTATTTATGTATTTATGTATCTAACACCTAAATTTTAATATTTATATATAATACCCCATTCTTCAATATCACATAAAAAAATATCATTATGACTAACTTTTTAAAAGTGAAATACAGCTTTTTAAGCATAGGAAAGTTCTAGAGAAGTAAATATCTAACTTTTAAGTATTAGATATATAAATACATAAAAATTGTGTGGTATGTATGTAAATCTTCCATTATATTTTTATTGCAAGTAACTTGGTCATTCATTAAAAATAAGCTATTGCGGCGAGATCTTGTGCCAAGGCTGAAATATAAAGTTATGACCCATTCTGCATATGAAATGATGTTGGTAAAGACTTTCTGAGAATTGATTTTCTAGTTACTTAACCTATTATATTTTATTATGGCAATCAGGCCAAAATCTACATCGCTAATCACCTTGTCTTTCATGTACAAGCCGAACATATTGAAGTTAATTGCCATTTCATTTGGGTTGTTTTTCTTTCCAATAAGATTGCTACTCCACATATTATAACAAGTGGCTATAGTTTCAACAAAGCTCCTGATTCTCTATCTTACTCTCATTTATGTAATAAAGTGGATTTAATTGATATATATATATATATATATATATATTAGCTTGAGGGAGAGTACTATCAATGTTCTTTATATCAAGAATCTTTTATCATATTTGATAGGTGTATTTTGTGTAGATTTTCTTGATAGGCTATGTGAACATTTTTATGATAAGAATAAAATTAGATATATTGTGAGACCCCTTAAAGTATAGTGAAGTTGAGCTCTTAACTCTTAAGGCACATGAGGCTTTTGATTTAGTTTTACATTTAATTTTTGAAAAATATGTTGGTGTAGAATTACCAATTGGTTGATCCTTACTCCATGCTTATGTTTTTGAGTTCAAATGTGCCTAGCCATTAGTTTATCTTGCTTAACTTTGGTCCTCCTATTGATTGTCCTCATCAATAAATGATGTCAAGGCCAATGGTATGATTGAGATTAAGTGGTTTACATGGTTAGGGGCTTCTATAGGTCTTTGGCTGGTTCTTTCATTGGTCTTTGGTTGGTTCTTTCATGGTTGAGTAGAGTTTAAGCATAGGAAGCCCACAATGTCTCCACATATTTTTGAGCAAGCTCTTGGCGTATGATTGATGATTTTCTATTTGAAGGAGAGTGATGGATGATGTGAAATGTTCTTTTGTGATGGTGAGATTATTAAGATATTTAAAGCTTTGGGTTTAGTCCTACTTCAACTAAATAAAAAATAATTGTTGTAGAAATATGGAGTGGTTGGTCTTTATCTATAGACTTAAATTTTGTAATTGAAATTGGATTTGACCATTGTTGTATTTGATCTAACTTTAGTTCCCTTTGCTTCATCCTATTCAACAATTTCTTTTGTTGTAATAATTGGAATGTTGTGAGGAACTCTAAAATTTCTGCTCATGCGGGAGTATTCCTTGCATTGGCAATATCTTGGAAAGCTAGACTAAGGAGGACAAAAAAAGGGAGTCTTGTGAGGTCAAATCAGATAAAATCTCAATGGATGAAGAAGATTGTCAGGCTCAAAAATTCCACACCTCATGAAGAGAGTATGACAAGATGTAATTTTCGTGGAATGAAATAGTAGATAAGATACTACCTAGAGATTTCGCCCTCATTTGATGAGGATTTTAAATCTAGTTATAAAGCAAGCACCTATAATTACCCTCTACCGAGAGAACTTTCAATTAGGGCTAGAGTCGCAGATAAGTATAATAAGAGATGTTGAGTTTTAGAATTTAAATTTATGATTTAACTTTTTTGATGGTTGAACGATGATCCCCATCTAGATCCCATATTCGCTATCCCCGTGCCCCTAGTCTACTTAGTCAAAGGAGGTAGACACCCAATCGAAGAAGGATCCTTGTCGAACACTAGCCGTCTTCAGTGTCCTTATAGACGTTTTTATTCAGGAGAAGCAAGTCTACTAGTAACAAAGGACTTTTGCCCAATCAAAGATTTTATAATTCACTCTCAAAGAGCCGGTAAAACATACGGCCGCATGATCGTAATTTACAGATCATATCGCGAACCATCCGTGGGCTCGAACTGCCATTTATGGTATTATTTGCAAAATCACGCCAGAGACACGCCACGCCCCACGAAGAGATTATTGAGTGTGAAAATACATGTATGATTTAGCTTTGGCTCCTTTGGTAGAGCTTAATTTCATATTTAACAAACTATCATGGAAGTTTTTGGCTTAAGTTTTCTTAATATCAATTTCACTGTACATTTATCGCTCAATAATATTTTAAATTTCGTGATTGATATTCAATCTAAGTCAATTTGTTAAATTATAATCATATTTCGATGATGATCCCTCCTGCTAAAATTATCATTTAACACACATCATCGAGTATAATTTATACGCTTATTTCGATCCAAATAATTCTATTAATTTAATAAGAGAGATCGATCTACCGTCATAATGTAATTTCTCGATGCTTTATTGTTGAAGATATTATAATAATATCATTAAATTTTTTTAGATTTTGTTAACTGCCCCAAGACCCAACCGAATCAACCTCACAAAGATCCTCGACATTAAATTTAAGCATTCAAAGATAGTGCCAATGCGTGGTTATAGTTTAGCTAATTTCACCTAATTAGTGATTTCGTTGATTTTGAAAATCATAATTTAGAATGAAATTACTTAATTTTTGTATTGAAGGAAAACTCCTTCATTCAAAGATTTAGTTCATGTCGATTCGCTATTGAAAAGCAGCAGATCCGACGACGTCATTTTAGCTCTTATTTCATTCGAGCATCATACCATCATTTGCATTTGTTTCTTTGTTTATTGAATTTAAAAAATTCAACAAGTTTCATCCGCGGCTTATTGATTAGCTTATAAGCTCATTATAATTCTGCTTTAGACTTCTTCTTTTTTGTCTTTAATTCATCAGATACAATGCTATCTAATCATTCGGTAAATAGTTTTATTTGTGCTCATCAGTGAGCTATTCTAGCTCATTCTTGCTTATAAGCTAGTTACTCAGTATTTGTCTTGCTTACAAAGTAATCGCCATATTTATTTGCACATTTCATGCAAATTCTTCTAGTTCATTTGGAGCTCAACTTATGGATTAGATTGTTCAATAATGGATGACATTCATGTATATAAACAATCAAGTTCTTTGTAAGTTCCTTATAAGTTTAATTTATATTCTTATTCTGTCTTTCAATGAGCCTCCAAACTCATAGCAATTATTATTCATATTTCATTTTGAATCACTTCAATGTGTTGAATGTGACGAGTCACATAATTTAATTGCTCAATAAAATATTTGTCATCTAGCCTTTAAGTTTATTATGAATCTCGTTCAAATTTTTTTTGTTTTGTCTTCAAATTGCTTAATTCATGATATAAAGTGATCCAATCATTTATTAAGAAGAACTCATCATGCTCATCGGTAAACTACACAACCCCACTAAAAGCTCCTTGCAAATTTTGTTTGAGTTTTCTTCTTTCTTGAAAGTGGGCATTCAAGTATGCCACAAATTTTATACATTTTGATATATAAGATACAACAATTCAATATTTCTTTGAAAAATTATATTCATGCACATAAATGTGCATTGAATTATAAGTTTCATTTGAATCTTATTTTATTTTAGTTAATTCTTTTATCTTAAAAGTTTGCATTTAATTTAATTGTTGATTTATACTTCAAATATTCTATTAATTCCTTTGGTTGGAATTTTTTTTTATCCATAATCTGCAAAATTTCCACAACCTCCCGGCTTCATCCCCACATAGTGACTATATCGGAGTTTTCCACCCGTCACGCTTCTAAGAGAATGTTTCGGACAGATCGTAGTTAATCCCACCACGCTTTCTAAGATCTTTCAAATATCTGCACAAAAGAGCATATATGTATATTCTTTCGTCTCTATTCATTTTCATCATTTTTCTTTTGAAGTTATTCTCTTATTATTATAACATTTAAGTCATTTGTTATTATCCAATTCGATATTTCGTAGCCTCTCTCCGCCCACGCGATAAGGGTAGATCGAACTGCTGTTTGACCACACGCTTCTTCTAAGATCTGTAGCTCGCGACACCGCTTAATGATCTTCAATCCCACCACGCTTTTCTAAGCATAGCGTGGTCTTCAAATAATACCTTGCAATACATTTTGAAAACTGGAAAAATAAAATCGTCATCAACCACAACTTCTGCGTGCCTTCTTATTAATGTTATCCACTGAGATCATTTCCTCCATTTCTGCTTGTGGATGGAAGGAGCCATTTTCTCATTGTAACAACGCGCCTTCTTGTCTGAAAAATTGTCCACAGAACTTTTTGGAGAGGACATCAAATAATTATACACATTGTCAAAGTTGTAAAGTGGAACGCAGCTATCAGAGAGCAAAACAAAACGTTGGTTTGCAGGATCCTCTAGAGCTATTCTAAGCAACAAACGCTCTGCTTCAATCATGCTGTTCTCCCCCCATTTCACCTGTATGCTACCATCTAGATGACGGCCGTAAAAAACAATGGTGACTCAGTCGTCGACTGATCAAGCTTGAAGCCCGGCTTCGAGTGAACATATATAGAGAAATTTTCCACTCGAGCATTCTTAAAGAAGTAATGCCAAACGAAATCGAGGCGCAGGCCAACGCGGGTGAGGAAGAGGGCTTACGACGCTCATTTTTTTTGAGTTGAGGCTGTTCGTCGGAGCTCCATTTCTGCACGAGCATTCCGCACGGCCGAACCTCCCACTTCGCAGGTTCGTCCACCGGAATCATTGCCGGACAGTCTTTCATAGACACAAACGCCACCGCCGCCGGGGACTTTGTCTGCATACGAATCATGTTTGACAGAATCACCGAAGCAGATCAGATCCTCGCGCGAAGAACAAAGTGCTCGATTTTCCGAGCACCGGCATCGGGTGCCGCGGATCTTTGAGGATTTCTATCTGACAGCACAAGAGAAATCCAAATCCGCGTCGAGTGAAGGAGGGAGAGCACTTGTTAGCATGAAACAAGTCAAAGCTTCAAGAATTGGAAAGATCTGCGATTTGCAGAAACAGATATAGATGCAAATGGCCTTCTTTGCTGGTAGCGGTCTTAGTCTCATGCTTCAGTAGATGTGGTGTGCTTCTTGTTTCTTCCATATGATCTTGCACAAATACAGCTAAGGGAGTGTTTGGTAAAAGATTTGATTTATTTCAAGTAGGATTTTGTAAATCCAGTACATCAGATTTAAGAAATCGAAATTAAATTAAAAATATTTAAGAAATGACAGTTAAATCCGCCAAAATCCCGAAAGATGTTTGATAAATTATTCAAGATTTTTTGATTTTTAATAAGTTTTTTTAATCAATAAGTCATTAATAGTATGCAATTAAAATTAACTTAAATATATATTAATTAATCAATTAATAGTATCAATATTAATTTAAAATACTATGTATTAATATTAGCTATTAATTAATTAAAATTTATAGCTATTAAATTATATTAGTAGATTAATATCTTAAGAATAAAATTATACAAAGAAGAGATAAAATCGTGCAATTTTTTCAAATTTTTAATTAATTAATTATCAAATTTATAACAATTATAATTATATTTACTAAATTATAATTTAATTTTAATAACTTATAAGTTAATCTTAAATAATATTTTATTAAATCAGTTTAAATAAAGTTAAATTAAATTAAAAATTATCAACTATTATATTAACTAAAATTACTTAAATCTAATTTCACAATTAATAATTTATAATTAATTTCTAATTATATATTAATAAATAGTTAATAATATTAAATTAAAATTAATTTTATCATAATATTTTAATTAAGAAAAAATAGTAATTAAATGAATTATTTAAAATTAAAATTTTTTAAAAGATTAAAGAAAAAGAGCATTTACATAAATAGTACATAATTCTTCTATATTTATATATCTAATACTTAAATATAAATATTTATATATATAACATTTAAATTTTTATTATTACAATAAAAATACTCCTTTTCTTAATTTGTTTAAAGTAAAATTTAACTTTGAAGTATAGAAAATATATTATATTTATAAATATTAAACTTTAGATATTAGATATATAAATACATAAAATTTGTGTGCTATATACATAATTTTCTTTTAAAATTGAAATTTCTTCTTCGTCTCTCTCCGGCTCTGGCTCGCCTCTCCCTCTCTCTCTCTCTCTCTCTCTCACCCAGTTTCTCTAAATCCGTAAAACCTACCTTCCAGCAAATCCGGGATTTAAGAGGATTTACCTCATTTGCTGGATTTAGCAGGATTTACTAAATCCTGGATTTAGTAAATATATTTTTTTTGTGTTTGGCAGGATTTACTGGATTTAGCGACCTAAATCCTAAGTAAATCGTTGCCAAACACCCCTAAAAGTTATGATATATCCTCCGTCTCCATTCAAAGGTGCATTTCGTAGAATCTGGCTTCCTGAGTTGCGGTCCGTGGAACTTCGACCTCCGCTGCAAAGAATAGTTTTTTAGATGGCTGGGACGGAGAGAGATTCCAATGCACCTCATCAGCTCGATCTCGAATCGAAATCTTTGAACTTTTGAATAATGGTGGCCATATGCACAAGATCGGGGCTTTGGATTTAACGGTAGGAAGCAGGGGAAGGGATTAGGGTTTTTGGGCAGGAGCTCTAAGACAAAGCAGAGGGAGGCGGGATGGAGCTTGTTCCTTCGGCTAGAAGAAAAAAATATCTCCCCTTAATATTAAGCTTCTCTCTCTGGAGGGCTTTACTCTCCTTTTTATTTTGTTGGAAAAATCACTCTCCATTTTTGTTATCCAGTTTGGCTCTCTAGTACTGGTCTTGCCACTTGCCAGAAGAGTGAGAAAGAGACTAAGGAGATGAGCAGAGAGAGACGCTCCCTCTTTTTTGTTTGGCTTGCAATAGGAACAAGATAAGGTTATGGGAGGGATGATGTGGCGGTATATTACTGGTCGAATGGGAGGTGGAGCATGAGAATGGGCGGCTGCCATTTTCGAGGCGATGAACGGTCGCAATTATGAGATAATTAAAGAAATTTACCTCAAAATACGTGCTAATTTCAACATAATTTTAAATGTGACAACTTTAGTTAAATTGGATGTCTATTCTAAGTAATTTTGGCGTTCAATTGATAGCGCGTCGTTTATGATGCTGTTTGGTTGTCGGCGTCAAAATGCATATCGCCGCTTTCGACCGCTCGACATTCATGCAGACTCGTCCGAATTGAGTGCGAACAATCTTGCTTGATAGGTTTGGCGTTTGAACTACGACGATCAATTTGAACGGAGGTCATTTGGTCTGTCGGCGCCGATCTCGATATGGCGTGCGGTAGCGTTAACGGCTTGGCGCTTTTCGGTTGATCATCAAGTAGTCATATTTATATTCGACCCGGTTTCGGCGTTCAATGCATGGCGAGTCGTTTCGTCGGAGGTCATTTGAGTTGATTTTAGTGTGTCACTGCATTTTGATCGATTTACGCATTGTCACTTCAAATCATTCAACATTTACACTCGTCGAATTGGCGTACGTCATTTGATAATTTTCGATGTTTTGAACTGGCGTGATCAATTTCGAATGGATGGGTCGGATATCGTCGTAGCCGATATGCGTCGACACATTGATAGCTCAATCGCTCGATCGGTTATTTTTTAGATTATGCAATATTTATATCTTCATCAATTTCGACGTTCTGAATGCGGTGGTGAAGTCCGTTCGTCAATCGGAGGTCGTTTCGATCATTTTCAGTGACGTCCGGTGTATTTTGAGTCCCGATTTGCGTCGTCGAAGTCCGAATTTAAGTTGTGCTGTTGGCGGCTTCGGCGCTGATCGGTTAATGGAGGTCGTTGACGTCGTCGCGACTTCCTCGATATCGCGGCGTCGACGTTGATATCGATTACTTCGATTGGTTGTTCTTTAAATTATGCAATATTTATATCTTGATCAATTTCGACGTTTTGAACGCGGCGGCGAAGTCCGTTCGTCAATCGGAGGTCGTGTCGACCATTTTCAGTGACGTCGGATGCATTTTGAGCCCCGATTTGCGCACTATCGCTTTCGAAGTCCGTCAAATTTAAGTTGTGGGCTTGTTTTGATACACATATTAGGAGGTCAATATATACATGTCAACTCAACATGTGTATTTATGGAATAATTACATATAGATATGCCATTTAAAATACTTGTTAGAACAATATATTCTTCAGATCTTAATCAAGTTCTATAATCCAACCATTCCAACCTGTCTTGTCTTCTATAATGATGGCCGATGCACAAATATTGGATATGTTTCTGACCTGGTGATGGTTTCTTGCAGCCTTGAAGGTTCTTGACAAAGAGGTGATAACTGTTATAGGGCCACAATCCTCGACAGTAGCTCATATGCTTTCATACATATCGAATGGATTTCACATACCACTCATATCCTTTGCAGCTACGGATCCAAGCCTATCTTCCCTTCAATATCCCTACTTTGTCCGCATGACACAAAGTGATTCTTATCAGATGGCTGCCATGGCAGATCTAATTGAGTACTATGGGTGGAAACAGGTTATCGCAGTTTTCATTGATGATGATTATGGGAGGAATGGAATATATGCTCTAGATGATGAGCTTAATAACAGAAAGTTAAAAATATCATATAAAATTGCATTGCCTGTAGGAGCTTCTCAGAATAAAATTTTGGAGTTGCTACAGAATTCTAAAGCGATTGGTCCAAGAGTTTATGTGGTGCACGCTTCACCAGATTCTGGACTTGAAATTTTCCATGCAGCCCAAGATCTTCAGATGATGGCTGATGAATTTGTTTGGTTTGCAACAGATTGGCTCAGCACTGCTCTAGACACATTTGAGTTTAACAAAACTTACTCTCTGAATTATCTGCAAGGTGTAGTCTGCTTTAGGCAATACATTCCACAGTCTCACCAAAAGAATGCATTTGAATCTGAATGGAATAGATCTAATACTGGATTTCCAGGTTCCAAGCTAAACGCATATGGTTTTTATGCCTATGATACTGTATGGGCTGTTGCCTATGCCATCAAAGACTTCCTTGATAATTCTGGGAATATAACGTTTAGCTCCAGTGATCAAATTGGCGGTACCAAAGGACAGATGAGGATTGACATGATCAAAACCTTTGACAGTGGGGAATTGTTCTTACATAAATTGTTAAGCCAGAATTTTAGCGGTTTGTCGGGGCCAATTCGCTTTGATAGCAACAGAAACCTCATCAGTGGAAACTATGAAATCATTAATATTTATGGCTCAGTCATGAATATAGTTGGGTACTGGACAAACATTAGAGGTCTATCATTTTCTTTCCCAGATACCTTACATACCAATAGCCGTGGAAATTTCAGTGTAAGTAAGGTTCTTGGTAACGTTACATGGCCTGGTGGGATGACAATGACGCCTCGTGGTTGGATTCCTTCAACTCGCGAAAGGCCCCTCAGAATTGGAGTTCCTCACAGAGTAAGTTATGTTCAATTTGTGACAATTTCTATGGATAACCGTACATTTCAAGGATATTGCATCGATGTGTTCCGCGAAGCACTGAAATTACTTCCATATGAAGTTCCATATCAGTTTGTGCCATTTGGTGATGGCCATATTACTCCCAAATACTGGACCCTTGTGAATATGGTGGCTGATAATGTGAGTATTGTACTGCTTCATGAGTTATTGTATTTTTTTCGGATCTTCTTTCACTTATGTTATTGGACCCCCCATCATGAAATACATATCAGGAAATTGATGCGCTGGTCGGGGACATTTCCATCGTCACAAATCGTACGAAGCTTGTAGATTTCACTCAGCCATATATCTCAACTGGCCTTGTCATTGTGGTTCCTACTAAGAGTACCAAGTCAAGTGCCTGGGTTTTCCTCAGGCCTTTTACCGTTGGGATGTGGTGTGTGACTGGAGCTTTCTTCTTTTTAATTGGGGTTGTGATCTGGATACTCGAGCATCGAGTGAATAATGATTTTCGAGGTTCACCCAAGCGACAATGCTTTACTATGTTCTTGTAAGTTTTCTGAAACACTTGAATAGCTTAATTTTTCTACTGCATTAAAACTGTAAAACATAAAAATTCTTGCTATTATTTCATGTACCAACCATAGAATAGACAAACAATGGAACGTAACCTCTTCCGTCACTAACTAGTTCACTGGAACATTTTTAAGGCTAGAGTGGTTTCCCTCTCAGGGTGCATTAGCATTAGTTGATCTAGTTACTTGGTTTAGCCTTGTTAACATGTCAAAAAATGTACTACAAACACATGTACAGAGACCATGAGTACAAATTAATAATGCTGCACCATCAAGTCTATAATGTTCAAAAGATTTTTTTTTTGCCACTCCAAAGTCGGTAGGATGATATTCATTATGGCATAAGTGAGTTTCAACTTAAGATCTTAGCAACAATTTCTTAAATTCTTATCAACTGAATTAGTTGGTACTCACATCCTCAATGGAAAGGCCAAATAATTTGTTGAAATAGGAGGCCTGGAAGTGGTTAAGGCCTAGTAGTAAGTGAATGATTGAAAATAGAAGGCATACAATTATTTTTGATATTGATGCCAGAGGATTGAAGATGTCTGGTTATTCATTTTGCATCAGCCCTGTCAAATGGAAAGCATGCAATTATTCATATGGTATGGATACGTAAACATTCTATGTGAGAATCAGATAGATTCCAAGATTTCAATAAACAATCAAGTGGTGATGGTTGTGATAGATGGGGTACTAACCAATAAAGGGTGTTATTAGTTGTTAATCGTGATAGAATATTGTTTAGAAACATGGTGATGGCTAGATTGTTTTCATTATGATTTAAGTGTTCTTTTGTTTAAATCACCTAAGTAGCTTCTCTTTAATGTAGGGTTAAGGCCTCGTTATCGACCCCTTGGGCATCATGCATTGGTCAGATGCATTGTGTACACCTTTGCTATAAATATTGTTAAACCTAAGCTTCTAGGGTTTTGCAAATTCAATAAAGACCAGTCTTATGTTTTATTTAAATTTTGTTGTGGTGATATTAGTTACTTATCTTTGCTTTCCTGCTTTATGTGTATGTTGCGACAAGAAGCTAGAAATTATGAGCAAACTTAGAACGAAACAAACAAAATAAAAAGAGCAATAAGAATACCAAAATTTATGTGGAAAACCCAAAAATAGAAAACCACGAAGCCACACCACACCAAGAAATCTACCATGAAAAAATTGAGGAGAATTGTACAAATCTCTCTTCACTCAAGCTTCTCTAGCAGTCTCCATACCTTACTCTGTAGCACATACACTTCCCATACCCTTTGTCACATTCCGACCTAGAAGCTTGAAATACTAAGGCAGGAACGGACTGTAAGGTGAAAAAAAATTTTAATTACACATTTTCAAATTAATGCAAAATTCAGAAGTCTTCTAAATTCATATAGAACCAACTATAAATTCATAATATGTTTGAAACTACATATATTCAAGTTTGAAACTACATAAAACATAAGATTTATCAAATACCTATCTTCAGGAGTTCCTCGACGTACGTAAACAAAGTTCCTTCTATTATACATTTAATTTATTGGTGAATCGCCTAGAAAATTTGCAACAACTAATATATAAGTTAACTACTTGGCAGATAAAAATATTTTTAAATTATAGTAATTCAAAAAAAATAAAAATAACATGCATGATCAATTATATAATAGTTGGGCATGAAATATAAAGCAAAGTAAAAATTATTTGAATTGTACAGTAAATTTTATCTTTTTATATTTTATAACCATCTAAAAAGAATATTTTCTAAATCCATCCAAAAGGATAGACAACTAATTTCATTTTCATTTATGTGCATAGGTACGTTGCGTCCCAAGCTAGTATCATAAGGGAGTAAAACTCCATCATTAACATACACATCTTATTACATAAGTATTAAATCATATTTTATTTATTTATATTAACTTTTATATCCTTTACATCATGCATTGTGATAATCATGTAGGCTAAAAGACATTTAAATGATACATTAATATGAAAAACATGTGAAATTACATACATGAATGAATTTGAAAACTATCATAAAAAGGCTATTTTAGTCATATCTATGTTGACCTCCATATATACCACATCAATAAATCGAGCTCACAAG
This sequence comes from Cymbidium sinense, assembly GCA_021442155.1. NCBI lineage: Eukaryota > Viridiplantae > Streptophyta > Magnoliopsida > Asparagales > Orchidaceae > Cymbidium > Cymbidium sinense. The sequence goes on from CM038218.1 coordinate 34,434,633, forward strand.
ACGAAGTCGATCGATTTCGGACGCAACAACGCGCAAATCATGGCTGAAATGCACAAGATATCGCCAAAATCAGTCAAAATGGTCTTTCGATGGCGAACTCGCATTACGTTGAGCATTGAAATTGATCAATCATACTGATTTGATAATTGATCGATCGAGAAGAAATCCGTCGGCGCGCTCGGGTATATTGGAGTGGGAGGTTGCGGCGTTGCCGAACCTTAGTTCTGAAATTGCCATGTCGTTAGTGTCGAAATGTCGAGCTGTCGATTGCATTCGATTCGAGCAGTGTGAATATCGGCTATTAAAGCGCAATCGTAATTTTCTGAAATTGATTCGACCACACAAATGATCTTGATCCGAAATGGATCGGCGTCGTTACGTCGAATAACTTAAGATTATATATATATATATATATATATATATATATATATATATATTATATATTATATATATATATATATATGTATGCTATACGATTCTGTGGTCGCAAAAATTCAAATTTGGGTTTATTTTTCGCTTAAATAAGCATGGCTCCTATAAATACCCCCTCTTATTATCTAATCCTAGACATAATCCTCATTAACAATCGGCCTTAACTCCCCTCTCGTTCCCGCAGCTGAACTCCCGTCCCCTTCATACGTTCCCGCATAGAGGAGCCTGTCCCGAGCAGCTCCAACTGCGCTGCTCCCGTCTGCCCTGCCTCCCGCGCAAGTAACTGAGTCAACAGTCCGTCCCGCCTCTTGCACGAGCGATTGAGTCGACAGTCCGTCCCGCCTCCTGCGCGAGCGATCGAGCCGGTTGTCCATTCCGCCTCCCGCGGGACCCGAGCACCGTAGCCGCACGTGCTACTTACGTCCGTCCCGTTCTTGCAGTCGCGCGAACCGCACCCGAGCAGCCGGCAGTCCTCCCTCCTGAACAGGTCATCCTCCTCCGGCGAGCCGAACTGGCCGTCCTCCGGTCGCCTGTCCTCCTCCGATGAGCCGAATCGGCCGTCCTTCTCCGGCGAGCCGCACGTTCCGTCCGTTCGACCCTCTCCTGACAGGTATAAAAATGCTCAATCGTGAATGCCCCTAGAATACTGTATGTGACGCGTTTGACGCAACAAGTGGAACCCGTACGCTCTTTGTAGCACGGAGGAAACTGGTAGACAACGCTCGCGTTGTGGCTGGTAAACCCCGTACGCACTTATTGTAGCGTGGTGTGGAAAGAAGACCCCAAGCCGCCAAGTTTTAAGTACTCATACGCGTCTTTCTTGGCGCGGCGGGGAAAGTTGTGTTTGTTTGCTGGTACATAAGTACCCGTACATGTCTTTTTTGCCGTGGCGGAGAAATCTATGTTATATGCAGGTGTTTCAGATCCCCATACATATCCTTCTTAGCATGATGGGATGGCGCATTCGGCCGCTGTGTTTATACCACCCATACATATCTTTCTTGGTATGGTGGGTAAGCCTGATAAGCGACTCCTATCTACGATGTCGAATGTTGTCGAAATCTTTGTCCATTTTCACCGAGAGGCCTAAATAGCTTGACATAAATTCAACCGCAATTATAAAATTGATGTTTAAACTGACATTGCAGGTGTATAAGTATCCGTACATTCCTTTCTTGGCGTGGCAGGGAAATCCGTGTTTCATGCAGGTATCTCAGAGACTCATACATGCCTTTCTTAGCATGATGGGATGACGTATTCGATCGTGGTGTTTACACCACCCATATATACTTTTCTTGGCATGGTGGGCAGACCCAGCTCCCGATGTAGCACCTTATACGGGGACGACGTTGGGTTGCTGTCGAAATGTTATCGAGATTTTGTCTAAAATTTTATACTCGCAATAAAAACTCAATCAAAATAAATAACATTGTTCACGTTTTTCCTAAATTTAAATTGTTGCTGAATTAAATCCTTTACTATAGATAAAATGGATTGGAGATAAAATTGAAAGTTAATGATGACGTCAAATTGAGTTTTAGACCATAAAGCTTGAAGACAAAGAACATTCATAAGATTTTGATTTGAATGAGCTGAAGAGATGTATTGAGTGAGCGCGAATATGACTTTGCAAACTTCTCATCTCAATGCAATGTAAAGACAAATCTAATTGAATGCGTAATTGGGTTATTAGAAGCTTATAATAGAATTGAAGTATAACTTAAAATGTAAAGTCAAATTGAGCTTGTAGATAATCTCAATAAGATTTAATTGAATTTGAAAGCCCAATTTCCGGCAAGGCTAAATGGACATAAACTAAAAAATAAATTGATATTATATTTTATAAGTTGGTCTGTAAGATGAGAGCTTGACTTGATGGCTTACTAATGAGTACAAAGTATGGTCTTTTAATGGATGGTCCAATCACTTTATGATTTATCGAATGAATCAGAAGAACTTAAATGAAATTTGAAAAGAACTTTATATTCTGTTGAAGAATATGTATGTGATTCCTTGCAATACATTATGTTGAATGAATTAAATGAATAACCCGCATGGGCCCCGACACTATATTAAATACATGAATTTAATTATTAAAGACTTGTCGAGTTTATCCCGGTTGAGCTCTGGTAGTTAACAAAGTTTAATGATATTATTATAATCTTTTATCATAAAATTTTTGAAACTAATTACATGATCTATCGATTCTATATTATTAAATTAATAGAGTCGATAGGATCTGAAACAATAAACTAAATGATCAAGTAAACTTATATACCTCGATGATGACTGTGTTGAATGAAGATTTCAACCATATGGGATACTATCATTAGAATGTTATTGTAATTCCAGAGCAAGTCAATCTAAATCAAGTATCAATCCAATTATTAAATTTAATAAGTTATTAATTCATAAATATTCAAATGAAATTAATAATATAAAAACTTAAAGTAAACTCCACTCAACCCACCTTCTGCAATTGTTTGTTGAAGGTGATAAATTAAATAAACCCAGCTTACAAAGGAGCTCATGTCAAATAAAATTTTCTGATGTTTCACCATTAATCTCATGCCGGTAAAGATGTATGGTCCTTTCTCCTGGTTTGACAAAGCTCCACATATGATCATTACGTGAGTCTATCAGTATTTCAAATGACACTATTATATCTATCATGGTTGGCAGTATCTCAACGGCTCTCGAGATGTGAACCATATGGTGCACTTGATAGGGCAAAAAGTCATCTAGTAGTTAAGGTGGATTTAAGCTTGTCTCTTTAGATAAACGTCACTCCAGGTCTATAAGATTTTCTTGAAAAAAATAATCCATGACTGCTGACAAGAATCCTTCAGTCAGGTTGGGTTATCTCCTCGATTAAGTTAGGGAGCAGAGATGATGGAACCATGAGATCTTGATGGTGCATCATTCCTCTATCCCCTTTAAGTTAAGGATGATTAGTTTATAAATTTAAATTTATACTTCACGCGTCTTATCTTTACGCATTTAGCGATCTAATGTCTTTCGAAAGTTCTTTCTTGAGAGTATCTTATCGTCTTGCACTTATAGGCACTATAGAAACACTCGATCAAAAATTCTCACAAAATGAGGGCAAAATCTTTGGGTAGTATCTATATTATATCTTCAAGATTTAACAACACTTAATCCGATTACCACTTGAACCAACGACCTCGATCTGAAAGCCTATCTTGCGTTTGGAACATCGGAATAACCTAAAATTGATATATATATTAACTATATGATTGTGTTATTACAAAATTCTAAATTATGATTGATTTTCATTTAAATAATGTGGGCTCCAAAAATTCGCCACCAACCTCTTGACAATATTGAAATTGAAGAGAGTGATTTGAAGTGTCGGTGTAATTTTGAAGCAATAATAGATAAGATACTTCAGATTTTGTTTTGATCTGTTTTTCTATAAGCATTATAGTTATAATCCGATAAGTGAGAACTTCGATTAAGCTGTAGATGCAATCGTAATGTATATAGCGAAGTTTCAACATTTAGATTATGAAATTTATCATTTTAAAAACCGGATGGTTGGGGAATGATGGCGTCCCGTCTAGATCTGATTATATTCCTTCTTAAATACTAGTGAAGAGGAATTCGACTAAGGCTCCTCATCGCAGCGCCATCCAAGAAATCAGGCGCTGATGTTTGTCATCTTAACTACCTTTACAGATGTTTCTTCTATCAGTATAACTATAATTCACAACTCAAAGGCGGTAGTGAGCATGCTTACTTATGATCATAATATAATCCCCAAAACCGATCAAAGGACTCATGAATCGCTCATGGAACTCTTCAGCACAGATATGGTACGTCGCTCAGATTATGAATATAGCGACAACACTTTATTTTAGATTATTTTGGAAGTTTTAATTTATCATCCCAACAAACAATGCGAGCAATAAATGAGTTTGATTTAAGTTTTTTTTTAATAATTTCATTTAAATAGTTTTTAGAGTGATTTTAGTTTGAGTTAATTTGGTTTGAACAATGATTAATTTGAATATGTTTAAAACTTTAGATCACATTACTGTTTATGCTAATAGATTGATCTTGTCTCAATCGTTTTGAATTTTGATTTAAACTCTTATTATAGGTTTTTTTTAGGTTTTGTCACCAAATCTAAAATTAAGATCTCGCTATTACACAATTTAAACTTCGTATGTGCACATGATTAGTAATTTAGGTAATTTTATTTATTAAGTTGATTTTCTATTTTCATTTAATTCCTTTACTTACTTTTCGCACATAAAATTTGCAAATCTACATGTAGAAGCATGTTTATACTTATTTAATTTCATCTAATTAAATCATTGATTTTAAAATCATAATTAGAATGAAATTCTTAATTTTGATTGAAGGAAGGCTACATGATTTTGTAGATTTTGATTTAGATCGTCTTTCTTGCTGAAGAGTTCAAAATCGTGGTAAGAAAGCATTTTGATTTAGATTATAGTTTAAAATATTACTTGCACTTAGTTTACTTGTTGAATTTTTTGTATTCTCCCAACTTGATTATGTTCAATTTAGATTATTTTTGATAAGTTATGTCAATTTTAGTGTTTATTATTTTATCCCTACTCATGCTTATTAGCTAGCATAGTTATCACCTTCATATTTGTATGAGTCATTAAACTCAATTTGGATTCATCCTTAACTCCATATCAAATTCTATAAGCTTTAAGTTTATTGCAAGTTTATTATGAGTTTAGTATTAGTCTCCCCAAGTTTGTATGTAAATCCCCTTTTTTTTTAATTACTGTTACACCCTCACAAGAAATAATGAGAACAACCCCCCTTAAAATTGTAGAAAATTGATTAAAAATATACTCTGCTGCTTCGTAGCATAATGGCACTGCTAAATCAGTGTCAAGGTTCTGACCACTCTATCAGTCTGGTTCTTGTGCACAGTGCTACAGCGCTAAGGCTCTGGTTTATTTCTATTTCCGGCAAAGCTAGCTTTTTTCTCTTTCTAGCAAAATCCCACAAATCCTTGCGTCAAGGTGCTAGCTTTTTTGTCTTTAAAGAAAATCATTCATTTTTCATGCTGAGGTGTTGCAAATGCAGTGCTTTAAGCGCTATACACCAGAAATTTTTTTTCAGGAGTTTGCCCCCGAACCCCAAGCAGGAGATGTGCAACCCTCCGGTGAACTTATTGTCAAGCTCGACCAACAAAATTGAAGGCTGAGTTGATAGTATTTCTCCAATTGATCAATACAATCAGATTCCGCAAAAATAAATATGCAGTTTGGTGATAGCACTCATCATTATTGTGTTTTTGGAAGTTATCCAGAAGTGAAATCTTCTCCCTTGTCTTTCTCGCAGCGTGCTATCTTGTCAAGTTGCACGTTTCCAAACTTAAGTTTATACTCACTGAAACTCTACAATAATCTCATATTGAGAAAGTTATATCAGGTGCCAATAATTTTAATCAGTGAATCAATCTATCAGAGATATGGGATCCTAGTTAGATTTGCAGTTGTTTAGGGTTCTTTAGTTCTAACTGCAGATTATCTCTTTTACACTTACGGAAATTGTTTGATTCAAGACATGAATAAAGTTTTCAATCGCTTAAGTCAGACTTTCATTTTATTTTATTCACTTATCATGTGTAATGGTGGATATATCCATTTTCTGGATGCCGCATGTTTCCGATTCCTGATTTTGGCTAAGAAAGAATGATTGGATCAGATTTAAGTGAGCTTTTAGGTTGAAAAACCCAAATGATACTTATTTCTCATTGAATTTAAGAAATTGACAGTAGAATGCTTATCAAGGTAAATGTCTTTGATGAAAAAGAGACTTTATTTGGAAGTTATATTTTACAAGTCTATTGTTCCATTGATCCCTTCTACTCTAGGTTTCATATTATGCATTAGAAACATGCTGTTTTTCTAAGCAGTTTTTATAAAGATGAACGGTTTATATTTGCACCTTTTGAAACATATGCAAAATTTGTTTTTTCATGTTTTCTTCAGTTCATATTAAACTATAAATTATTTAAACTTGCATTTTTTTAAAACTGTAGGATGTAACCACTTTTGTGTTTCCTTTTTCAGGTTTAGCTTTTCAACTCTTTTTCACTCTGAGCGTAAGTAAAAGCCTTCCCATAAGCATTTATTAGTGTGCTTGATATATTAGGATCATACTAACAGTAAAGAATGGCCCTTCAAAATAAACCAGCATATTCTTACAAGCATGCTTTTTTTTGTGATTTTTAGAGGAAGAAACTTTGAGCACCCTCGGGCGATTCGTGTTGATGGTATGGTTTTTTCTGCTGATGGTTGTGACATCGAGCTACACGGCGAGCTTGACATCTTTTCTTACAGTCCAACAGCTACAATCTCCAATAAATGGGATTGATAGCTTGATAGCAACCAATGACCCTATTGGTTATCAAGAAGGGTCATTTGCTTGGAGCTATATGGTTAATACTCTTAGAATACCACGATCAAGGCTTATCTCACTCCGCACGCCTGATGATTATGAAGATGCTCTATTGCGTGGCCCAAAAAATGGAGGCGTGGCAGCCATCGTTGATGAGCTTCCTTACATTGAAATATTCCTGGCAACAAAAAGTGGATTTGGCATTGTTGGGCAGTCCTTTACTCGCAGTGGATGGGGATTTGTGAGTATATTTCTTTAAGGCATAATTTTTCTTGCATTTGTTAGTTGATGTGCTTGGACTTAGAAAACTATGTAGGTAGATAAGCTGCCTAATATTATATATGGAAATCAAGATATTTCATTTGTTATATTCTTTCTTATTAGATGACTAACTTAACTGTGCATTCATTAATTTTAACAAGTAATTTTAGGAAACCAAGGGGTAATTTGGTTCATAGATATCTACTATGTAAATTTTTATTATTTGTAAATTCAAGTTGTTTGATTTTTGTGACACTTTTAAACAACAATTTCCATAAATGACATTATACTTTTATTTTGAATTTTGAATGTTGAACAAATCTATCAACATTTTGATGTCAAACTATCTGATGATTAAAATTAATAATAGTAATAAGATATATAATAATCACTTGTTGATCATTTTAATGCTAGAGAGTGAATTAAAAATCAAGTTTAGGCCTCATATGTTAGGATTATAATTTAATGAGGAAAGCATGAAGATTGGGAATAAAACATAGCAAAAAATACATCCACAAGCATGTCAAAAATTATTTAGTTTGGTGAGATTCACTTGAATGCATGATCGCATGAAGATTGATAATGCACTAAGTCTTAAGAGGTACATGAGGATGTTATACTTATTATAAATTTGAGAGTTGAATAAACTATCATTTTGATACAATTAGTTATTGGAGAGGAATATATATTGCCTGTTGTTGCGATCTCTCTTCTTCAAAGATGAAGGCAAATGGATCCTCTTTTTGCTATCGATTATTTTTTTTTTGAAGTTACATGTCACTATGTGGCTACAATGATTCTTCAGTTTAGGGAATCATAATAGTTTCAAGAATTTTTTATATGCAAAATATTTCTCAAGAATACTGCACAAATTGGACTTTTTTAGTAAACCAAAGGTGGATCCAAACTCCTTTGGCTGTGAACAACTCCAGGTTAAATCATAGAGGTCGCGATAGTTTACCAATTGAAATCAGGATATATAAAACACTTATTTATTAAAACTTAAAAAGAACTTACACGACAAAAGCGAAGGAAGCAAGAATACGAGATTACAGGAGAATAGAGAAGAGGAGAAGAGAAAACCGAAAGCACACCGAATATAAGCCTCCTTATATGTATATAGAAGAAAACTTGCTTAGATTTTAAGCAAAGGTAAATAAGTGGACGTAATTTCTCAATATTGAAGAATAATTCGCTACTGAGGTGGAAACAAGAATTCTAATGGAATGCTTTACGAAATGAAAGAAGATTCCCCGGAGATAATGTCATCCGCTTTTGATCAAGAAAGAAGCGGTCCGGTGGAGATAATAATGCATCTCTTTTGGCAAGAGCAGCAAAGGGAATCAAATAATCGAGGTCGAATTCATCGATTCTCCCATTCCACGCTCGACACCGCCGAGTGACCGCCAATCGTCATGTGACATGAGCATGGATTGAACACTCTACGAATGACTTCGAGATTTTCGTGCTCCTTTACGCTGAATCTCATTTCATGATAACGCTTTGATGACCGGCGACTTCTTCATGCATAACTCAAAAATCGATCAAGGAGGAATCAAGCTTCATTATAAGTTTTTTAATGCATTTAATTGACTGTTGAGTTGTTTCAATAATCGATCGTTCCACCATTTAATTTGGAATTGTCTCAAGGCCGATCAGCCATTCGCCCCCTTCCTGTGATTTGCCCAAATCTGCGGAAGAAATGAACAAGCAAGATTTGTCCTCAATCATTTTTCTGGACATCGATTCTAGGTCGCCTATCCAATCCATTATTAAGAATTTAATTCGTTCCACCATCCCAAGAATCCATGCCGGAGATCGTTAATAATTCTTTCATTCATTTAACATCCAAGAACGCTTTTATCATCGATAATGCTTTCATCACTACCTGACATAACACCGCATCTCACTCAACTCAGATCGCGGACAAATGGTAAAAAATATTTCGAATGGTTAAACCTCATTCACTTTGATGAATAATTTTATGATAACGATTACATGATAATGAGATTTATGGTTTGATCTATAGACTAAATTCAACACATCTTATCTGCTTGTAATTTTTCATAATTTTCTCTCATGGAGATCGATTCAAATGGAGTTTCCCAAATATCTTCAAATAAACCACCTGACATTTATCAATAACTGGAGGATTGATTTCAATAATATTTTACTTTAATAAAGTAAACAGATCCGTACTACTACACATCTTCAGAAATTTTCTCAATCTTTTCAACCAGAATAAAGAGGATGTACCATATGATAAGTTTAAGGTCGATCATGCCAACCGCTGAGTTGACCGGATCTTTTTCCATCGGTCCTCAATCTCCACCGCTGAAAAAGAAGGACCCCTGCTGTGAGTGGTCATTCTTCCACGCATCCACCCCGATCGTCCTCGCAAGAATTCTCCTTAGAAAATCGAAGAGAATTTTCATTACCTTTAATGAATTCTATGTCAAAATCAAGACAGAGAGTGGATCGCCATGATGCAAAAAATTTATTTGAAACCAAATTTTAACATCTGTTCAATGATGATCAAGGCAATACACACGCAAAGAGAAAATGCACATCGAGCAGTCATCTTGGAATTTAGATGCACTTAATAAAAAGCATTTCTTTGATAATGGAATACTTTTCGAAAGTAGGATTCCATCTACCGTAAAACAAAACAAACCAATTCTTCTTTTGAATTCTTTCGGCCGCTAAGAATTATATTTGGATTAAGAGCAATTTTAATCATGCGGGGATTCTTTTAATCACAAATGCATCTTCAAAAGATTACATGATAAATCACATAATCAGAGCTCCCAAGAATCTCTACAACTATTTTTATCTAAAATAATATTGGGAATTTGTTAAATTCAATACTTCTATTAATTAATAGAAGCATTAGAGATATTATACTAAAAATCTTATTTGAAATAATTTTATTTGCGTAAATAACTAATCCATTTTAAAATTAACCATTTAAATAAATGTTAATAAGTTTTGAAACACTAAGAAACATCATCAATATAAACTAAAATATATATTTAAAATAGTCTTTAAATATATTATTCATAATATGTCAAACTCAAGGTGCATTTTTCAAAATGGCATTACGCTCCATTCATAATGACCAAAGCTAGAAGAATCAATCCTCGATTCTGACCGCCAATATCCGCATTTTAAATCAAATTTTGAAAAGATTTTGTATGCAAATCTATTTAATAAATCCTCTTATCAGATATCCGATCCATTTTAAAACTTTATTTAACCTTGTATTAATTACAAGTCGTGGTTTCCTCTTTCTTTCTACCAACCCATTACATAACGTCAGCAGCCTCCAAGAGTAAGATAGCCTGATTATTCTATTTTTAATAAGTCGGCAATTTTTTTACATAAAGCATAGTGCTCATCCGACAAGGACGAGCCTTGTTGTCAATGCTCATCAAATTATCAATGCACGGAGCTCCACTACATGAACTTTTCTTTCCCGTAGCAATCGGGTTATCACCACTTCCTTATGGAATTCATGGAATGACACATCATTTTTTCTTGTATTTTTGGGAAGAAATTTGTTTAATAGTTAAAGTAGAAATTTCTTCAGAATAATTGATATGCATGTACTTATTTTTAAGTCTATTCATCTCATTTATGATAATTTTTGTGATTGGTGATAAACCTAATGTGATTTCTTTATTCCAAAGAAAACACAGATTCGTATCATCAATTCTATGATGCATTATTTTGAAAAATGGAGTTCCCAAAATAATGTTGTTAAATTTTTAACAAGAATAAAAGATTTGAATACAAACATCATCGACACATAAATGATAATTTGTATTGAATTTGTAAAGATTCCCCATCACGCTTTTTGACACCGGTTTTTTCAAAATATTTAAGGAATTCCTTCTTCAATACAATTTAAATCTCACTGTCAACAAAGCGCTTAAATTTGGTAAAATAAATTCTTTATTTATAATTAATTTAATAAAATATACCATTTCGATATTGCCTTTTTGAATATTTTGTAAGAAACCCTGCTCTTGACAAGAAGAAGCCTTCTATGTTATCAAATGAATCGCCTTCGATTTATTTCAAGATCCATAAGACGCCCATTTATTTGTTCTTGTTCAACTTTACCGTTGAACCTCAATTTTCGCTGTTTACTGCATTTAAGATCCGATAAAGAAATCAAGAAGATGTACTCGCTTCTCTTCTTAAAAGTTTCATAAAGAGTATATGGGTGCCTTATACCCAATTTTTCTAATTTATCTTTCTTCTTCATTAAGAAGTTCTATAATTTTATCACGGGGAAGTATCTTCAACTTGTGCTAAAAGTTTAATTAGGTCCTTTTGCTCGTGAGAGTAAAAAGGCCCGACATATTAATAATATTTTTATAATAATCTACCCACAAGATTTGCAATGCTAGATTTATCGAATCTGATGAAGATGAGGATGAAGAAATATAGTCTTCTTCTTCTTCAGATTCCTTTTCAGATGCAGAAGTTGTAATCATAATCTTCATAAGGGTTTGTCTTAACCCTTCATCAATTTGAAGTTCATCTAACTTCTTTTCGACGATCTAATGTAATGACCACCCACATCTATAACATTTTATTTCTTTCTTTGGTTTTAAACCGAGGGACGAGAGTGCTTGGAATTATGTGTGAATTTTTATGACGCGATTTTATGCTAGAAAACCAATCTTTTGTTTCCCCAGCTTTGAAGAGAAAGGACGCACTGGGATCACAAATAATTGCGTAATTCTCCAAGTCGCTTATGCCAAGTAGACGTTCTTCTTTCATCCGATCTTTTAATTTAAGATCGTAACAAATAGTTAATCGCTTTTAATGTGCATTAATGAGATTTCCATATGTGAATGTTCATATGGAATGGCTCCATCATCATACTAAGAGAAGCCTTAACCTTTCGTAAAAAAGGTGGAAGACCTTCAATGAATTTTGCTTCCAATGAAGGCTATTCGCGATCATAAAGTGTCATGACACGAAGCTGAGAATATATCCTTATACCAACTAAAATGGGTTAAGGATGGACACCTTAATTTTGGAGTAAGGATCTAGTTTTTTCTCCTCGATCTCCAACAGAACCAAAGAAAATGATCTACAATCATTTGAATAAGAGGCAGAGATTTTCATTTGGTTTTGTCGTTTAGAAGATCTTAAGCTGCTCACTAAGGAGATCTTCTTGTTGAATAGTAAGAAAATTGTCCCACCATCCTTTCGTGGTACCGTAAAATCAAACTATTATGGACAATATGAGGTTTAGCTAAAGCTTGAAACCTAGAATGAACAGAAGTAGCGTACATGAGTATTCTATGAAGAGTATGAATGATCTGATGCTCTGTCATACCATCAATATTTCATTCATAAGGGAATTTCCATCATAATTTCTAAAATTGGTATCCTCCTCAAATAATAAATGAGGTGATGGTTTTTATAAGTAGTGTTTATCCATAGTTTTCTTAGATAAGAAATCTGATATCAAAAGAAGGATGAGAATCAGAAATTTTGAAAAGAGTTTGAATTTTTTTCAATATTATCTTGATCGATTCTGATGATTCAATAGAATCTTCATCCCCTCCTGAGCTTACATATTTTTTCTCTTTAAATTTAGATCAAATTCAATGTCTTATGTCATCCAAATTTAGAGGAAGTGAGGAGGTGGTTGAATAAATGGTTTCACCAAGATAATTTAGTAAGCTTTTCCAAGCTTACTAGTTTCTTTTGTTTAAGAACCCGATCAATTTAGATTCTAAACCAAAAAAAGACGAATTATTTGAAGTATACTATCGCTATATAAGTTGTTTAATTATAAGAATAAATTCTTAGAATTTATCGTAACTAATTTTTCAACGCAGCCTAATTCCAAAGGTTTATCATCCACCATTTTGCAATATGGGATATGCTTCAATAATTTTTCCTCCTTGCCATTTTTTGTTAATACAAAAGAACTTGAGTAATTACATTGATTGCAACCAAGTAAAGGAATTGTTGCCCCACTATTTCTTTTCTTTCATCATTTCAAAATATATCATATTTCAAGACGTTGTTCCAAAGTAAAACTTCTATACCAAGTCAAAGATCATACTTAGGTTAAAGTATTCCTTCGTAACACATCTCTAGTCTTAACCTATTTAGCTCATTAAGACTAAAATTCATTTCTATGGAGTGGGAGATTGATTTTCTCTCAAGATGATAAATATGATTTTGTTTAGCCTCAATCGATGGTTCGTGAGTGAACCATCCGACTTTCCCAAGGTTTCGAGGGGATAAACCCTGAAGTGATGATCGACGAGGGTTGAATCGACTTCAACGCCACCTTCCAGCTTGGATAATTTGATCGATATCTGATTAATAATGTGGGCATGATGCATGGTATGGTCCATGATTCGGAAATACCACCTCATTCCATTTAATCACTGCTAAGAAGAATATGAGATGCTAGATTCTGATCGTATTCTTTCTTGAATGCCTTTTGAACTCTAGATTTAAAGTATTTAAAACTCAAAATGAATTCAAAATTAAAGCTGTAACCTATAAAAATCATAACCATAAAGTCAGAATGTAATTTTAAAGTTTCTAAAAGATTTATATCGAAAGAGATAAACTCAGATGAAAGGTGTCAAGTAAACCGCCATGACAGAGGTCGGTTTCAACAACACTCATTGTGGATTGAGCCCTGAGGCATCTCATCTCTTAGTTTAAAATAGATGCTTAGTCCTTAAGAGTTAAAGGTTTAATCAGATCATCCCTATATAAATATATATATTTGAAATCTCGCATAAGTTTATGCATCTTCAAAGGATAATAGATAAATGGTTTTGTCCATTTGATCTATAAGAATGGTTTGTTCTTACATTTTCACCAAGACTTTCCCTTAAAATCAAAAGTTCCAAATCGATAAATGATAGTTTTATCAATTTTGGGAGAGACCATCTATTAAGGTCTTCATTCGAACTCATATTTCGTAGTTCGATTAAATTATTATTCTAATCGAGATTAGAAGTTACTCGTAAGAAGTGGAAGCCATAAAACCGAGGGGAGAGAGGAAGATGACGTAGAAACTTCAAAATGAATCACCATAAAGATAAAACAAACTAAGTAAAACCTCCACCGAATTATCCCCCAACAAAAAAAGACTTACAACCCTATCAAGCCTCACGCAATGGATTTACTACCATTTGCAACAGATAAAGCCATGGGAGGAAAGAACAAAGTAAAGATTCATCCAAAGTGGTGAAACTAAACAAAAATCTCTAACATCCTTCCCCTCCCCAGGGAATTACCCCATCATGGCTCTGATACCAATTGAAACCAGGATATATAAAACACTTATTTATTAAAACTTAAAAAGAACTTACACGATGACAAAAGTGTGAAGCAGAAGAACAGAGATTACAGAATAAGAGGAAGAGAAGAGAAAACCGACACCTAATACATAATACAAGCCTTTATATGAATAATAAAAAATTTTGCTGGGACCTAAGCAACTGCAGTAATACTAATTGGTTAATTCATTTTTACAAAGTAACATTTGGTGGAAATGTTTTATGTGAAGAAGATTCCCTGAGATAATGCCATCCGCTTTGATCAGAAAGAAAGCTGTGGAGATAGACATTCCTTTGCTGAAAGGCAAAGGAATCAATAATCGAGGTCGAATTCATTGATTGTTCCAATGGATTCCACGCACATCACCGAGACTCGCCACCGTCATGATGTAGATAGGTGATTGAACACCTCCGAGCCGATCTTCGTAGATTTTTTCAAACGCTCTTAAATCTCATTCTCACGAGGATAACGCCTTTGATAGATCGAGGACTTCATCCACGATAACTCAAAATCGAGATTTGGAAATCAAGTTCATTATAGTTGTATGACTGCTTGAGCTTTTCAATCATCGAAGTTCCACCATTTAATTTAAATTTCAAGGACCAACATTAAAGGGTCCTTCCCAAGAGAAATATTTCCCAAATCTGGATTTAAGAAGAGAAATGAATTTTGTCCTCAATCATTTTTCTGATCGATAGATTCTGGTCGCTTCCATCCATATTAAAGATTTCTTTAATCGCTGAAGAAGTTTCCCGCAATTCCACCATCTCAAGAACTACGGAGGATCTTTGTTAATAATTTCCATTTGAACATCCAAGAATGCTTCTTTTCATCATAAGGAAGAATGCTTTCATCACTCTGACATAACACCAAGAATTCACCAACTCATCAGGATTAGTGGAGATAAAAAATATTTTTTTCGAATGGAGTTAAACCCCATTCACTTTGATGAATAATTTTATGTATAACGATTTGCTATATACATAAAGATTTCGTTTGATCACTTAACATGATTAAATTCAACACATCTTTGTGTTAATTTTTTCATAATTTTCTCCGGAGATTGATTCAAATGGGAAAGGGTTATTTCCCAAATATCTTTCAAATAAAATTACCTGATTATTTATCAATAATCAGACGATTAATAATATTGCTTTTACTTTAATAAAGTAACAGATCACGTACTACATCTTGAGGATGGTATTTCTTTTGAAAATTTTCAACCGTAATAAGAGGATGTACCATATGATAAGTTTTAAGGTCGATCATGCCAATGAATTGACCGGATCTTTTCCATCCGGCTCCTCACGAAAAAAAGAAGGACCTCCCCTAGAGTGGTCATTCTTCCGCTGATCCACCGATCGCCCCTCGCAAGAATTCCGTTAGAAAATCGAAGAGAATTTTCATTACCTTTAATGAATTCTATGTCAAAATCAAGACAGAATCATGATGAAAAAAATTTATTGAAACCAAATTTTAACATCTTGTTCAATGATGTATTTGACGAACAATACGCAAAGAGAAATGATAAGTCATCTTGAATTGAGATTCACTTAATAAATAGAAGCATTTCTTTTCGATAATAATACTTTTCTCAAAGTAGATTCCATCTACCGTAAAACAAAACTAACTAATTCTTCTTGAATTTTTTCGCGATACCTATCGACAGAGACGGCCAACAATTTTGAACTAACGGGTCCGCAAGATTAAGACAAGAAGATTTTGACTCTTTCTTTATCACCGCCGGTAAAGTATCGCACTACGGTGGGGATTCTTTTAATCACAAAGAGCATTCGGCAAGATTATGATAAATCCCATATAATAGAGCTCCAAGAATCTCGAACTCGATTTTATCTAAAATAATATTAGAATTTGTTAAGAATTCAATACTTCTATTAATAATAAAGATTAGAGATATTATACTAAAAATCTTATTTCGAAATAATTTTATTTTAGTTTAAATAACTAATCTTTTTAAAATTAACCATTTAAATATTTTAAATGGTTGAAGTTGTCACAATAAATGTGAACACTAACATCATCAATATAAACTAAAAATATATTTAAAATACCTTTAAATATATTATTCATAATTGAAACTCGTAAGGTGCATTTTCACCAAAATGGCATTACGCTCCATTCAGAACCAAAAAAAGAAGTAGCTTGAAGAATCAATCCTCGATTCTGACCGCCAATATCCGATTTTAAATCAAATTTTGAAAAGATTTTTGCATTATGCAATCTTTTAATAAATCCTCTTATCGGAATGGATATGATCCATTTTAAAACTTTATTTAACGGCCAGTAATTAATTACAAGTCGGTTTCCTTTCTACTAACCCATCATTACAGACAAGTAGAAGATTGTTGATTCTATTCTTTAATAAATCGAATTTCTTTACATAAAGAGATAAGCTCGCTCATCCTGACAAGGACGAGCTAGTGATGTCACGCTCATTGAAATTATCAATGCGGAGTTCCACTACATGAACTTTTCTTTCCCGTAAAGAATCGTTATCACCATACTTCCTTATGGAATTCATGGAGACAATACAGTATTTTGGAGAAGAAATTTGTTATTAATAGCAAGAAATTTCTTCAGAATAATCATATGCATGTATTTATTTTTAAGTCTATTCATCTCATTTATGATAATTTATTTGGATTGGTGATAAACCTGAATGTGATTTCTTTATTCCAAAGAAAACACCTGATTCTCTGATCATCAATTCTAGATAGATTATTTTGAGGAAATTCCCAAAATAATGTTGTGTTAAATTTTTAACAAGAATAAAAGATTTGAATACAAACATCATCTGACACATACATGATGATAATTTGTATTGAATTTGTAAAGATTCTCCATCACGCTTTTACGCTAAATAATTTTTCAAAATATTTAGAATATTCTTCAATAATTTAAATCGCTTCACCGAGAAAGTTAAATTTTAAAATAAATTTTTATTTATATAATTAATTTAAAAATATACCATTTTCATATTTTGCTCAATATTTTCAGAAGAAGCCTTGACAAGACCGCCTTTCTACGTTATCAAATAATCGGCCTTCGATTTAATTCAAGATCCATAAGAAGTTCTATTTATTTTGTTCAACTTTTTTTTACCGTTGAACCTCAATTTAATATTTTTTACTCGATTTAAGATCTCGATAAAGAAGATGAAGAAGAAATATAGCTTCTTCTTCGCTTTCGAAGAAAGATATGCTCTTATATTCAATTTTTTTCTAACTTCTTTTGACAACTGTTAAATGAATAATCCAGACGCCATCTATAACATTTTATTTCTTTTGGTTTTAGAACCAGAGAGTGTGATTTATGTGTGAATTTTTCACGCTTTTATGACTGTGATTTTTTATGCTTAGAAAACCAATCTTTTAGTTTCCCCCTTGACGCACGGTGATCACAGAATTGTTCACGTAATTCTCCAAGTCGCTTCATGCCAAGTAGCGTTTCTTTCATCCGATCTTTAATTTAAGATCGAACAAATAGTTAATCTGCTTTTAATACAGCATTAATGAGATTTCCATATGTGAATGTTTCATATGGAATGGCTCCATCATAATCATAAGAAGCTTAACCTTTCGTAAAAAAGGAAGACCTTCAATGAATTTTTACTTCCAATGAAGGCTATTCGATCATAAAGTGTCATGACACAGCTGGAATATATCTTATACCAACGAAAATGGGTTAAGGATGGACACCTTAATTTTGGAGTAAGGATCTAGTTTTTCTCCTCGATCTCTCCAATCCAAAGAAAATGATCTACAATCGTTTGAATAAGAGTGTGACAAAGATTTTCATTTGGTTTCGTTTCTAGAAGATTCTTAGGCTTAAGTAATATCACTAAGGAGATCTTCTCTTGTTAAATAGTAAGAAAATTGTCCCACCATCCTTTCGTGGTACCGTAAAATCTCAAATTATGGCTCAAGTGACAATGAGGTTTAGCTAAAGCTTGAAACCTAGAATGAACGTAAGAAGATACATGAGCATTCTCTGAAGAGTATGAATGATCTGATTCCTCATACCATACCATCAATATTCCATTCATAAAGAATTAATTTCCATCATGTGAATTTCCACTAAATTGGTATCCTCCTCAAATAATAAATCTGAGGTGATGGTTTTTTATAAGTAGTGTTTATCCATAGTTTTCTTAGATAAGAAATCTTTCTGACATCAAAAGAAGGATGAGAATCTCAGAAATTTTGAAAAGAGTTTGAATTTTTTCAATATTATCTTGATCGATTCTGCTGATGATTCAATAATCTTCATCCCATTCACCTTATCCTCCAGCTCCTACATATTTTTCTTTAAATTTAGATCAAATTCAATGTCTTCGATGTCATCCAATCTTAGAGTAAGTTTAGGTGGTTGAATAAATGATCTCACCACAAGATAATGCTAAGAAGCTTTCTCCGTTTACTAGTTTGCTTTTGAAGAACCGATCAATTTTAGATTCTAAACTAAAAAGATGATCGAATTATTTGAAGTAATTACTTATAATTAAGTTGTTTAATTATAAGAATAAATTCCTTTAGAATATGGATCGTAACTAATTTTTCAACAAATTCTAAAGTTTTTATCATCCACCATTTTGCAATCTGGAGGATATGTTGTTTTTTCCTTGCTCGCTTGCCATTTTTTGGATAATACAAAGAACCGAGCTTGAGAGATTATCATAGAATCAAGTAAAAGGAATTGTTTTCGACTATTTCTTTTCCTCATCATTTCAAAATATATCTCACATTGACGTTGTGTTTCCAAAGTAAAACTTCTATACCAAGTACCTAAAGTTATCATACTTAGGTTGGAAGTATTCCTTCAAAACAACATCTCTAGCCTTAACCTATTTTGTAGCTCATTAAGACTAAAATTCATTTCGGATGGAGTGAGATTGATTTTCTCACCGGATGATAAATATGATTTTGTTGGCCCAATCGATGGTTCGTGAGTTTCGAACCATCCGACTGCTTTCTAAGGTTTCGAGGGATAAACCCTGGAAAGTGATATCGACGAGGGTTGAATCGACTTCAACGCCACCTTCAGCTTGGATAATTTGATCGATATCTTGATTAATGGTCTGGTGTGACCAGATGGTATGGTCCATGATTCGAAATACCACCTCATTCCATTTAATCACTGGCAATAGATGCTAACAGATTTCGATCGTGTCATTCTTTCTACTTTGAACAAATTTTGAACTCTGGATTTAAAGTATTTAAAAAAAATGAATTCAAAATTAAAGCAATCCGTAACCCAGGAAATCATAACCATAAAGTCAAATGTAATTTTAAAGCTTCTAAAAGATTTATATCGAAAGAGATAAACTCAGATTGGGAAAGGTGAAGTAAACCCACCACAGTAGGCTTTTCAACAACACTCATTGTGATTGAGCCCAGAGGCATTCACATCTCTAGAAGCTAAAATAAATGCGTTAGTCCTTAAGAGTTAAAGGTTTAAATGCAATCAGATCATCCCTATATGAATATATTTGAAATCTCATAAGTTTATGCATCTTCAAAGGATAATATAAAATGGTTTTGTCCATTTGATCTATAAGAATGTTTACTTCACCAAGACTTTCCTTAAAATCAAAAGTTCCAAATCGATAAATGATAGTTTTATCAATTTTGGGGAGAGACCATCTATTGCCGTCTTTTCATTTGGGGAACTCATTTCAGTTTTTGACAATTATTATCTCTTCTAATCGTGAGATAAGTTACTCGTAAAAGTGGAAGCCATAAAACCAGAGGGGAGAGAGGAAGATGACGTAGAGAACTTCGAAACGATTCACCATAAAAAGATAAAACAAACTAAGTAAAACCTCCACCGTAGAATCATCCCAATCAACCAAAAAATAGACTTACAACCTTATCAAGCCTCACATAACCGGGATTTACTTTGACAAAGACAAAAGTCATGGGAGGAAAGAACAAAGTAAAGATTCATCCAAAGCATGGTGAAACGAAACAAAAAATCTCTAACATCCTTCCCCTCCTCAGGGAATTACCCCATCATGACTCTGATATCAATATACAAACTAAAGCATTTTGTCGCAAATCAAAGATGGATCTAAACTTCTGTCGACGAGGAGTATAAGAAGCATTGCGGCCAGTCATTTAGATTTTGGCTCAGAAGTGCATACGGCGTCACAAAAGTTTGGTCTTGTCCGATTTGTTTTATGGGAACATTTAATCTTGATTATAAATATGATGAAATTATAATTTGAATTATGAAATAATTTTTTGTTCTCTTGAATCCAAGTTTGAGCAGTCTTTGAACCCACAAAAATGTGCACTACTTCATACATAATCAAGTTGGTTTTGAAAGCCATATTTAGGTGCATCTTATTGATAGAATAGCGCTTCTCATGCTCGTCTAATAATGCCTTCATCACACTTATAGTGGTTGTTTCTTCGAAGTTGTTGTTTGCGACCTTTATAGTTTTGGACGTGCGGATAATTTAGTGCTTTTTTTTTTAACGCACTGATTATCAGTGGATGACGATTTTGTTTCTTACAAAAGCGGATGAAGCTTTCTTTGTTAGAGTAGTCTTTTGTTTACTTCGATGCAATTACTGTCATCAAATTTGTTGATGTTCATATTCTCTTCTCCCATTACTCGAAGCTGAGAAATTTCTTGATCAAAAGATTTAATAAAAGTTATTAGGATCATAATATAATGAACAGAGCATAAAGACGAATTGAATGTATACAGTGATACAGTATTTTACAGTGCATAGAGTCACCTGTTTCCTTAACTCTGCAGGCATTTCGTCGCAATTCGCCGCTTGCAGTAGACATATCCAGAGCCATCTTAAAACTGGCAGAAAATGGTGATCTCCAGCAAATTCACAAAAAATGGTTCTGCCTGAAAAACTGTAACATCAATAGAGCAGAAAGCTCGAAGCCAAATCAGCTGCATTTGAACAGCTTCTGGGGACTGTTCATGATTTGTGGGATTGTCACCATTGCCGCCCTCCTGATATTCCTTCTTCAGGCGATCCGCCAGTTCATTCGCCTTGAGAGGGAGAAAACAGACGAGACGTCGATCACGAGCTGCACGAAAACCATCTACAGCTTCTTCGACTTCATCGACGAGAAGGAGGAAGCTGTGAAGAAAATATTCAAACCGCAGCAATGCTCCCCACAGTCTGAGGCTTCTTGATGAGTAGTTTTTAGTGTGGATGCTCATACTTTGCTGCCATTTAGGCTTCATTTGGGAGAGGTTTTTTAGTTTGTTTTGCTTTTGAGAGCTGAATTTTAATTTGATTCAATAGCAAACTGAGTTTCCCATCTCACAAATTCCTTTTCAAAAGTAGTTTTAAATGAAGACTTTTAACCAACTTCTAATCTAATGCCATGAGTCTCTCATTAAAATGTTATATTTTGAGAGAGTATCCATAAGTTGGTGTGTGAAGTAAGGCTGGGATTGTATGGGATTGGAATGTTAATCTTCATATTACAATTTTATATGACAGTTGTGTTAGTAATAGTAGTAGTAGTAGTAGTAGGGTAAATAATATAATATTATACTAAAAACGTAAATTTTTATAAAAAATTTCCTAATATAATATTAGGAAAATTTGTGTGAGCAAGTTCTTGATCTATTTAATTTCAGTGATTTTTATATATATAGTCATTTTATTCTTTTATATTTATAAATTAATCACTTTTAATTTTAATTTTTTAAATTAGTTTTAAAATATTGAAATTCATAATAAAAGTTTTAACTCATATTTTTTATTTTTATAAAATTCTTAAATATTTTATCTTGGTATATTTAAATACATGAATTCAGTTTAAAATAATAGAGGTGGTGATTAAATTGTAAAAATATTTGTATTAGGTGATTATTTTGTAAAAAAAATTTTATTTTAATGAATGATTTTTTTTATTTTTTTATTTATTTTTTGCTATAGTTGTTTTCAGCAATCTTGTATTTATGATTGTAGTATATGTTTTTTTTTTCATTATTGTGAGGTAATAATTTCTTATAATATAGATCGAATTTAAATTTAAGATTTTGATAATAATTATTTTTATGTTAATTGATATTCACCTATATGTTATTTAATAAGTTTGTTCATTAATTTTTAACTACTAAAATACTAATTAAAAGTGTAGAATGATTTATAAAATAATAACAAGTATTTTTAGTGAAATTAAATTCACTCATAAAGTTCTAATAAAAAATAATTAATTTTATTTAATAGAAATCTTTCTTAATTTACAAGTGCTTAACTTACATCATTTTTAAAATTGTGATTAAAACTAATATTTTAAGCCAATCCTTTTAATTTTATGTCACGTTTTCCAAGAAATGTATTGATTAAATGATTAAAAGTTTTAATCAGCATTTTATGAAAAATGTGATTATATAATCAATTCTAATCTTAAATATATGTAGCAACATAATTAATAATCAGATTTTTAATGAAATTTTTATAATGTATGATTAAACGATACTCTTATTCATATTTTTAAAAAATTATAATATAATTTATAGTTACATTATTTTTTTTAAAAAAAATAGCTAAAGCATATTGTGGTGTAGGCTCATTTGGCTCTGTCCAGATTTAAAACTACTTTAAAGATTAAAGATTTTATTCATATTTTTGTGTGTGAATTTAAAATTCAAAGTTTTTGAAAATTTTTGAGGTCTTTAAAATTTATATCTAAGTTATGTATAATTAAATGAATGAATATATTAAATTCACTATTTTCAAGGCAAAATAAGCCCAAAGAAATTTCTCGCAAAATATATCCCATGCGAGTGGGCCACTGCAATACTAAAGGCCTTTTTAGACTATAGTTCGGCCCTTTATACTTACTGACAGAGTCATAAACTAACTTACTATTATATATATATATATATATATATATAAAGACATCCACAAAATAAAATATATGAAGATAAGTAATTTTTTATATAAAATTTTATAAAAAAATGATATGAATCACATAATTAAATTAAATTTATACTTAAAGAGGCAATGGGATGAGCAGAACAAAAGTTACATGTGAATTATAATAATTTTTAAGCTATGATTAAATTTTTGTTTAAATAATAAAACCAAATATCACATCATTAATCATATTTTTAAAACATAAATAAAGATATTTTGAGTTTAACTACTAATGTTGAGCTAAAAGTATTTGTCATTTTAAAAAGATAAACTTCTCGTCAAAACTTATAGTCATTACATTAATAATAGTTATTGTAGGCTAAAAAATTAGTAATGATTGAATAAAATTTCATGTCTTAATTTTAAATGGAAATATAGCATATATGTATATAGTTGAAAAGTGAATAAGAAAATCTCGGATTTTAAGTTAAAAATTCTTAGAAAAATGGAAAAAAATTATAGAACCTAGCATAGTTAAAATTCTTCACTATATGTGTTTTGAGTTACAAAGTTTTAACTTTTTCAATAGCGGGATTATAAGATTATATTTAAGAAATTAAGAGAATGGGAATTTCATAATTAGATTATAATAGCAATGAGACGGTAGTTGGGCTGTAACAGTTGTTGGTAGCAATCGGCGACGATCGGTGATGCCAATTGGTGGTGGTCGGTTACTCTTGTGACGAGAGACTTCAAACTTCTAGCTTCTTCTTTAACTCTCTACTAACTTTATTTGAAGTTGTCTTCAAGCTTCATCCTCTCATCATGATTAGAATAAGATCATATTTTTGAGATGAACATTTTGATAATTATAGTCAGAATCTCGAAATATTTTATCAGACGGTTCATATTAATTTTCTTGATCGTATATTCTTTTTGATAATTTGATCATTCAAATGACATCCGATTGGAATGATCGTGGGCTTATTGGATTTGTCTCGTCAAGCCGCTTGATTCGACAATAAGTGCATGATATTTGAATATCATTTTACCGTTTAATTAAGTTATCAAAGTCTTCGTATATTATTTTTTTAAGCTTAATTTGAGCTCATTTTTACTTATATTGATCAATTTTTTATATCAATAAACTACTTTGGTCGAGATATTCAATTTGATTACATATATATGTTGCTTTAAAATTATGCTTGATTTGATAAATTTATGAGTGACATATCAATATCATTTACTAAAAAATATGATTAATTAATATTAACAATGATAATTTTCTAATTATAATATTATTTTGGAGAAATTTTTTTGGGTATCATTTTAGTTCTGGACGGAAGACAACTTACCCCCATCGTTTATTTCACTGCCCGTAGCTCTATTATTTCCAGAAGGGAAAGCCCGCATCGCATCACGTGGTAAGAGTAAATGTTACCGGTTAAGGATAATATTTTTGAAGACTTTTTAAAAAAATCGTTCAAAAAGATGTTAAAGTAATTAATAGCAAGCACATGATTCATATGAGACAAAATAATAATAATAATAATAGTGCTAAATATATGTATAATTAAAGAGATAAATAATAATAATAATAATAATGAATATTATCAACTTTTCTATTTTATATCTCTCTTAAATTATATTTACATCACAAAATTATTATATATAGTTACCTAAATTTTTATATTAATACTGATATATCACTGAAAACTCTACTAGTTGAAGCACTAATCTTGATATCGAAAGTAATCTGATTCTGAGTTGAGATTAGCTCAGATCAAATACTTAAAATATAATTGAGAATTTTAGGATAGCAATCAGATCCCTAAATAGCTCCTAAATATGAGGTGTTTATAGTCAAATCGAGCATCTTGACGAGTCGGATCTAACAAGCCTAAGATTTCTTAATTTTGATATCATTTGAGCATTCAAATATTTAAAATACATTAGATGATCAAATGAATCATTTTGAGCCGTCTGATGCAATGATTTGAATTTTGCCTATATTTATAGAAATGTCACTCTCAAAATCTATAAATAGCCCATCATTCTTCACATGGAGGGGGCTAAGCTAAAGAAATGAGAGAACTTTGAGACTTGAAGAATCTCAAAACATAATCGGGCCATCGACCTCCAATCCGAATCATTGCCAACCGGACGTAGATCGCGCCGATTAATAGCCGCATCACCACTGCTGGTCACCGCTTGCCATCGGTTGCCACCGCGCCACCGCCCGATAATGAATCATCACCACCTGGTCGTTCACCATCGTCGATTCTTCGCCTCGCGATGATCTTTCGATAATCAAACTCAAACCTCAGCAAGCCGTCATTAATCCAAAGAAGCTTGTCACAAAATTTATTCTTGTATCCTTCTCCAACTTTGGATAAAGGATACTAATTGTAACAGAAGTTGATATAGTGAAATTATTTTTATGTGGGCTAGACCCCGTGATTTTTTCCTTCTTGAATTTTTCACAAAAAAATCCTGAGGTCTCTCAAACTCTTTTGTTGTGTATGCGAAACTTTTGTGCAATACTAAGACATCGAATTTTCCTACTTTACCGATCCAAATCTTTCTGCACGCAACATATACAAATAGAATATATATCTTTAATATTAGAAATTTAAATTGAAATATATCTTTTTATGCATAGAATATATTATATTTATAAATATCAAAAGTTTTAAGCATTAGATATATAAATATGTAAGAATATATATATTAAATATAATAAAAAATATAAACTCTTAAAGATATTAAAATTTATAAGAAATAATGATTAAAAAGATTCAATATAATTTGAAAATAACATTATAAATAAAAATTAGAAAGATTTATATACATTGCACATAATTATTATGCATTAATGTATGATATAATACAAAATTTTGATATTTACAAATACATTATTTTTCCTTTATATTAAAAAGGTGCATTTCATTTTCAAAAAAAATTAAAGATAATACTATTTTTATTATAATATTAAACTTTTCAACATTATTTATATAAATATTAAAATATAAGTCTTAAATATTTAGATATATAAGTGATATGGCACTTAAAATACTACTAGTCAAAGCACGAATCTTGATGCAAAGCGGATCGAGAAATTGGCGGTGAGTCAATCAAAATTTCATTAAACTTTCATCAAATTCTAAAAGCTCTCAAATAAGTATTTATAAAATCGGCGTCACCGATGGAGATCTAACAAGCAAGATCTTATAATTTCGACTTTTGAGCATTCAAATATACAAAATACATCATATGATCAAAGGAATCATCATGCGTCCGATGGAGAGGGTGGTTCGATTTTGCATGTATTTACGAGACACCACTTCTCCAATCTATAAATAGCCTCTCATATATAAGGGGGCCAACCAAGCGAGAAGAGAGCCCAAAGCGAAGATCCTCCAGTCGTCACCCACTCACCATCATCGGCCGGCCGTCGCGCTAATCCTCGCCGTGGTCTGCCGGTCTCCATCATGACCTTCATCGTCGTCGTTGTTCCTCGTTGTTCGTCATCATTTGCTACCACTGCTAATTACCACCGAGCGTAACTACGTTCGTTCCCTCATATACAATTAATCCGTTATCGGGAAGATTTTGTACTCTGAAACAGATACATAGTGGAAGCTTTTTACTGGGCAAGGCCCCGTGATTTTTTCTCTCTTTTCGAGATTTTTCACGTGAAAATTTCTGGAGTTTTCTTATTCAGTCTTTAAATACCTGTATTGTCATTTCAACTAAGGCGTAAACTTTTATTACCGCTGGTTTTGACGCAGTTTGGCCGTCGAGAATAGAACCCATCAATCACAATTTCGTGAACACACGCATTTATGGCCAATACAATACTCACAACGGAGCCTCTCCCAACTCCGTCTCAAAATCAATCATTGAACCGAGGACGCCAAGCCTCTTCCTCACTCCTCCCTGATAGGTGTGACCATGTCGGTGAAGGAGCGACATGAATCTCTTTAAAAGATCATGTACGCCGAATGAAAGAGTCTCAAAATGAGATGATCCAACTTTTGCGAGGAACACAACTCTACTGCTGTATATCTCCCCAAGATCGATTGTTGTATGGGAGGTCAAAATGCTAATCTCCATCAAGTTCCTCTCGTAGAGCGATGCGATCTCGACACGCTAGTTCTTCATTCATCACGCTTCGCTAATCCACCAATTATTCTTTGGTAGCGACATACGTGCAGAATTACGATGCTTAATGCAAGATGAATTTCACCTTCAAGATAGAAATCATCCTCCCCCTCACCGCGGCTATGAGGAGTCCTCACCTTTTGCTGAAGCTATTCTTCAATATCCTATTCATGTAGGTTTCAAGCTTCCGAGCATTGATTCCTATGATGGGGCAACTATGAACACGACCATTACAGAACCATCATGCATATCCAACGAGCTCCTGACACACTGCTTTGTCAAGTCTTCCCCATTACCCTTAAGGGGCAAGCTCCCACTTGGTTCTACTCCCTTCCAAGGGGATCCATCCATACCTTTGATGAACTCGCCAAGATTTTTGTAGAACAGTTCATTGCAAACCGGAGGATCATTAAAGATTCCTCCCATCTCTCCGGCATTCGTCAAAATGATGGTGAATCACTTAAAGAATACTTCCAGAGATTCTCCTCAGAAGCTCGTTAAATACTTGGAGTATACCCTGAATTACTAAGAGGTGTTTTCCTTGGAGGTCTGGACCTTCTACTGTCGCTAATGTCTACCCACATACTTGTTCACGTGTGGAAGCTGGCGCGATGAGGTATTAATGCCCACCGAAAATAATT
This sequence comes from Cymbidium sinense, assembly GCA_021442155.1. NCBI lineage: Eukaryota > Viridiplantae > Streptophyta > Magnoliopsida > Asparagales > Orchidaceae > Cymbidium > Cymbidium sinense. The sequence goes on from CM038218.1 coordinate 34,462,746, forward strand.
TGAACGATGAAAACGTAAGAATGCTCTAGGAAACATAGATTAACAATCCCATCAGAAGAAGCAACAAGGCAGTCGTGATTTTCCCCCATGGCTCTCACATCAACGATTGTAATACACTCCACTGAACACATCTCGTGTTAACCTCCTAATGGATATCCGAGATGAAGAAAATATCAAGTGGCCGCATCCACTGAAACCAAATTCAGAAAATCAAGAGCAATATTATCACTTCCATCAGTCATGGACATACTACTTAAGGCAACAACTCAAAGAAGAGAGGCTCATTCAGCGATATCTGCGTCAATTTGTGCAAAACCAACTAACTCAAGCAAACATAGCTCCAACTAGGGGCAATACATCATCACAACATAATAGTCACCAAATAGTTGGAGAAATTGAAACGATTCAAGGTGGGCTACTCTATCAACCAAGTATTCATTGCTTTGAAGAGCCCGAGTTAAGAAAATCTTGTATTAATCATCCCATCACTTTTAATAACTGGACTTGGAGTCCAAGTTTCACATCAAGATCCTCTTGTCATCGGTGATTGGTGACCTGTTATGTTGTTAAGAGAATTTTGATTGATAATGGGAGTTCCATTGATGTTTTATTTTACTCCACCTTTCTTAGCATGGATCTGGTTAAGGAAACACTTCAACCCCACTGCAGGACCGTTATATGGGTTTGATAATCGTCTTGTACGAGTGGAGGGGACAATCACCCTTCTCGTTGTTCTTGAAGAATTTCTTCAACAAGTCACTCACTTAGTTCAATTTATAGTGGTCAAGTCAAATTCAGCATACAATGCTATATTTGGAAGACCCCTCTAATCAATCTTTGGTGTTGTCACTTCAGTACCTCATCTTAAGATAAAATTTCAAACTCCCATTGGGGTTGAAGTGGTCTGTGAAAATCAACAAATAACACAATCATGTTATCTCAAACAAGCTCAACCACACCCTTCAGTGACCTTCAACATCGAGAATTTTAATCTTCAAGATAAAGAAGTACCTCAGAGGGTTTTGCCTGCCACTGCCCGTCATCACCGTCTCCGGTTATCATCGCCGATCATCGCCTTTGAACCCGGTCGGTCCGACAAGGGCAGTTGAAGCCTCTTTCGAGGAAAAATCGGAGCCTCGCTGTATGAACTAGGGTCATGATCGCCTCCGAACCCGGTCGGTCCGACGAGGTCAGTTAACACCTCTTTCAAGGGAAAACTGGAGCCTTGTCGTATGAACTGTGTCTTGATCGCTTCAACCGGTCACGAGGTCAGTTGACATCTCTTTCAAGAGAAAACTGGAGCCTTACGGTATGAACTACGAGTCTTGATCGCCTCCGAACCCGGTCAATCCGACGAGGTCAGTTAACACTTCTTTCAAGGAAAAACTGGAGTCTTTTCGTATGAACTACGGGTCTTGATCGCCTCCGAACACGGTCGGTCCGACGAGGTTAGTTAACACCTCTTTCGAGGGAAAACTGTCTTTTCAGTATGAGCTGCGTGATCACCTTGACGACCTTCTCTCAGAAGAAGAGAAAGTGTCTTCTCCTTATGGGTTTTATAGACTGAGAGCAAAAGGTAAAAAATCGTCAAAACCGCAAAATCGCCAAAATCGCCACGCTTTGCGCTGTGGCGCGCTCCGTCTGCTATATGCCGCCCGTGCTGTTCAGCGCCCGCGTATGACTGACATGACTCACGTTGATTCCCACTCCAGACCGCCTCCGTGCGTCAGTTCATGAACGCCCAGGCCAACCTTTTAGCGACCCACCGGCCCGACCCGGTATACGCCGTCCTGATCATGTAGACGTCGCAGAACCGGCGCGTCGCGCATGGCGCCCCATGCGTACTACTTCTGGCGCCCGTGCATACCGGATGTAACCTCAAATCGTGCTCACATACTTACACACATCCCGTGACCTTCTCACTTAGTCATAATTCTCCCATGAAGATCTGTTCTCTTAAAATATGGTTAATGGGCCTCAAATTTTATTGAAGAATTTGCTATTTTCGTGTTGACATATATATTTTGGATGATTGAGATAATGTCATCCAAAAATAAAACAACTCATATGATACTTAAAATACTAGTAGAAGCGAATCTTGATGCTAAAAGCAAGTGCAATTGAAATTGGTCGAGATCAAGCAAAAATTTGGAAACTTTGGGACATCAGTTAAATTCCTAAAAAGCTCTCAAATATAGAGTATTTATAGTCAAATCGAGCGTCTCGACGAGCCGGATATAATAAGCCCAAGATCTCATAATTTCGACTTCGTTTGAGCATTCAAATATACAAAATACATCATATGATCAAAGGAATCATCATGAGCCGTCCGATGGAGAAGAGTGGTTCAGATTTTACATGTATTTATAAAGCGTCCTCTCATATATAAATCCTTCACTATGAGGAAGCCAGCAAGAGAGAGGAGAGTCCTAAAGCTTGAAGATCTCCGGCACAATACCACTCCATCATACCACCGAAGTCATCGCGTGATCCACGTCGTCTCTGCGGTCTCCATCATCGACCTTCATCGTCCGTCGCTATTCCTCGTTGCTCGTCATCCTTCTACTACTTGATTATACTCTGAAGCATTATTCATAGTCGTTGTTCTATCTGATTGTAATCCGGTTGTGAAAGATTTTGTACTCAAAATAGATCATAGTGGAAGCTTTCTTGATATGCCCTGGTTTTCCCTCTTTTGATTTTTATGTGAAAATTTTTGGTATTTTTCTTTCTTTAAATACATTGATCTTTGGATTTCATGATAAAATTTCGTAAACTTATATGATTTTTTTAGCACGCATGACACCAATAATAATTATGTCTCAATGCATGTAAATGTGCCTAAAATCAAAGCACTCTCATATATAAAATAAATTGGTGAAATACAAACTTTAATTAGTTAGCTTTATATTTTAAATTTGCCGAAATAAATAATATATTATGAAAATTCTTCTTATCCAAATTATGTCAGGCTGTATTCACCGAAACTTCTTCTATTCAGAAAACAAGTGGCTGTAAATTATTTAAATTCAGATCATAACATTTGACTAAATTATTTAATTTTAATTTATATATAAAGTTAATTAATTTATAGTAAATATTAAAAAATATCATTTATTTAATTTTGATTAAAATTGTATACTTTATTTGATGATTTATTATTTATAGTTTTTAAGAAAATAGCGTTGTAGGATTTCCAGCACGTGTAGACGCGATCGAAGCCAACCTGGCAACTTTACTGTTCAATCAATGTGGTGCTAATATTTCTTCAAAGTAGACCAAAAAAATTGACTCTAAAATAAGACTAGTGAAGTCATTCCGCGGCTGCTCCACCGAAACCAAGAGTGTTATTAGATGATCTTATCAAAATTTAGCTCTAATTTTTTTGAAAACTTGATTATTTTTATTTATGTTATAAATATTTTTTTAATTTTTGTAATAGTAATCATATTCTAATAATTATGATTCTTGTTGTGTGCTAGAAAATCTGCTGCGATAGAATAAAAGTTTACGTCTTAGCCTTATTGTAAATCCAAAGACACATATTTAAAGAGTGAAACAAAAAAACTTTCAAATTTAATATAAAACGATAAGAGGAAAAATCACTGGCTCAAGAAAATCTTCCACTATGTATGTTTTGAGTACAAAATCTTTTTGATAACGATTACGAATTGCATGAGAAACAACAATAATGTAGTCGCGTTGGTAATCAATTGCTAGTGGTAGAATGATGAGAACGGCGGATCAACGATGGCAAAGATCGGGTGGCGGCGACTCGGGTGGTTGACACCAACCCGGCGAACAGGGTCGAAATGACAATTATGTCTGAAGATTTTCAAGCTTTAAAGCTCTCTCTCTCTGCTTGGCCTCCTCATATGAAGAATGAGATCTATTTATAGATTGAAAGAGTGGCGTAATACACGCTCACCACTCTCTCCATTGGGCGACTCAAAATGATTCTTTTGATCATATGATGTATTTTGTGCATTTGAATGTTCAAATGAAGTCAGAGTTTTGAGATCTTGGGCTTGTTAGATCCGGCTCATCAAGACGCTTGATTGACTATAAACATTTAAGAGTCGATTGATAATAAGCGATTGATCTCGGTTAGTCTTGATTCAGAATCAGATTGCTTTCAGCATCAAGATTCATGCTTCGACTAGTGAAATTTTCAGGGTCATATCAATTACCCCCCTATTTTTAGATGATATTATCTCAATCATCCAAAAATATATATGCTGAATACTTGAAAATAGCAGATTCTTCAATTAGATTTGCGGGCCCATTTACCATACATTTTGAGAGAACAGATCTTCATGGGAGAATAAGATTATGATCACGGAGGAGTAAGCGTACACGATGTATATGGCATGCAAGGTTTTGGGTTATGGACTCACCCGAACATTTATGGGAGCTTACAGTGGTTTTGGGTCGGTTTCGGGCCAGGCCAAGGAAGGAGGTCGGAGCAGGTGGGTTGGTCGACGCAAAACCACACCGGTTTCAGTGCGCCTTCCAGGTGGGCCAGCCGTCACAGGCGGCAATCGCTGGTCATGTGATTCTATGCGGATCAGGCCGGTCGCGCGAGCTGGAGCGAATTCGAGCGGCAGCCGAACGGCCGGACATGAGTGGCGGAGGAGCGCTGGGCGCCAGCCAGATCCAGTCTGGTCGCTGTCATTCGCCGTTTCCGTTTTTGGTTTTGCAGTTTGGGCGATTTTAGCGATTTTGACCTTTTGCCCTTATAGGTCTATAAAACCCTCCGTCAAGAAGGCACACTCATATCTTTGAGTGTCCTCTTCTTAAGAGGTCGTTGAGCGGTCGAGCCATACGCCATTCTGGTTCGGTTTTCCCTCGAAAGAGATCAACCGGCTCGTCGGGCCGAGCCCGGCGATCGCCATTCGTCGTATCATAGTTTTCCTCGAAATAATCAGCCTTCGTCGGGACCGGGTTGGGCGATCAAACATACATACGTCGTGTCACATTTTTCCCTCGAAAGAGGCATCTGTCGGACCGGCCGGGTTGGACGATCAAGACCCGCGACATCTGGCGTGTCATTCCCTCAGGCATCAGCTTACTCACCGGACCCGGAATCGGCGATAACCGGAAGCGGGGTTAATGGCGATGCAACGATGGCAACCACGATATGGCCGGCGATGGTGGCGGCAGGTGGTCGGCGGTAGTGGCAAACGATCGGTGGTTATAGCCGGAGGTGGTCGGCAACAACCAGCAGCAGTGTGAATCGGCAGTGGTGGCGCATATAATCGGCCGGATAACCGGCGGCGATGTGGTGACCAGCGGGATTCGGCGATGGTGGCGGTGGTAATACCGGTAGTCGACAGTTATTGAGCCGAGAGGTGGCCGGCGGCAGCAACCGTGTCACCAGTATAATGAGTCGGTAGCGAGATAGCGGCAGATAGTGGACCGCGGAGATTGGATAGTCACCACGGATGGCGATAGTGATCGGCCGACGTGGTCGAGACAATCGACGTAGTCAGCATGCGATTAACGCAAATGGTGACCGAGAGATGCCGGTGATATTGGCGACATTGGCACCAGTGGTTAGCGGTTGGCGGGGTGGTCAGCAGAATCGCGCAGCAGTAGTCAGCGCATCGGCGAGTCGGCAGCCACGCGGCGTAATCGGCAAGACAGCGGCCAATGTCGCAACGCAGCGGCCAGCGTCGGTCAGCGAAATAGCCGGCGGCAATGTAGTGGCGGAGATTTGTCGGTGATGGTCGGTGACAGTGGTTGGCGGCGGTGACCGGCGACGATGATTGGCGACAGTGATGACCGGCGGTGGCGGCGGCGATGGCGGCGGTGGGTGGCCGGCGTGGTCAACCGCTGAATGGTAACACGATTATGCTTGGAGGATTTTCGCTTTTGAGCTCTCTCCTCTCTTGACCTATATGTAAGAATGAAATTTATATATATTGGAGGAGTGGCGTTTACGTAAATGCCGAACCACTATCGAGGGCTCAAAATGATTCCTTTGATCATTTGATGTATTTTAAGTATTTGAATGCTCAAATGAAGTCAGAATTATGAGATATTGGGCTTTTAGATCCTCATTCGACGCCGATTTGACTATAGACACTCTATGTTTAAGTGTTATTTAGGGATTTAACGATATCCCAAAGTTTCCAATGATATTTTAAGTCTTGATCTCGATCGGTTTAACTTAGAATCAACTTACTAATTTGTCTTACATTGGTGGTATTTTAAGAGTCATATCAATATTGATCTAAGAAATTTTTATGATCTATATAATAAACATATTCGATGAGTGATATACATATTAAGAGGATTTAAATTTGTCAAATTTAAATTAAATATCTTGATTTATAAAATAAATAAAAAATTAGAACAGAATTAGATATGAACTAGAATTGTCATTGAATTTGATACTACTAACTATAAAGTCTTTCATATTATAATGTATGTGAAAGTATATAACATTAATGTCATAAATTTATTTTATTAATAGTTAGTTATCTTAAGTAGATAATGAAGATAAGATATACATTACTTTAAAAGGCTATTTATTGGTAAGTATTAGGTACAAAAATAATCATGATATTAAAGAGAGTTTATCTTTATAGTTTCATATAAAGATCTCACATATACGTATATTAGAAGAGAAATAAGAATTTTAGGAGGAAATCTAAAAAGAGAAAAAAAAAATCAAAGATTCTCTTAATTGGAATTATTTCATTATTGTGAGTACTAAGTTATAATTGATGCCCATGCAATATGAGAAAACACTAATGTTGAAAAGTTTTAATATGGGCTTATATATAAATATTAGTAATGATATCTGACTTTTTTTTAATCTTGTTATGATTATAAATAAACTAAAATTAATAATTATCTATCTTTTAAGGCATCTCTTTATTTCTATATGAAAGGCGAAAAATCATATATTTATGTTTCAATAGATTTATATATGCTTTGACTAAATCTTCTATGTAAGTGAGAATGAGTTTTTTACAAACTTTTAACACACACACACATATATATAGATTAAGCCGTTGTGAATTTTTTAGCACTTAATATGAATGGATTTGAGAATTATAATTTTTTTTTTGGGATTGGTGTTATATATACAAAATTTACATTACATTAATTTCTAAATAAATTTACAACTCTTAGGTATGATATTATTTATAATAAAAAAATTCATACATACCATACAATTCTTATGCCTCTTCATATGTAACACTAAAAATTTAAAATTTACAAATATAACTGATATATCCCTCTAAAATTTATAAATGAAGCACAAATCTCAAATTAAAGTATGTATATAATCGAATTAAACGATTCAGTGAGACGAGTTCAACAATGCTAAAAGTAAGTCAGATCAAACTCAAATGAACTCAAATCAAGTCCAAAAGTTACATATGAAAACTTTGAAACACTACTGGATGATCAAATGACTTCTAAATTTGACGTGCTTATAGTCGAATCGAGCTCGACGAAACAAATCCAATGAGCCTAAGATCACTCAGATCGAAGGTCATTTGAATAGTCAAATTACCAAAAAAAACTATATATGATCAAATGAATTGATATACACCGTCCGATGGAGTGTTTTTGGATTTTGGCTATAATGACCAAAATGTCATGCTCAGAATCCTATAAATAGGACCTCATTCTTATCATGAACGGAAGGATGAGCTAGAGGCGAACTTGGGTGAAAGCTGGGAGAGAACTAGAAGTTCGAAGTTCGTCATCTCCATCATTGTCGTCAATCGCCGCCTATTATCATTGCTGACTGCTACCAACAACTATTACAGTCCAACTACCATCATATAGCTGGTGTAACATGATTCTGGAATTTCTATTATCAATATTTCTCACATACAATCTTGTAATCCCACTATCGGAATATTCAAACTTTGTACTCCAAAATTGATATATAGTGAAGTATATTTACTAAACTAGGCCCCGTGATTTTTTCTCCTCTTCCCAAGGTTTTTCCACATAAAAATTTTTGAATTTCTTATTCTCTTTTCAACTATTTGTGTGCTTGTTAGATTTTCATGCAAAGCTAAGGCGTGAAGATTTTATTCGACCGCTACAAGTTTTCTAACATGTAACAGTTTGACGTCATCTGTGAGAAAGAGATTCACATTACTTCATCATGTCAGACAACCAAGTTTCCCAACAAGATCAAAACTATCAGTCAAGTGGAATGCTTCGTACTTTTGTGAAGCGCATGCGACAAATGAAAATTCATCAAACTCTGATTCTTCAACTTTTATTAGAAACTGGGGGGGCAACTCTTAATCTTAGAAGATCGCCCATATTAATATACTAAGCATCTAAGTGATTACCAGTCCAAGAAACAAGTCAAAGTTGGAGGATATTTCACCACTGAGAAGAGAATAGTTTGATAAATTAATATCTTTGTATTATAAGGCAAAGATCAAGGAATAACTTTGGCTACAACCTCAAGTGGGTGTTTTGATTTGACTTATTCCACATAGATTAACGTCATCGAGTAATACTCTAACAAATAATCTTGGAAGAGTCAAAATGTTTAACATCTTCCACACAGGTTAACGTCATACTTTGATAAAAATAATCTCGGATGATAGTTAAAACTATTGACTTCTTTTACACAAGTTAAATGTCATCGAGCGAAGACTCTGACAAACAACCTCGGATATGTCAAAAGTTGACACCTACTTCACATAAATTAACGCCATCGAGCGAAGACTCTGACAAATAACCTCGGATAGGTCAAAACTTCGCACCTACTCCATACAAGTTAACGTCATCGAGCGAAGACTCTGACAAACAACCTCGGATAGGTTAAAACTTTGTACCTACACCACACAGGTTAACGTCATCGAGCGAAGACTCTCACAAACAACCTCGGATAGGTCAAAACTTCACACCTACTCCTCACAGGTTAACGTCATCGAGCGAAGACTCTGATAAACAACTTCAGATATGTCAAAACTTTGCACCTACTCCACAAAGGTTAACGTCATCGAGCGAAGATACTGACAAACAACCTCGGATAGGTCAAAATTCAATTTGGCCTCTTTAATACAGGTTAATGTCATCAAGTAACATTTTGACAAACAACCTCAGATGGGTCAAAAATATACATCGGATTTGATTCGACCTTTTTTCATACAGGTTAATGTCAGCAAGTAACACTTTGACAAACAACCTCGGATTGGTTAAAAATCCTTAGCGGATTCGATTCAACCTCTTTTATAGAGGTTAATGTCATCAAGTAACACTTTGACAAACAACCTCGGATCGGTCAAAAATTCTCAGCGGATTTAATTCAATCTCTTCGGTACAGGTTGATGACATCAAGTAATACTTTGACAAACAATCTCGGATGGGTAAAAAATCCTCAGTTAATTTGATTCTACCCCTTTCATACAGGTTAATGTCATCAAGTGACACTTTGACAAACAACCTCAGACAAGTAAAAAATATTTCACAAATTCTTTCAACTTCTTCCATACAAGTCAATGGCAGCAAGTAACACCATGAAAAATGACACAATGAAATTATCTGCTATAATTTTAGAATTTTTTGAGGAATGATTCTTAATCAATGCTCCCCCACCACCTTGGTAGCTTTCAACTATTAAACCATCTATTGAAGTTTCAAGAAAATCAATTTTCTATAAATTGCGGGTCTTGATCACCTCCAAACTTGGTCGATCCGACGAGGACAGTTGACGCTTTTCTTTAGGGAAAATTAGAGTCTCGCTGTATGAATTACGGGTCTTGATCGCCTCCAAACCTAGTCTGCCCGACGAGGACAGTTGACACCTCTCTCAAGGGAAAATCGGAGCCTCGCCGTATGAACTATGGGTCTTGATCACCTCCAAACCCGGTCAATCCGATGAGAATAGTTGATGCCTCTCTCGAGGGAAAACTGGAGCTCTGCCGTATGAACTACGAGCCTTAATCGCCTCCAAACCTGGTCAGTCCGACGAAAATAGTTGACGCGTCTCTCAAGGAAAAATCAGCTTGTCAATATACGAGCTTTGATCGCCTCAAACTGGTCGTCCACGACGACCTCTCGAGGGAGCACCGTATAAACTACGGGCATTGATCACCTCCAAACCTGGTTGGTCCGACAAGGACAGTTGACGCCTCTCTCGAGGGAAAATCGGAGCCTCGTCATATGAACCTTCATACTCGGTCGATCCGACGAAGACAGGATGAGCCTCTTTCGGAAAATTGGAGCCTCGCAGTATGAACTACGGGCTTTGATCGCCTCCAAACTCGGTTGGTCCAATGAGGTTAGTTGGAAACCCTGAGATCGAGGAGAACATGAGCCTGCGAGAGGGGTCAGTGTCATTATACAGGTCAGTGGAGGCTACCAAAGAGAAGAAAGCAAGCCCGCACTAAAAGCGGGATCTTGTGGCTAACAGTTGAAAACCTTGAAATCGGGGAAAACTAGAGCATGGAGGGTCGACATATTATCTAGTCGGTGGAGGATCTTTAAAGAAGAAAAAAAGGTACGAGTTTTCCCTTACCCTTTTTAGGTATTTATACTAGAAAAAAAAGACTCTTTAAATTATTAAAAAAATAATAATAAAATGAAGAAAACTCTTCATATTCCTCATTTAAAAAAAATATATTTTCATATACCTCATTAAAAAAAAGAAAAAAAAACTCTTCACATTACTAATAATAGAAAAAAAAGGAAGAGAAAAACTCATCACATTCATCATTAAAAAAACTTTTATATTCTTCATAAAAGGAAAAAAAATGTCTTTACGTCCTCTCCCTCCTCTCTCTCTCTCTCTCTCTCTCTCTCTCACTCTCATACGATAAGATGAGAACTAAAAAAAATGTGAAGCTTACTATCTCCCCTCTTTCAATCTCTCTCTCTCTCTCTCCCACTTTCACACGATAAGATGAGAATAAAAAAAAAATGTGTGACACACTGTCTCTCCTCTTTCAATCTCTTTTTGTCTCACACTAAAATAAAAAAATAAAAAATTATATAGAGGGGCCTCCGACCCCTCTCTTTCAAATCAAGCGACCACCCAAAAATATATATAATACTATAAAATGATAAAATAATATATATATTTATAAAAATTATTACTTTATACATATAAAATAAAATAAAATAATTAAATATAACAACTAATTATTAAATAAATAAATGAATTTGATACACATAGGGGGCAAATGATATATCTCTCTAAAATTTATAAATGAAACACAAATCTCAAATTAAAGTATGTATACAATCAAATTAAACGATTTAGTGAGACGAGTTCAATCTTTAGAATGGGTGTCGAAAATGAGCTTCAAAGTCAAAAGTTACATGAAAACTTCAAAACACTCTTGGATGATCAAATAACTTTCAAATTTGGCGTCATAGTGAATCAGCCATTTCGGACGAATCCGAGCCTAAGATTTAAATCGGATCAATATCATTTGAGTGGTCGAATCGTACTCGAGACGAATCCGATGAGCTTCAGATCAAATATCATTTGAGTAATCACCAAAACTATTTATGATCATATCGATATACAGATGATGAATTGTTTTAGGATTTTGTCTATAAAAAATACCCTCTAATCCTGAAATAGGACCTCATTCTTGTCATGAAGGAAGAAAAGGCAAACTTGGGAGAAAGTTGGGAAGAGAAGTTTGAAGTTCGTCATTGCATCGCACGCCTATTATCATCGTAGACTACAAAACAATTCTGGTCCATTCAAATCATATATGTTGCGATTCGGAATTCACATTATCGATTCTCACTACAATATTATAATCCCTCTATCGGAGATTGACTTTCCGTTGATATATAGTTAAGCATATTTAATGAGCTAGCAGTGATTTTTTTTCCTCTTCCGGAGTTTTTTTTTAAAATTCAGAGTTTCTTCTCTTTCTATCTTATGCGCATTTGGATTTCCATACAAAAACTGAAAGTTTTATTCTACTGCTACAAATTTTTTGGCACGCAACAATAACATTTTTTCTATACTTGAAAAGACATTTTATTTTGAAAAATTAATGACAATAATATTTTTGATAAAATATCAAAGATTTAATCATCATTTATGTAAATATTAAAATTTAGATATTGAATATTTTAAAATATAAAAATTATGTTATATATATATACAACAACAACAATAACAAGCCTTTATCCCACTAAGTGGGGTCGGCTGCATGAATTCTTCGTCTTCATTGTGTTCTATTATGTATCAAATTCTCATTTAATTAAAATATATTAAGGTCATTTTTTATACATCTTAACTAAGTCTACTTCTACCTTTCTTAATATAAATTCAAATAATTCTACTCCTCAAATTATCAAATAATTAGCACTTTATATGGCCAAATCATCTAAGATAACTCTAATATTATCCATCTGAGCATCCTCATCTCTGCAACAATTAACTCAGTCTTATGCTTCTCTTTTATTGGCTAACATTCTACACCCTAAATCATTTAAGATGCACTCCTCTAGTTCAACCATCCAACTCTCTCTCTCTCTCTCTCTCTCTCTCTCTCTCTCTCTTATATATATATAATAAAAATAATTTGACAAGCAAAATTTTTTTAAAAATTTATGCCAACTAAACTCTTATATATATATTTTTTGAATAAATAATTGAATAAATAAGGTCATACAAATCTTTTATTGGAATACAGTAGAAACAATTTGTTATATACGTCATTTAATAAACGGTTCATCCAGTGGGATTCCCGCATCAATCCCTCACGCTGAGTTTGCCCACACTGTGCATTAAAGCTCTTTTCGTGCCTCTGCCATTCTCCCTGTCTCGCCGTCCTCCCTTCGCCGTCACCACCGCTCGCCACTCCGCCTTTATGAGAACTGGACGGCTACGGAAAGTCTTGTGAGCGGCGCAGTGAGCCTCACATGCGCACACGCCATGGATGCTGGGGATGGAGCTAAGGCTAGAATTAATTAATATGACGGAGGCTTGTGCTGCTCACTGTTCACAGAATGTACTCATTAAATTATGTTATTATCAAAATAAAATATGTGCATGTAGATATAATTATATTAATAGAGAGCAGCTGTAAAAATAAAATACATATTTTATATTAAAAATATTATATTTATAAATATTAAATTTTAATTATTAAATAGATAAATATATAAGAATTATATGTGTGATTTTTTCTTGACAAAATTTTTAAATTAAGTATGTTTTAAAACTTAATTAACAGATTAAGAATCAGTAAAAAAAATTTAAATATAGGTACAGTCGTCCAATAAGTGGTCACTCCTCCCTGAGGGTGGCTAGCTCATTACTACATCGGCATTCTTATTTAGCTCGCGATAATCGATCGGTACTACATTAAATTAACTAATTCGATTATCAGGCGTGACTTATGTAGCCGCCTAGATAAGTGACTACTCAATTTTTTAAAAAATAAGATATCATTTTTTTACGATATAAAGGAAATGCAAACAGATGTAACATGAACTTGTAATACCAATGAACAAATGATACCAGAAAATACAAATAGATCAAACAATACAAATGTAGTAATCAAACGATAAAAAAATTTCATCCATAAGCCAAAAATAAACTCAAATGCAATGCGGATAAAAGTGAACAATAAAATATCCGAACTATAAAAAATAAGTACACCTCTAAACACTATCGTCGTCGATGACGTCTATAAAATCGCGATCTTACACACGGAGTATAGTGCTCGGCGGTACACACGGACGATCATACGGTGATGGGCGGCTCGCATCATCGATCCAATGTCAGGCTGCGAGTCTCGTAGAGATACCCAATCATGTCGTCGCCGTCCATATGGTACAGGCTGGGTGCTCTCGGAAAAGAGATGGTTGGATCGACAAGTGGATGGCCCACGCCCATGCCCGGTGTGCGGTCATATCACGTGACATATGCTCTGCGATGCCACTCTTCTAGAAACTTGACATCATCGAAAAACACGAGATATCGGATGGACCATCAAACACAATATCCGCGTCTTTTCGCGACGACATAGCCGAATGTACTCATTAGTGGAATTCATTACATCGTGATCTGCCGAATTCTAGATAGAATGACTCCGAATAAGATCATGACCGATACTGTTGTCGCATAAATTGGCATTACCAAGCAAAAACTCATCAACATTATCGCTATTATCAGATGTAGTGCTTGATTCACTATTCATCATTTCATACTCATCATCAGGTAGTTTTCTAGATGAACTAGGTTGATCATGCAGTTGCGCTTGAATAGGCGTCTCGGTTATGCATTTAAACATATATCATCTAGCTCTAAAAATAAAGATACATAACACAAAACAAAAATAAAAAATACCAACAGTGATGTCGAGATGAAAGCACTATCTCACTGCGTGATAAGATTCGATTCAAATTTGTTGGCCCATTGAACTTCGTGAGCATAACCGGTGTACATTCATAATATCGATTGGTTTGGTGCGGCGGTACATTGTGATTTTATTTCCGTAAAGAATCAATGTTTGGCGGGAAGCTTCGTCGTCTGATGCCGGATCATCATCATCAGCGGTACAAAAGCTATGTATCCCGCTCTGAAAGCGACATGTAATCTCCATGAAGTTATCAGCGTCATAACGCGAGTCGAGCAGTTTTAAATCTCCTGCTTGTATGGCCACACTCGCGTGGGCGATTTTTTCACCATCATAACTTGGAATGACGACCATCAAGCATCGGTTGCGTCATAGACATTAAGAAGCGAGATCGACTCTTCTACTTATTACAAACAATGTTGTAACCTAACAATGCACTCAAAATCCGTTACAAAAATACATATTGTTCACTTAACAATTAAGCGTAAAATGACCTACCAAATTACCTAATCCTAGATATATGATACCCAACCATGAAAAATTTTAGGAGAATTATTATTAAAAATATGAAAAACTTCCCTCTACATTATTGCTAATTCAAATAAGCAAGGAATCAAAAAAAAAAAAAATCAAACTTACGGGCAAAATCTACGATCTCGACAGCGACCGGAAACTTACGACCGACCGAATGTCCTTTGGTGGAGCCGGCCAAAGTTACGAATGCCAATGGTGGAGCCGGAGGTGATGGGGCCTCGTGCGTACTTAAGAGAACGGAGGAGCGGAGAGAAACAAAAGTTATCGACGTCCCTTATTTAGAATCATGTCGCGCCCACCACTGGCGGCTCGGTAACCGCTAAGTTAGCGGCCCGACTTCATCAGGCCGGTCGTTAACTAATCGCTGATTAAGTGAAGTGGCAGGCGGCATTCTGCATGGTGAATTGGAATCAGCCGGCTATCGGACGACTGTACCTAAAATTAAATTTTTTTATGAATACTTAATCTATTAATTATTAATTAAAATATACTTAATTTAAAAATTTAATCTTTTTTCTTCTACTGCATTCAGGGCAAGTAACTGCATTTAATTCTTTATCGTTAAAATAGGAATACAGTGTAATCTTTATTGCTGTCTAGCCTGTCTCTTCATACTTCGTAGAGAGGAATAAATACATAGAAGACTACGTTGCCGTCACTAACTATATACAATTAGATTACGTAAAGTCCCATTAATTGCAAACCATTTATGCCTTCGCCAAAAGAGAATGATTTGACGTGAATAAAAATATTTTTTATTTTCCTTTATTTATAAATTCGTAATTAGCGAATATTAGGGCTGTCGGCTAACTTAAAAATTTCATTCTGTTTGTATTAAATTTGTGTTTTGATGTTATATTTGAAAAAAAAAAAAATAGAGCTTACTTAGTTTATTGTAAATAAAATTTCTGATTTTAGAAATGATGAATTGTTTTTTACTTGTTTTAGAAGTGAGCAAATATTTTTTTTTCTATATTTTGGATTATTTTATAACAATATTATTATTATATATTTGCATTAATTCAAATATTGATTACTTAAGATACATTTGAGATAGTTTTATACTGATTTTATTTTTCAAAAATTAACTATTATTGTATTTAAATATTAGTTTTTGTCTAATTTTTATAAAATTTTATGATGAAAAATTACTTTTTTAGAATAAGAACTTTTACATCACAATGATTATTAGAAAATTATTATTTAAAATTTTAAAATAAAAAAATATTTATAACATAGAATAATTTTTTAACAAACTATTTTCTTTATATTAATTTTATAATAAATTTTTCAAAAAATTATAATTATCTTAAATAGACTTTAATCATTTCAAAACATAACTGTGATTTGATATTAGATCTTTCAAATTCATTTTTGTTGAAGAAGATTTTTATTCTTTTATTTTATTAAATAATCACGGAGAAAAGATATATTCGGACTGCTTTATATCACACTACTTAATTTGCAGCTAAAAAAAGCCATACAAAAAATTCATGAGGTGTTACATGCTTATTTCACAAATGAATAAATAATTTTTTTAAATGTATTTTACTCATCCTGTGAGTTATGAAATATGCTCAAATCATTTCTCGTATGGAATGTAGCAATTGAGTCAGAAAATTTGTACTATTTGAGCTCAGGTATCTTGGGATTTCAATATTATTTATTGGCTGCAATAATATTATTGAGATTTTTATAAATCGGCTATATATATATATATATAATATTCTGTCAGATTGATATAGTTGCAAGTTGGAAGAATAAATGACTTCGAAATAAAAACAATTAAGATCATCCACATACATATTGTGTAATTATTATATATTTATATATCAATTATTTAAATTTTCATATTCAAGTATATAATTATTACATGTCAGAAAATCAATTGCGATAGAATAAAATATCACATCTTAATTTTATAGGGAGATCCAACACGCACATAAATAATTGAAAAGAGAATAAGAAACTTAAGTATTTTTACATAGAAAATCCCAAAAGGGGAAAATCACGGCTATTAGGAAAAATCTTTCTTATATATCTACTTTTAGAGTTTTAAGTCTTCAATGGATTACGATTATATGTGAAAATTCGATAATGAGAATTATGTCAGTTACAAATTATATAGTTAAGTAGCGATTGTTGGTGGCGGTCGGCGGCAAATAGCGACGATCAGCGGCGATGGTGATGGCGAACTTGAACTTAGACTCTCATTTCTCGTTCCTCAGCTCCTCCCTTTCATGAGAATGAGGTCACTTTATAAGATTACGAGAGGGCATTTTGGTGGTATAAATCTCAAAACACTCAAATGAGCGGTCGTATTGATTCCTCGATCATAGATAGTTTTTTTGATCATTCAAATGATCTTTGATCAGTGATCTTAGGCGTTGGATTTGTGCCTTGTGGTTCAACTATATTCAAATTTTGAAAGTCATTTGATCATTCAGTCAATGTTTTGAAGTTTCACATGTAGCATTTGAGTCTGATTTGAGCTCATTTGGACTCGATTTGACCCGCTTCTAGTATTGTTGAACTCGTCTCATTGAGTTGTTTAATTTAATTGTATGCATGTTTTAATTTGAGATTTACACTTTATTTATAAATTTTAGAGGAATATATCATTTGCCCTCATATTTTTAGATGATAAAACTCATTTCATCCAAATATATAAAATCACTTTAGTTAAAAATTATTATTATAATATATATATATATATATATATATATATATATATATATATATATATATATATATATATATATATTATGTATTAAATTTATTTATTTACTGATTAGTTATTCATTTTATTTAATATGTATAAAGTAAAAATTTTTTATAAATATATAAATTATTTTATCATTTTATATTATTGTATATATTTTTGAGTGGTTGTTTGATTTGAAAGAGAGGGGTCGCAGGTCACTCCATATTATTTTTTATTTTTTTATTTTAGCGTACAAGAGAGAGATTGAAATAGGAGAGTCAGTGGGTCCCACTTTTTTTTTTGTTTTTGAGAGAGAGGGAGAGAGAGAGAGAGAGATTAAAAGATGAGGAGATAAAAAGATTTTTTTTATGAAATATATAAAGAGTTTTTTTTTAATGAGTAATGGTAAGAGTTTTTTTTTAATGATGAATATGAAAATTTTTTATTTTTTTATTTTTTTTATTTTTTATGAGGAATGTGAATAGTTTTTTTAAAGAATATATATATATATATATATATATATATATATATTAAATGAAGAATATAAAGAGTTACTTTTTTTTCTTGAAGAAGAAGAAGATAAAGAGTTTTTTAATGAGGAATGTGAAGAATTTTTTTTAAAGTTTTTTTTAATGGGAAACATAAAGAATTTTTTTTAAATGAGGAATATGAATAGTTTTTTTTAATGAGAATTTGGAAGAGTTTTTTTTTCATTTTATTCTCATTTTTTTAAGGTAAATACCCCCAAAAAGGTAAGGGAAAATCGCACATTCATCATCGGACCGATCGAGTTTGGAGGTGATCAAGGCCCGTAGTTCATACGACAAGTCTCAGGTTTTTTCTCGAAAGAGGTATCAATGTCCGTCACCACCAGGGTTTGTTGTTGACCTAACTTTTAGTGAAGTTTAACCTCCTTCTTCTTAGACTTAGACTCTTCTAGACACTAAGAACTCCTTAGTCATAAGACACTTCAGTGATTAGTGAACACTTAACCTGCCTAGAGACTTAGAAGTGTTAATTATAAGATTAGTATGCCTAGTAAGAAAATTACCTATCATAGCTAAACCCAATCTAGATACACTTTCAAATCAAACCCGATTCAATTCTCAAACCAAATCTCAAATTCAAATTCAAATTCAAATCTAATTTCAAATTTGACTCCAAATGATTGAAACCCAAAATCAAATTCAAATCTAAGACCCTAAGCATGAACACATTCATAAGCTTATAAAACTCCCTTAGATCAAATCAAACTCAATTGATTTATAAATCAATTACTTCATTTATATTCATAAATATAAATGAAATCCAAATTCAAACCAAAACTATATCAAAAAAATCCAAACTCAATCTAAGCCTTTAAGCTCCTTTTGACTTAGCCAAATTAATATCCAAATTAAGTCAAAACCAATGAATTTTCTCTGAATCAATCATTCATTCATCATTATCCAAATATAAATGAAAACCTACAATCATCAAACCAAATTCAATTCAACCCAAGTCCCCAAGCTTTGACTTAAAATTTCAAATGAGCCAAACCTAGACTCCAAATTGATTGTCGCTGAATTTATATTTCAATTTCTCATATAAGTTCAACTAAACTCACCAAACTAAAACCAAAACTAATTGACCCACAAGGTCCACTTGACCCAAAGTGACCTAAAGACCCATTTGAGCTTTTCCAACCCAAATTGATTGAACCAAGCTCACCAAATTCCACCATGATTGATCACCCTAGATGATCAACCACCAAGCCAAACCAAACCCACCATATTGATCCAAATTGACCCAAATTTAAAGGACCAAATTGGTCAAATCATGATCTAACCCAAATTGATTGCAAACCAATGACTCAAGTTCATTCCAAATTGATTATTGAACTTGACCAAATTAAACTAATTTGATCAAGCCCAATTGGTCATTAAAATCAAGCAAATAATTTTCAATTTGGCAAATCCAAATTAAATCCAAATTAATTCAAAAAATCACATTCATCTTCAATTAGCCAATTGAACATGAATCAACCCATAAATTAAGCTCAATTTGGTCAGGTCAAATTGGTCAATTTGACCAATATGACCCATATGACCCAAATTGAGCCAAATCTTGAAACCATAAAACCCATTGATCAATCAACCCCAAACCCATTTGGGATCAGCCCAAAATCAACCCAACCCATTTAAATCTCATGGATCCTCCCCCACATAGATTCCACCCAACCTCATTTAATTCTCCCCATCACATGCACTTAACTCCTCCCAACATTTGCATTGAATGATCATCATATGGTAGAAAAGAGAGACTTTGGAGCAAAAATCAAAGTCCTCAATCAATCCATCATCCATCCCAACCACCCAAGACTGATAATCAATTTGGAGCCAAAAAATTCAAAAAAAGAATGGATTATAAAAAGGAGGGGAAATGAGGCTTTAGATCTCTTCCCCACCACCATTCACCCAAAAGCTCCCAAAGCAAAAAAAGGAACATCCCCCACCTCTTGAGCCATTTTGAGAAAAATAATAAATAATTTTTTTCCATGAGAACATCAAAGAGAAGACATGTTCAAGGGAGGCAAGGTTAAAGATCATTCCAAAGCTTCCTCACATACCTGAGTTCACTGATCTTCACCCATAAAACCATCCCTAAATTTCAAACTTTAGCGGCCTTTTAGATTTTGTGTTAATTTTCTTTATTTTAGAATTTCTCCTAGATAATCTGATTTTTTACTTTAAATCATCCCAATTAAAAAAATAAAAAAATTTTTTCAAAATCGACGAAAATGAGTCCATTTGGACAAGTTTTCACTTAGAAATCTATTTTTCCTAAAAAGAAAACATTATTCATCCGGCTCTCATCCGATCCCGTGGTTCGCGGGATCGAAGGCTCGATCGCGCGAATGATCTTCGATCGCCTGATGCCGATCACCGACGCGCGTGGTTCGCATCGACCTCGGGATGCGATCAGATCCGTGACTGATCGCGATCTCGCCTGATCGCGATCATCGATCTGATTTGGATCGACGGCGAGCTGGGTCTCTCCACTGGACGGTCCACGATGGTCGCGACGCACAATTTTTTTTTTTTTTATTTAAAAATTAATTTAAATAAAAAACTTCAAAATTCATAAAATAAAAAAATAAAAAAATTACAAACAAGCTGGATTTGTTCTCAGAGAATCCAAAACCAAAAAAATCCAAAAATTTATTAGTATTTTGAGCTTAATTTGAGTTTTAGAAAATCAAATTTTTAATTAAACCAAAAATATGTCAGATTAAGTTGAAATTTTAAGGATTGAAATTAAAGTTAAAACACACACCATAAAAAATTTCAAGTGAAAAGGACTGGATTGGGAGAAATTAAATTTTGAAGTTCATTGATTTTAATAAAATAAATCAAATAAAAATTCATAAATTTAAAAAATCTTCAAAATGGCTTAAATCACTTCAATTGACATCTAGGACTCTTAGGAAAATAATGTGATTTTCTGAATCCTAATGAACCCCAAACAAACACTTAAGATTAAGTTTAATCAATTAAGGAGTTAATTAAAAATATAATCTAAAAAATAATTTAAATATCAAATCAAAATTAGAAATGAAATAGCACTTAAGCAATTAATTAATCAAAATAAAAATATCATCCTTAGAGAAATTAAATTAAATATGATTAAACTATTTAAGTTAATAAAACTCAATTAAATGATTAAATCTTAAATCAAACTTAAAATTAAACAAAAAGAAACTTTAACATCAAACTAGTATAACCAAACCTACACTAAACTTGAAATCTTAATCATATGAAACTACTTAATGAATATAAATAAACTAAAACTAATTAATCATTAAATAAACTAAAAAAAATCAAATTGATTAATAAACCAATTCAACATAATCATTTAATACTAATCGAATTAAACCAAATAAAGTTAAAGTAAACTTAATTAACATATGATTAAATCACATCCATTTGGAATAAGATAATAAATTAACCATTAAATATTTTGACCTAATAACTAAATCAAACATTTTAGTGAATTCAAACAAATATAATAAATGAATCAAATCAAATAAAACTCTAATCATAAATAGTCAAACTTAATTGAAATAAATAAATAATAATTAAATAAACTAATTAAAATGAATAACAATAATCAATAATAATTATAATCAAATCCTTAATCAAATCAAACTTAAGTAAAACACTTAACTAAATCAAATCACTCACATGTGAAAAATTAAGTCATTAATCTCTAATTAAACAAACCCTTAATTAATCTAATGATTTAAAAATTTAATTACCCTTAATCAAACTTAATTAATCAAACATCTAATTAATGCAAACTTAATGAATTAATCCATCATCTTAATTAATCAAATTAATTTAAATAAGTTACATTAAAGCTAACTCTAAAATTAAGCTTAAATCAAACCCCTAATTAAAATTAATAATTAATCCTCAAGTAAACTAATTAAGTTAATCAAATTAATCATATTAAACCTAAGCTTAATCAAACATAATCAAAATGCAATTAAATACTAATCAGAACCTAAATTAAACCTAAATAATTAAGTCATTAATTACATCATTAAAATTAAATAAATCTTAATTTAATTTAATAATAACTTAAACACACCCTTAATTAAACTAATTACCCTTAAGCTAATCAATTAATAAACACCCAATTAATGCAAACTTAATAAATTAATCCACCATCTTAATAAACCAAATTAACTTTATAAATTAGATTAAATTAATTCAAATAAACACTTAATTCTTAATTAATTTGATCACACATCTTAAGTAAACTAATTAAAGTCAATCAAATTAATCATATTAAACTTAAACTTAATCAAACATAAATGTAAAATAAATCAAATTCTTAATTTCTTTAAATCTGTCATTAATTACAATAATTAAATAAATAATAAAAATCAAATTAAAATTAAACAAATCTTTAAAATTTAATAATTGATCACACCTCTAAACAAAACTAATTAAGTTAATCAAATTAATCATAAACTTAAACTTAATCAAACATAAATACAATTAAATACTAATCAAAACCTAAATTAAACTAAATTATTAAGTCATTAATTACATCATTAACTAAACAAATATATGAAATCAAATTGAAAATTAAACAAATCTTTATAATTAACATAAATACACTTCTAATTAAACTAATCACATAATCACATTGAACCTAAGCAAACCCATAGACTAATAAAGCTAATCAAATCAAATTAAATTAAATTAAGAAAGACTCTCATCAATTTAATATGTAATCAAATCAAATCTCATTCAACCTACTTAAATAAGATAAACTAATTAACTATCCAATGTATGAAATCAAAATACAAACCAAACTTTGATAAAACAAAGAATCAAACTCAATTAAAAAAATCAAAAAAATAAATTCAAATCTAATGATCAAACTACAAATAAAATGAACTACAAATAAATCAAATAAGCATAAAATTAAATCATAATTATAAATAAAAAGAAAAGAATTAAATATTAATTTAAAAGGATATTGAATTATCAAGATTTAATTAAACCAAAATATCTAATCTAAAATTAATCAATATAAACACATAAATTTAAACAAACTTAAACTTCATTAGATATTAAGGATATCGAATTATCAAGATGCAATTAAACTAAAACATCTAATTCAAAATCAATCAATCAAATACTTAAACTCAAATTATAAATTCTAAATCAAATCAAATAAATCAAATCAAATGAATTACACAAATTCAAATGGGCTAATTAAGATACTTAAGACCTTAGTTAGATTCTTTAGAGTTAGGATGTAGAATAGGTGAGTTCGTCTACAAATGGAATTCATTCTACTCTTCATTCTGAAAACCTAAACATCATTTTAACCAATGAGTGAAATAAAAATAAAAAAAATAAATCATTAAATCATTTAAATTGAAATCACCCAAAGGTAAAATTTAAACAAATTCAAACTCAAATTGAAACTTAAACTAAAAAAGCTAGGTCTTGCCACACAAGCCTTAAACACACACATTAGAATACTAAGTCACCACTTCAATGCTAAGTTATATTTATGTATGATGTAATATTTTAGATGTAGGTGAGACTGATGATGTTATTAGCCTAATCATATTTTCGCAGAGTTGTGCTTAAGGGTCAGTAATAAAAAATATAAATGTGTTTCAGTGTGCTTAGCCCCTAAGCATAACTCATGTTAGATGTGGGCTTGGTTACCCATGTGTGTGGTGCTAAGTCCAAATTATTCATATAATTGCTTGGGTTGTATGGTGTGTTTAGCTAATATTTATTTTGCAGGTGTAGCTATATTTATTTTTCTATTTTTGATGTAATTTTGCATTAGAAATTAAGATTAGTGTTATGGGGGATTAGGATGACTTGTGATGCCATTGGAGCAAATCAAATAAAAAGAAAGAGAAGAAGGAAATGAAGAAAATAAGGCCCCCATAGCATGTATTATTTTTTTGCAATTCGGATTGTATAAGGGTAGAGCTACCATATTTTTTTTTTCTCTTTTGGGTGTATGATCCGACCAGCTTTTTATTCTTTTATGGTAGTCTATAAAATTATTTGATGTTGTGTTTAGATTGCACATTAGAACATCATGCTTTTCATAGTTTCTTTATGATTGATGTTTGAATGTGTGGCTGGATGCGTAGGCTCTTAGATAAAATTAATTTTCTACCCCAATTAACAACTCATAACTAAAATTTTAAAATAACTCATAACCTCACATAAAGCCTAGAATTAAATCAAGATAATAAAATTTTTAGCAACCCCTTAGCCATATAAATGAATGTATAATATCATGCATGTCATATTCTTCCACTCTTATTAAGAGGGGCTTCCATCTGTGAGAATGAAGGCTTAACCCATGAGCCTTTGATGGAAGAACACCCCTTTCTCTTGATTTGGCCCATAATCAAGTTCTCATGCATTTAGGCATACAAAATCCCATATGTCAAAACAAAAGAGTCCAAAAGAATCAAATAAATTTGATAAAATTTGCATTAGATTAAGTCAATTTCATACCACTCATGCTCTCTTAGAGTGAGTTTAAGGACTTAGTTTCTCTCTAAATAAAACAATAGCCTAGCCATCTTGCAAAGCATAAGACTTGCCTACATGGATTTAAAGTAGGAGGAGTTAGGCGCCACTCGTGTGGTAATAAGTCCAATTGGGTGGTTTATTCTCTCTTGGAGGTAAACCATATACCCATTTTCCTTTAGATTATGTGTCATTTTGTACCAAAGCTCTAGTTTAGGATCGAGGTTGTTGTTTCCTTTCTACTACAAGCATAAATCCTCACCTCTTAGGCATTTCATAATCTTATATTGTGGAATTATAAGCCAACATCTAATAAAATGTCAACTCAAATAATTAACTCTCTTCAATTTCAAAAATATAAAGCCCAACCATAGGGTAGATTGGAATGCTCACTAGGCTTCCTAGTATCATGAGCATTTCCTACTTTCTCCTTTGGATTCCAAAATAAGTCTTCTTTGATCTATCCCATTTGATTTTCTAAAATAGCCAATCCTTTGATAGTCTTAACCTTGAAATCTTTGGAGACCCTAATTGTCTACTTTAAAGAGTATTCTTAAGGAATTCTCATTCCTTAGGATGTAATTAACTATGGGGCTTGCTCCATAGGGAACTTAATGAACGCTTAAAATAAACCCTACTTTTTTTTCATGTAAAGTAGGGAAAGATCTCATATATTCAAGACCCATCATGCCTTAGAGTCCTTATTAGGTGATTAGGTCCATTATAGGGTGGTGATTTCTATCTTTTGAGATAGTACATCATTCCTTAATGTCATACCGATCACTTCAATAAGTACCCCTAAGATCATGGTGGTGTCCCACATCTCAAAAATAAACACCATATTTTTCTCAACAGGGATGGTTCCTCTCTCCATCTTTAGTAGATAATTATTGTCTCCAAGCATCGATAGTGGACTTATATTTTATATAGGCGACTATCATTCTTTCCATTGGCACTTAGCTTATTTCATCCTTAAGCAAAGCTCGCCAACATCCTTTAGGTTTTAGGACCTCACCCGTGTAGTCTTAAAATCCCTATCTTCCCAATGGTGAAAATTAAAATTAATCAAACAAAGGAGATGACCAAAATTAAGAACCTCTTCACCATGGTGAGGCAAGGTTCATCCCATGAACAATAAGAAAATAAAACCCTACAAAATAACATGTCTTTCCAAAGCACTTTTTCAAAATCCACATAATAAGAGATCTTTACACAAAAATTTGTAAGAAATTTTCAAAAGGCACAAAACACATATAACCAAACCTGTTTAACAAATCCTATGATTTTACAAGGAGGTTCTTTTAAAAAATCAAAATCAACCATTTTAATGTCTTTTTCAAACATTTTCTTTGAAATAGCTATCCCCATCCCACACACTCAAATTTGTTGGATGGAGATTCTATTTTGAATAAAATCATATATAAATGTGAAACTGCACTTAACATACTTCACATGTGCTAGAGTTGAAGTTTCCCCTCTTTTCAAAAAGCAATAAACCATATACACATAAAAGAGAAGTCAAGACATGTTTGAACCCCTCACTTGACATACCCAAATTTGTCAAATGGGAGTTCCCCTTCCTTTGGAGAAGGTAGAGCAAATTGAATTCTATTTGCATTTGTCTGATAAAACTCCATCTTGCCAAAGTCTTGGACTTCAAAACACAGTGAGAGCTCATTTGACATGACCAAGTATATCAAAGAGAACTCTTGAAAATCATAAGAAATTAAACTCTTTAACATACCAAGTTTGTTAAATAAAGTTCTTTTCTTTCAAAAATCATAAACACATTTGACTTTCACTTAACATACCAAATTTGTTAAGTAAGAGTTTCATTTTCAAAATCATAAACATTTAACTTTCACTTAACATACCAAATTTGTGAGAGTTTCATTTTAAAAATCATTAACACATTTAACTTTCACTTAACATACCAAATTTGTTAAGTGAGAGTTTCATTTTCAAAATCATAAACACATTTGACTTTCACTTAACATACCAAATTTGTTAAGTGAGAGTTTCATTTTCAAAATCATACATTTAACTTTCACTTAACATACCAAATTTGTTAAGTGAGAGTTTCATTTTCAAAATCATAAACACATTTAACTTTCACTTAACATACCAAATTTGTTAAGTGAGAGTTTCATTTTCAAAATCATAAACACATTTGACTTTCACTTAACATACCAAATTTGTTAAGTGAGAGTTTCATTTTCAAAATCATAAACACATTTGACTTTCACTTAACATACCAAATTTGTTGAGAGTTTCATTTTCAAAATCATAAACACATTTGACTTTCACTTAACATACCAAATTTGTTGACTGAGGGTCTCTTTTCAACACACATTTGATCCCTATTTTAATATACCAAATTTGTTAAATAAGGATCCAATTTTTCATGTCAAACCACACTTGAGCTTTCACTTAACATACCAAATTTGTTAAGTGAGAGTCTCATTCTCAAAGAAAAATAAATATATCTCAAACACATTTGGGGCTTTCATTTAACATACCAAATTTTTTAGGTGGAACTCCCATCTTCAAAGAAAAGCAAATTTATCTCACAATCACATTTGACTTTCACTTAGCATAACAAATTTGTTAAGTGAAGTCTCATCATCAAGCACAAATCAAACATATGTGGCCTCTACTTAACATACCAAATTTTTTAAATAAGAAGCCCATTTTCAAATCAAAGTATCACACAATCAAATCTTAACAAGCAAAAATATTTCAAATACATATCACAACCTCTTCTTAACATACCTAAATTTGCTAAGTAAAGGTCTTTCAAACTATCAATATTTTCAAACAAGATGCACAAAATACAAATATCTCCAAGAAAATCTCTCCTCAAATTTTAGAACCCCACCCAACCTAAATCGGTTAAGTATGGGTTCTTAATCGAAATCAAATAGCAAAGACTCTCCTCAATATCCAAATCTCTCCAGTGAACCCCACTTAACATATTTGAATTATTGAGTGTGGGTTCAAAACTCAAACTCACTTGGAATAAATATCAAGGAAAAAAATCTAATACAAGTTATATTTCCACAAATGCGCATATACTCAAATCACCAAGCCTTTACACATGGCTAAGTATTTACTTTTTTTCCTTCGGATGGATTTGGCCTTGGATCGCGCCCTCCACCGACTTCACTCATTCATTTTGGCGAGGTTTGGGGGTGGATCACGTGAGGGACCACCACAACCTCAGGAGTGTGGTGATGGGCAAAGCCACCATCAGTTGAGATGATCGAGTTTCCTCACCAAAGAGGAAGGCGGTAGTTCCCATAGTTTCTAGCGCCCAATGGTTCCCCTTCGCCTAGATGGGCTAACACCCACTCTTGGCTCCTTCCAAGGGAAGACCCATCTTGTGGATAGTCTCCCCACCTCAGGTTGGGTCTAGTTCTCTGTCGCCTCCTATGGACTGCCGCATGCCACAAGATCAAGATGCCACAAAGCCAAGGAGCTGGGCGCTTCCCTGAGGAGTTACCTAGGATAGTGTCTCCTCTTATCATAGAGAATAGTTTCACCCCCCCCTTCTGGGGAGAAGAGGCATTAGGAGGATCTCCACCTCCTCATCCTGAGATCATCTGATAAAAGAAGGTCATACTTAGATCGCTATGAGTTGGCGAGCTACTGATCGAGTTGCTCAATTGATTTACGTTTCTCATCTCTCACAAGCAGACACATCGCATGGGGAGAGGAAGTGGAGGCTGCACATACAATTAAGCCAGAGAGAGATGACAGTAGGTATACCATGGCCTCAACCTCTCATGGACTTTCCGACGGCTGCCATGCATGTCTATCATATTGATAGCATTCTACTGATGGGTACTACCCACCATAGGAGAGGAGCTCCTGCCCAAAGAAAGGAGATGTTGCCTCCACCACACCAATCCACTCCTCGCCCACCATCACCTGTTCAGGTCTCGCCATCCACCGTGCCTACAAAGGCACATAAGACAACATCCGGGGAGAAGAAAGCCCCATTGGTGATCCGGCTATGGCCAAAGGATCCCACATCATGTACTCCACGACCGAGGAGGTGAGTTCCCCTCTTCCTACTTTAGTCTTGGAAGAAGGAGTGGCGACCAAGATCATGTGCACCACCACAATCCACCACTATGTGAGTGCACAAGAAGAGCAGAAGGGGAAGGGATAGCTCAGTCCCCATGATGGGGATCTCCTAGGGACACTACTCCTCCCATGAGCAACCACGAGCATGTCTCCAGCCATGACCTCCTAGAGCCAAGACTCCAATGATGAGCAGTTAAGTGCATCTCCGCAGTGAGCACAACCTCCGGCCCAAGATGTATTTGTAGTTAGATCATTCCATGAAGAGATTCTCAATAGTACTTTCAGAGAGAGCTTCGGAGTGATCACGATTAGGAGGGAAAGGTCGCTTTGATGATGAGGATGATGATGATTCAACCGAGGTCCACATGGTCGATACTAAGAGCTCCCTTCATAGAGATCAGCATAGGGAAGGTATTATGATTGAGGAAGATGATGTCGCCCATTCAACCCAACACCTCCGTCATCAGCTAAAATAAAAAGATGATCAGATCAACCAGATGGAGAAGAGGATGGAAGACTTGTTAGTAACCCTCCATGCACTTCAAAACCAAGCCTCAGTACCGCATCATAGACTGCTAGAGATAGATCATCCTAAGTTAGCAAATGTTCTATATCAGCCCAAATGCACTTCTCCAGCAGATCAGGACAGCGGTAGCTTGCATAGAAAGGTGGTGGATAGCACCTCCATGCACAAAAAAGATATTAAGCAATTAGTGGAGCAATAAGTGAAGGATGTGTTGGCGCAAGCCCGAGGTGGCTCATCTATTCCAAAGGGTATATGCTACCCGGAGGAATTTGATGGTGTCCAATATTCTAATGATTTTGTGCCTCCTTTCTTCAAAATTTTGATGGCGGAACCTCAAATATATACACATTTCGTGTGAGGTAATGTGATGCACTCTATTTCATCTCTTTATAGTTTGATATATGCATTTGATTGGTATGAACTACCCAATGGTTCAAGGAAGATATTTCGAGTTGAGACTCTTTATTAAGAGATTTGTTGGAGCTCAAAGAAAGGGTAATCACATCTGTAGCTCAACAACACCCCAGTGAATCCCTTGTTAATTATATTCTTAAATGGTATAATTTAAGTATAAAATACTAACCACAGCTGTCTGAACAACATGCCATTGAAATTCTACTTAAGAATATTCATGGCCCAGTTGCTTTCATACTTAAAGAGTTTACCATTAAGACATTTGAGAAATTAATCAACAAGGCGGCTAGTCTATAAGGAGAGATCAAATAACCTTTCCAAGATTAAGCTCAAACTAAAAGTATTTGAGAAAAAGCCGTGGGTAGTCATGATGGTTGACAAGGGGAAGCCAGGCTCAAAAGAGACCTCGAGCAGCTCTTCTACCACCTCCTTGCCACCACCTCTAGATCGCCCACCTCACCTCCAAAAGTGGCCTCCATCACACCTCGCCAAAGATATTCTCATCCACATCAACAGACTATTCACCACCAGGTAGCTATCATTTACCTACTTTTATCGACAAATTGAATAATCCTTATTCATTCAAGAGGGAAATAGTCAAGAAAATCTTTAAGAATCTCTTAAAGAAGCGATTTTAGTTACTGAGCCTGGGAGGCCTGAGGAGGAAGAGTCATGATCCAAACTTTTGCCCCTACCACCGCATGCTAGGTCATGTCTTACAATATTGATTTACTTTTAAGGACTGGCTTGAGCATAGTTATAAGTCAGGTGCCATTGTCATCCCCAAGGAATATTTATTAGAACAACCCTCCAGTTCTGTTAGGGTAATCTTTAGGGATACAAACAATCTTCTCAAGACAAAGGAAGGTTGGGATATCTCCCTATCCCAAACCTCTAAGAAAAATATCTCTAAGATCAAAAGTTACCTCATGTGCCTAGCTCAAACCTCCAACTCTAAGAAGGTTTGCAAGTTGCCAAGGATAACTTGAAGGAGGTAGATGCCCAAAAGCAAATAACCCCACTTGCCCTGAGATAGCATAGTAACACAACCACCGTCCGAGTCCAGCACTCCATCCACCGTTACAGCTACTATTTCTTCCTCCATTAGCTTCTCTATTACCAGCAAGAGTGTTGTATCAGCGGATAAGGGCACTAAACCCCTTACCCTGCTTACTTTATTAGATTTCTATCATGTACCTCTATTTAAGAAAAAATTAATGAAGAAAGCTTTCACTTACATCTTGTCCACTTCTGATACTCTAGATTTTATCCTCTCAAAACTCCAAGTCTACAAAATAATAATGATAACTCTAGTCGATAATTCCTTTGATTTAGAAATGGATTTTCCATTCTAAATCATTCGTTCATTGAGATTGATTTGGAGTCATCCGACTGATGATCCCATAGGAGAAGCTGAACCCAAAGAAGGTGTAGAACTTTCCACTAAATCATTTCACTAAGTCATTGAAGTCAACCTCCAGTGGCAAAGTTCTACCTCTGTGGTGTAGCACCTGAGAAGGGTAAACAAGTCATTGGTTCTAGCGATCAAAAAACCTCTCCACAAGATGCTCCACCCATGGATATGCTTGGATCAACCCAGTTTGACTAAATGTCCTCGCCACCTAAGAAAGTTGACCAAACTAAGCATATATGATGCCCTTGTCTTATCCAAAGAGATGAGGAGTCATCTCAAAGCTCTTCTTGATCCAAAAATATGCTTAGCTCACTGTTGGAGAGGAGCATGTTATAAGAGAAGCCCGGAGTTACATTTATAGATGAAGACCTTCTTTGGGACAATCGAGCACAACCGCCCTCTACATCAGTGGACATGGGCAAGATTCACTTCCGGTATTAGTTGATCAAGGTGCATCAAGAATATTATGAGTCTAAAACCCTTGCCTACTGAGGATATCTCCAAACTCAGGAGATGGGATGATGTTGAGAGGATTCAACAATAACAAGAGGGCTTTGGCTCCATAGTGTTACCACTAGAGATAGATTGGAAAGATAGAAGCCAAGTTCTACATATAGACTGTGATACATCTTTCACTTTGCTTCGAGCCTTGGATACATAAACAACATGGTTCCATCTTCTTCACCTGCATCAAATTCAAAAAGTGGAAGGTATATTGAAAAGGAGACTTAAGCCATTCTCATGAGAGTTGAGATTTATGAAGATGCAACCTACTATCTTCCTCCAAATAAAAAAGTCTATTCTCGCAAGCTCGGTGAAAGTTCAAAAAAAAAGAAAAAGAAATAAAAGAAAAAGAAGAAAAAGAAAAAGAAAAAGAAAAAGAAAAGAAAAAAAGGAAGAGAAAATGAAAATATAAGTGAGCAAGAATCAAACACCGAGGAAGAGGTAGAGCTAGATGTTACATTCCACCCACAGTTTGTTCCTCCATATGAACACATGGGTGGATGACTAACCCCCCACCGTAGGGAAGAGTAAATTCAGGTAGTTCTAGAGGTGGAAGACCTCCTTATTGGTCCAACCAGAAGCTATGTTCCTCGTGAGTACCCAACTATCCACATAGACTTAGAGTCTAGTTCGAAGGATGAGTCTCACGTGGTTAGCACACCAATAAACCCCTCTCAGCGGGTCCCCTTGAAGGTAACATTCGAGCCAGACAGTGATGAAGACTAGGCCTCCAAGCAAAGTATGAGTGTATCTGAATCATTATTGAAATCAGGTTGAGAAACTTTACCTCTAACCTCACTTTCTTCCAAAAAGTTGAAGGTTTAGTAGGAGGCCCCAAGTCATCCACATGTCAAGCCAAAGAGATTTTGTTGAGCATCATCCTCAAGTCAAGAATGTGTAGAACTTGAGGATGATTCATATAAAGATTTAATAGAATTACCTTTTAATTGGTACTTACCTTATGTTGTTAATTTAGCAAAGAAAGGATTAATCCCACATACTTGTTCTAAACACAGGTCAAACTACTTTGAAAGGCTATGGGGCAACCAAAGCAGACATCCTCAACTAAGACCAGGACTAGGATTCAATACAGTGGGTCCAGTTGACGATGACAACCATTGCCTAGTCATCATAAATCATTTGAGTCGATAGTTCTTCTTCAAAATCATGCTAACTCTATGAGGAGGTATGTTTAGAAACTTCGATGACCTGTGAGTCAAGTTAGATGCACCACCGAGTTCAAGAAGAGAGATCGATCAACCATCGAACTTAAAGAAATCAACTTGGGAACAAGATAATCCACTCCACATACATTCTCTTAAATAAAGAAGAAACCAATGACTTAGTTAAAGCTAGGTTTAAGGACGCATGCATGGAGTTATGAGATGCATCCATCCTCGACATAGTAGTCCACAAACTAGCAATAGAAACTAATGCTAACCCTATCAAGCAAGCTCCTAGACACATGTGATTAGATATTGAACAGTAATTCATTTTGAAAATCAAGACACTGATCGATACTGGCTTCATCAGAGAAGAAAAATATCCAACCTGGTTGGATAGTGTCGTCCCAGTTAAGAAAAAGAATGGCCAAATTTGCATATGCGTTGATTTTAGGGATCTAAATAAGGCATGTCCTAAGGATGAATTCTCACTTCATATACCAGAATTAATGATAGACATTACCTTATCTCATGCATTATTCTTCTTTATAGATGGGTCATTTGGCTATAACCAAATCAAGATGGCCCCCGAGGATGAAAGAAACACCACTTTTCAAACCCCAATCGAAATTTGTTGTTATAAGGTCATATCTTTTAGCCTTAAAAATGCTAGTGCTACATACGAGCGAACCATATCTCGAATCTTCAATGAACTCATTCATCATCAAGTTGAATGTCATGTCAATGATTTCGTTATCAAAAGTAAAGAAAATGAAGACCATCTCTTTGACTTGAGAGTCATTTTCGAACGGTTAAGACAATACAACCTCAAAATGAACCCCCTGAAGTGTGCATTCAAAGTAGCTTCAGAAAAATTTCTTGGGTTTATTATTGACATTGGGGGATTGAAATCGACCTAGAGAAGATCAAGGTTATCTTAGAAATGCCACCCCCTAAAAGTCTAACTCAACTCAGATCATTCCAAGGGCGGTTAGCATATCTAAGATGCTTCATATCCAACTTATCAAGAAGATGCCAACCATTCTCGACACTTATCAAAAGGATGCCAAGTTCAAGTGGGATGACAGTGCGATGCTTCAAAGACATCAAGCAATATTTGATGGCGCCGCTTCTAGTCTATCCTGGCAAGCCGCCATATTATATGCTATGCATTAGATGACCCTTGGTGCTTTGTTGGCTCAAACCAATGACGAATGGAAGAAGAATGCTCTATTACCTCAGTCATCATCTAATCCTTGCTGAGGAAAACTACCCACCTATTGAAAAGCACTGCCTAGCTTTAATCTTTGCATCTAAAAAGCTATTGCACTACATGCTTTCTCATAAGGTAAATCTGGTCTCTAGAGTCAATCCACTATAATATCTCATGACACGGTCGACACTATCCAGAGGGTTGGCATGGTGATCCATGATTTTATCGTAGTTTGACATCATATTCATACCCCTCTGTGTCGTGAAAGGCCAAGTACTAGCAGATTTCTTAGCAGCTCATCCACTCCCTGCTGATTCTACGCTTAATGATGATCTCCCTGATGAACAAATCATGAACTTAGGGGATACTAATGTACTTTGATGGTGCAATTTCTTCTCAAAAAGGAGAAGAATCACAATTTACTATACCAAGGAAGGCAGGGGTAGGACTAGTTCTCCAAACTCTGGACTGCGATGTGATGAGATTCTCATATCATCTGTCCAATCCATGCACCAACAATGAAACCAAATATGAGGCTCTGATTATCAGTCTGGAGTTAGTCATTACACTATGCATCTAGAGTATCAACATCTTTGGGGATTCTCAGTTAGTCATCAACCAAATCGCTGGGTCCTACAAAGTTCTAAAGCCAAACCATTATACAAGTACACTATGGAGTTATGGCCAAATCAGAGGTTACCATTTACAAGATTCCTCGAGGAGAAAATGCAGTAGCAGACGTATTAGCCAAGCTTGCTAAAGAGTTGGCATGCCTGGAAGATGAGCCAATTCCAATAAGGGTCCAAAATAGTCGAGTCTTATCCCTTGTTGATGCTGAACTCATCGAGAGATTATCTCTTGAAGGGAAGATTTACATTGACAAAAGGATGGGGAGTCAGATTGGAGGCAACCATTCATGGATTATCTGCATACTGGTAAACTACCTCAAGAGAAATCACTAGCACACCGTGAAGTAGAGCCCTTTCCTATGCTCGATGACACCTTGTATCAAGGTCCTTCAATCATATGGTTGTTATCTGGACAAACACAAAGACCATAGGATCATGACCGAGGTACACTCAAGTTTATGTGGAGTACACCAATCCGGTCCGAAGATGAAAGCCAAGATCAAGAGATTATGATACTACTGGCCTTCGATGATCACATACTGCATAGACGTAACTAGAAGATGCCACCAATATCAGGTACATGGTGTGGTCCTACATCAACCACCCTTACATTGGCCTCATGACCATTTGAGTGTTATGGTACTGACATTATGGGTTTGATCGATTCTCCTTCTTCCAAAGGTCATCGATTCATTCTAGCTACTACTTACTACTTTTCCAAGTGGGCGGAGGAAATCCCACTTAGAGAGGTCACAGCTCAATATGTGCTCCAGTTTTTCCAAAACCATATCGTATATAGGTTCGAGGTGCCTCGACGAATTATATCTAATAATGGTACTGCATTCAAGAGCACTAAAATTGACAGCTTTGCTTGGAGATATAACATAGATTAGAGATATTATACCATCTATTACCCAAGCAAAAATGGGTTAGTAGAAGCCTTCAACAAAACTCTCATTCAAATACTAAAAAAGACACTAGATGATAACAAACGATGATGGCATGAAGAGTTGGTTGAAGCCTTATGGGCTTACCATACCACATATAGAACTCCAACTCAATCTACCCCTTTCTCCTTAGAGTATGGGTCTGAAGCCATTCTACCATTAGAAGTCTAACTCTCATCAGTAAGGATAGATATGGGTAGTAAAATCACAACAAAGTGGAATGCCAAGTTGCATTTGGAAGAGCTCGAAGGTTTGGAGGAGAGACGCCTCTGGGCATGCCATAACCTCGAGTTATACAAAGCCAAGATGATTCAAGCTCATAATAAGTTGGTCCGTCCTAGAGCTTTTTAAGTATTAGAGCTTATTTTAGTTCTAAGGAGGCCAATTATTGCCCGTCGAAAGATAATAGGCTGTTTGAACCCACTTGGGAAGGCCCTTATTCCATAGAGAAGGCCTACCAAGGAGGATTTTATCAACTCATAAATTGTAAAGGAGAGCGCCCGATGCTTCCAATTAATGTGCTCTACTTAAAGAAATACTATCCATAAATCTTATTTGAAAATGATTATCAATAAAACTTCTTTTCATCTCAAATTCATTTCTGTTAGAAATATCTTTGCTTGAATCCATAATATATTTAGGGTGTATAAAGAGAACCCAAGTGGCATCCTATCCCTCCAACAAAACACAAACTACAAATGATCCTCCAAGTTATTAGGATAAAAGAGAACCCAAGAGACATCTTATTTCGACTCATACAACTAAGTTAGGTGTAAGAGAACCCGAGCGACATCCTTTCTTGGTGAAGTCACAATTTCCCCTACGACACCATTTCATCCATTCTTCGATGTGTTTAGGATAGGTGTAAGAGAACCCAAGTGGCATCCTATTCCCTCTTTCACAACACAAATGAGCATATATGTTTTATCTCAGGCTACTTTGATGTGGGAGCAAGCCCCTTGGGGCACTCACTCATTAGCTGCTCTAGGTCGGGTCTACATGCTACCTCGCTAGTATGTCACCCTAGTGGTCACTTGTTGGAGGATGTGAGTCCCCGTGCTTTCTTTCTAACTTGACCATTACAAACTAACGAGTGCCTTGTTAGTATGATAGATTTCACTACCCATCTAGTGAGCTACCTCATGTTGACTTTGCTTAAGGAGATGTGAGTCCCCGTGCTTTCTTTTTGAACTAGCCATCATGCACTAACTAGGTTGAGTATATTTGAGGTTTAGGGTAAGTTCCTGAGAGGCTCCTTTTCTCTTGACTACATTTGAGTCGATGTAAGTCCTCTAGTAGCATTCACTCAGTAGTCACCCTAGGTAGGATGGCACTGTCTTAAGATGACTATCCCAGAATCACCGCCAGAGGATGTGAGTCCCAGCTTTCTTCTATTGTTGCAAACCGATGACACGTTGGTTGATGTTCGCTATGTTGATAGAACTCACCCTGATACACCACTCGTGATGTGAGTCCGCTTTCTCTTGAGTTGGCCACTGAATACTTATTTGATATATGACTAGCCATGTCATCTTCTCTAGAGTCTTGGATTAAGCCTTTTGTGGCCACATCCCTATGGGCATTCTATTTGGATCACATCTTTTATGGCCCCATTTAGACACAACCCGGTTTACTTTTGGATTGGACAGTCCCCCTTTTCTAAGTAGTCACCCCTGTGGTTAGAGAATTTATTCAGAATGCATGATTCTCGGTTCAAGAATCAGAGATAGTCAGTTAATATAAGCTCCTTCTCAGTTTGATCCCTCATAAACAAACAAGGTCCATGTTAAATCAAACTAAACAAACAAATAAAATTAATTCGCTCGTGGATTAGGAATTCAAGCCCCTAGTGGCCCCTTTCCCCAAGCGCATCCTATCTGCAATCACAAGAAAACTCCTTATAGAATTACCTAATTACTTTGAGTTGAGATAAGTCCAAGTCGATTTCCTCTAGCCGCCATAGTCGGGTTTAACTTATTGTGCTACCAATGAGTTACCCCGGCGGTCGTCTTTGCTTTGAAATATATAAGTCTATTATGCATTCTTTCCAGCATAATCATTGAAAATCGACTGGCGCTCAGTCACCAATTTATTGCAAGCGACCGATCACCCTGGTTCCTTGTTTAGGAAGATGTGAGTCCCGCTTTTTCTTAACATTCATAAACCAAAGGCACCCCTTAGGTTGGTTAGCTCTACCTCACGGCCGATAAACTATCCCTTTGGATTTGTAAATCTAAAACATGTCTAGGCTGATATTAGCTCCTTCTTAGTAGATCAATCGCACAACGACAGTGTCCATCTAAAATTAAATTAATTTTGACTATTCTTGAGTCAATATGAGTCCACAGTGATATTCGCTACCAGTCCCTAGGTCGGGATTGATACATGCCATCAAGATCACCCCAATGGCTGATCTCTACTTTGGAAGATGTAGGTCTACTACGCTTTCTTCCTAGTACAGTCATTGCACACCAAAAGGCAACCCTTAGGCTGGATAGTCCTACATTGTGGCTAGTAGACCACCCCTTTGAATTTGTAAATCTGAGATAAGTCAAGACCGACATAGCCCTTTCTTAGTGGGTCCATCGCACGATGAAAAGGTCCACAACATAACACACCAAATTAAGTTAAATCAAATCAAATTAAATCAAATTAATCATCAAGACTACTCTTGAGTTGAGGTAAGACCCAGCAAACTCACTCAAGTGCCTTGTGGGTCGATTTGTTGCATCATCACACATCACCCCAATAGTTGATCCCTACTTTGAAGATGTCTGCTATGCCTTCTTCCTAAGCGTCGCACGAAAGGCAACCCTTAGTGATAGTCCTACCATGGAAAGTAGACTACCCCATGGACTTATAAATCTAAGATATGTCAAAGCTCCTCTTTTAGGTGGTCCATCGCACACCATGTGGTCAACAAAATAAATTCAAAACCAACCTCCCAAGTGAGTCAAATTAAACATATCAATAAATTTCTCTAAGTGAGGCACATATCAAATTGGCCTCCCTAATAGAGCTTAGATCTAAATCAAATAAATTTTGTTGAGTGTACATCCCTGGTGGATATGGCCTCAATCTAGAACCCTTCTCCCAATGGAGCTATAACAAATTAAACCAACCTCCCTAGTGGAGTCTAATCAAATAAATCACATAAATCCAATAAAGTTCTTATCCCCAGCAGATAGCCCGAACCTGCTTCCCTAGTGGAAGGTTCACATACCCAATCCCTAGCAGATTCGAGCACATATCCCTAACGGATATGCCTCCACATCAATTAGAATAAAATAAATTAAAATCAATTTGATCTTGACCCCCATCGAATTATAAATTCTTATCCCCAGTGGATACACACTCAAACAAATCATACTCATAATCAAATTCAGATTCATACCCCCAACGGATGGCTCAAACCTGTTTCCCTAGAGGAAGGTTCATGTACTTAATTCCCCACGGATTCTTTCTTGCCCTTTTATGCCCTTGGCATAAAGAGAACTGCATTGTACTAAGATCGTGATTCTATCTACCTTTCGGGTGTAGGTATAGATCACTTTCATTATTTGTTATAATCTTCTGGATGTTGTTGATCATTTTGGTCAACCCCAATAAGCGCAATGTGCCTTGTCAGTTACACCATACATATTGGGGGTCCTTTTGTTGACCTCACTTTTGGAGTGAGCTCTTAACCTCCTCTTCTTAGACTTAGGACTCTTCTAGACACTAAGAACTCCTTAGTCATAAGACACTTCTAGTGATTAGGTGAATACTTAACCTAAGCCTAGAGACTTAGAAGTGTTAATCATAAGATTAAGCTATACCTTAGGGCTTAAAAAAATTACCTATCTCATAGCCTAAACCCAATCTAGATACACTTTCTCAAATCAAACCCAGATTTAATTCTCAAACCAAATCTCAAATTCAAATTCAAATTCCAAATCTAATATCAAAATTTGACTCTAAATGATTGAAACCCAAAATCAAATTCAAATCCTAAGACCCTTCCTAAGCCATGTGAATCACATTCATAAGCTCAGCCAAAACTCCCTTAGATCAAATCAAACTCAATTGATCTCTTTATAAATCAATAAATCAATTATTTCTTCATTTATATTCACAAATACAAATGAAATCCAAATTCAAATGACCAAAACTATATCAAAAATCAAATCCAAACTCAATCTAAGCCCTTTAAGCCAGTTCTTTGGACTTAGCCAAATTATATCTAAATCAAGTCAAAATAAATAAATTTTCTCTCGAATCAATCATTCATTTGATCATTTATCTAAATATAAATAAAATATACAATCATCAAACCAAATTCAAGTCAACCAAAGTCAGGCCTAACTTAGCCCTTTTGACTTAAAACTTTCAATTGAGCCAAAACCTATTGGATTTCAAATTAATTACCATTAAATTTATATTTCAATCCAAGGCTCATATATAAGTCCAACTAAACTCTAAACCAAAACTAAACCAATTGACCCACTTAGGTCTACTTGGCCCAAAGTGACCTAAAGGACCTATTTGAGCCAACTTCCAATCCAACCCAAATTAGATTAAACCAAGCTCACCAAAACCTTCCACCATGATTGTGGATCATCCTAGGATGATCAATTCCAATCACTTGGGTCAAACCAAACCCAATTGGCCATTTGATCTAAGTTGACCCAAATTGGCCTAAAAGACAAAATTGGGTCAAATCATGATCAAACCCAAATTGATTGCAACCAATGGCTCAAGTTCATTCCAAATTGATTATGAAACTTAACCAAAGTTATAATTAAACTCAATTTGATCAATCAAGCCCAATTGAGCCATTAAGCTCAAATAGGCCTAAAGGGTCAATTTGGCCTACATCTAAATTAAATCCAAATTAACTCAAATCAAAGACCACATTCATCTTCAATTAGCCAATTGAATATGAATCAACCCATAACCCAAGCTAATTTGGTCAATTTTGGTCAAATTGATCAACTTGACCCGATATGACCCATATGACCCAAATTGAGCCAAATCCCTTGAAACCAAGCCATGACCCATTGGGGGCTAATCAAACCCAACCCAAACCCATATAGAATCAACCCAAAATTAACTCAACCCATTTAAATCCCTCATGGATCCTCCCCCACATAGGATTTCACCCAATCTCATTTAATTCTCCCCCATCACATGCACTTAACTCCTCCCCAACATTTGCATTGAATAGAGCTGATCATATGACAGCAAGAGAGGACTTTGGAGCAAAAATTCAAAGTCCTCAATCAATCCATCATCCATCCCAACTATCAAAATAAGATGACAATCAATTTGGAGCCAAAAAAGTTCAAAAAGGAATGGATTTTTGGCCATTATAAAAGGAGGCGAAATGAGGCTTTAGACCTCTTCCTCCCACCACCATTCAGCCCCTAAAAGCTCCTCAAAGAAAAAAAAAAAAGGAACACATCCCCACCTCTTTGAGCCTTTCTTGAGCTCAAAAACACAAATAATTACTTTTCTAGCGAGGTGACGGTATACAACGGAGAAGACAACGTTCCGAAGAGAGTTGAAGGTTAAAAATTATTCCAAATATTTCTCACATACCTAGGAGTTTGCTCGGATCTTCACCGCTGCTGGAAACCATCCTGGGCGGGATAAATTTTGCCAAACTTAAGCTGGCCTTAGGATTTCTCGTATTTTGTATTAATTTTCTTGCAATTTTAGGAATTTCTCCTAGATAATCCTACATTTTTAGTTTAAATTATCCTAATTAGAAAATAAAAATTTTTTTTTGGTGCGAATCGACATGAAAATAGGTCCATTTGGACAAGTTTTCACTTAGAAATCTTATTTTTTCTTTTAAAAAGCCTAAAAATACTGTTCATCGCTGGCGGGGCTACAGTCGCCGTCCGATCCCGCAGTTCATGAGATTGAATGGATCGGATCACGCGATTTGATCCTTCAAATCACCTGATACGATCTGGACCGTCCAATCGTGCGGTTCGCGCAATCGGATGGCTCAGATCGCACGCCGATCATGCATCGGCCTCGGATCGTGATCGATCGACCGTCGATCTGATCGATATCCGAGCTACCGGGTCACTCTCCGAGTGACGTTTTTCGCCGATGGTCGACGCCAGATCGCGCAATATTTTTTTGATTTAATAAATTATTTTAAATCACCTGAAACTCCAAAATTCATAGAAAATAAAATATTTAACTAAAAATTACAAATAATGGCTCATTAGATTCGTCTTTCCGAGAGAAATTCAACAAACCTAAAATCCCTAAATTTGAGTATTTTGAGCTTAATTAGAGTATTTTCAAATTTCATTAATTAAACCAAAAATGTATGTCAGATTAAGTTGAAATTTTCAAGGATTGAGATTAAGGTTAATACACACCTACCATTAAAAATTTCAATGTGAAAAGAACTTTTGTATTGGGAGAAATTAAATTTTGAAGTTCAGATTGTCCATTTTAATAAACTAAATCAAATAAAAATTCAAAAATTTACAAAAATCTTCAAAATGGCTTAAATCACTTCAAATGACATCTAAGACACTTAAAAAAATAATTTTATTTTCTGAATCTTAATGAACCCCAAATAAACACTTAAGTTTAAAGTTTAGTCAATTAAAAAGTTAATTAAAACATAATCTAAAATAATTTAAATATCAAATCAAAATCAGAAATGAAATAGCACTTAAGCAATCATTAATCAAACCCCAAATCAAGAAAATATCATCCTTAGAGGAAATTAAATTAAATATGATTAAACCTATTTAAGTTAATAAAACTCAATTAAATGATTAAATTTTAAATCAAACTTAAAATTAAACAAATCTAGGAAGTTTTAACATGAGTTAAATTAGTATAACTAAACCTACACTAAGCATGGAATCTTAATCATATGAAACTACGTAATGAGTATAAATAAACTGAAACTAATTAATCATTTAATAAACTAAAAAAAATCAAATTGATTAATAAACCAATTCAACATAACCATTTAATACTAATCGAATTAAACCAAATAAAGTTAAAGTAAACTTAATTAACATATGATTAAATCACATCCATTTGGAATAAGATAATTAATTAATCATTAAATATTTCAACCTAATAACTAAATCAAACATGTTACTGAAATCAAACAAATATAATAAATGAATCAAATCAAACAAAACTCTAATCATAAATAATCAAACTTAATTAAAATGAAATAAACAATTAATTCACTTTATAACAATGATGGTAATAATAATAATTCTTTAATTAAATCAAACTTAAGGAAAACACTTAACTAAATCAAATCACTCACATGTGGGAAGTTAAGTCAGTAATCTCTAATTAAATAAACCCTTAATTAATCTAATGATTTAAAATTTTAATTACCCATAATCAAACTTAATTAATCAAACATCTAATTAATGTAAACTTATTGAATTAATCCATCATCTTAATTAATCAAATTAATTTAAATAAGTTATTAAAGCTAACTCTAAAATTAAGCTTAAATCAAACTCCCAATTAAATTTAATAATTAATCACACCCCTCGAGTAAGCTAATTAAGTTAATCAAATTAATCATATTAAACCTAAGCTTAATCAAATATAATCAAAATGTAATTGAATACTAATCAAAACCTAAATTAAACCTAAATCATTAATAATTAAATAAATCTTTATTTAATTTAATAATTAACTTAAACACACTCCTTAATTGAACTAATTACCCTTAAGGTAATCCAATTGAATAAACACCTAATTAATGCAAACTTAATAAATTAATCCACCATCTTAATAAACTAAATCAACTTTATAAATCACAAAATTAATTCAAATCAAACACTTAATTACTAATTAATTTGATCACATCTTAAGTAAACTAATTAAAGTCAATCAAATTAATTATATTAAACTTAAACTTAATCAAATATAAATGCAATTAAATACCAATCAATTCTTAATTTAAACTTAAATCATTAAGTCATTAATTACATCATTAACCTAAACAAATATGAAATCAAATTTAAAAAATTAAATAAATCTTTACTTAATTTAATAATTGATCGCACCTCTTAAACAAACTAATTAAGTTAATCAAATTAATCATATTAAACTTAAGTTTAATCAAACATAAATGCAACTAAATACTAATCAAAACTTAAATTAAACTGAGATTATTAAGTCATTAATTACATCATTAACCTAAATAAATATGAAATTAAATTAAAAATTAAATAAATATTTATAATTAACATAAATATATTTATTAATTAAACTAATCACATAATCCCATTGAACCTAAGCAAATCATAGACTAATAAAGCTAATCAAATCAAATTAAATCAAATTAAATTAAATTAAGAAAGACTCATCAATTTAATATATAATCAAATCAAATCTCATTCAACCTACTTAAATAAGATAAGCTAGGTAACTATCCAATGTTTGAAATCAAAATACAAACCAAACTTTGATAAATAAAGAATCAAACTCAATTAAAATCAAAATAAAATCTCAATTAATCTAATCCAATCAAACTACAAATAAATGAACCACAAACAAATCAAATAAGCATAAAATTAAGTCACATAACCATAATCAAAGAAAAGAATTAAATATTAATTTCAAAGGATATTGAATTATCAAGATTTAATTAAACTAAAATATCTAATCTAAGATTAATTAATCAAAAATACATGAATTTAAATAAACTTAAACTTCATTAGAAATCAAGGATATTGAATTATCAAGATGCAATTATACTAAAATATCTAAATCAAAATCAATTAATCAAACACATAAATAAACTCAAATTCTAAATTCTAAATCAAATTAAGTAAATCAAATCAAATCAATTACACAAATTTAAATGGGCTAACTAAGATACTTAAGGACC
This sequence comes from Cymbidium sinense, assembly GCA_021442155.1. NCBI lineage: Eukaryota > Viridiplantae > Streptophyta > Magnoliopsida > Asparagales > Orchidaceae > Cymbidium > Cymbidium sinense. The sequence continues at coordinate 34,507,158 of CM038218.1, forward strand.
TTGTTAGATTCTTAGAGTTATTGTAGTAGTGAGTTTTGTCTACAAATGGAATTCACTCTACTCTTCATTCTTGAAAATCTAAACATCATTTTAACCAAATAAAAATAAAAAATAAATCATTAAATCATTTAAATTGAAATCACCCAAGGGTAAAATTTAAACAATTTCAAACTCCAAATTGAAACTTAAACTAAAGAAGCCTAGTAAAGTCTTGCCACCCAAGCCTTAAACACACACATTAGAATACTGAGTCACTGCTTCTAGTGCTAAGTTAGGGCGTTGTATGTATGATGTTGTATTTTGTTTGTGATAATATTTTAGACCTGGATATATGCCTCATGATGATGGTATAGCATATTTAATCATATTTCTAGGGGTTGGTTTAAGGGGCCATCAGAAAAAAAATATAAATATTGTTATTGTTTAGCCCCTAAGCATAACTCATATTAGTACAGGTGGGCTTATTTACCCATGTGTGGGGTACTAAGTCCAAATTATTCATATAACTGGTTGGGTTGTATGTTGTAGCTAGATTTACTTTTTTTTATTTTTGATATAATTTTGCATTATAAATTAGGATTAGTGTTATGGGGGGATTAGATGAGAAGTTAGGCCTCCCTAGGGTGTGATGCCTTTGGAGCAAATCAAATTAAAAGAAAGAGAAGGAAGAAATGAAGAAAAGAAGACCCCCATAACATGTATTATATTTTTTTTACAATCTAGGTTGTATAAGGGTAGAGCTCGACTACCCATATTTTTTCTTTTTTCGGGGTGTACGGCGGAACTCGACCACATTGACCTTTTATTCTTTTATGGTAGTCTATAAAATTATTTGATGTTGTGTTTAGATTACGCATTAGAATAACATGCTTTTCATAGTTTCTTTATGATTGATGCTTAAATGTGTGGCCTGGATGCGGTAGGATCTTAGGATGAAATGAATTTTTCTACCCCAATTAACAACTCATAACTTAAATTTTAAAATAACTCATAACCTCACCATAAAGTCTAGGAATTAAATCAAGATAATAAAATTTTTAATAACCCCTTAGCTAGATGAATGAATGTATAATAACATGCATCTCATATTCTTTCACTCTTGTTACGAGGGAGCTTCCATCTGTGCCAGAGAATGAAGGCTTAACCTATAAGAGCCTTTGATGAAAGAACACTCATTTCTCTCTTGATTTGGCCCATAATCAAGTTCTCATGCATTTAGGCATACAAAATCCCGTAGCCTATGTCAAAATAATGATTCCAAAAGAATAAAATAAATTTGATAAAATTTGCATTAGATTAAGTCAAGATTTCATACCACTCATGCTCTAGTCTCTTAGGGAGTTAGTTTAAAGACTTAGTCTTCTCTCTAAATAAATAATAGTCTAGCCATTTTGCAAAGCATAAGACTTGCCTACATGAATTTAAAGCAGAGGAGGAGTTAGCTAGCTGCCACTCCAGGCGGTTATAAGTTCAGTAGTTGAGTGATTTATTCTCCCTTATGAAGGTAAACCATATACTCATTTTCGCCTTAGATTTAGGATGTGCTTGTATTTTGTACCAAAGCTCCCTAAGGCTACAAGTATAAATTTTCACTTCTTAGGCATTTTTACAATCTTATGTGGATTTATAAGCCCTAGCAATCTAATAAAATGTTAACTCAAATAATTAACTCTCTTCAATTTCAAAAATATAAAGCCCAATCATGAGATTATTTCTCAAGCTTCCTAGTATCATAAATATTCCTACTCATCTCTTTGGTTTCCAAAATAAGTCTCTCCTTGATCTATCCCATTTTTGATTTTCTAAAATAGCCAATCCTTTGATAGTCTTAACCTAAAAATCTTTGGAGACCCTAATTGTTCACTTTAATCGAGAGTATTCTTAAGAAATTCTCATTCCAGATGTAATTAACTATCGAGGCTTGCCTCCATAGGAAACTAAGAACCCAGCTTAAAATAAACCCTATTTTACTTTTCTATGTAAAGCAATGGAAAGATTTCTAGTATATTTGAAGAACCACCATGCCTTAGGAGTCCTTATTAGGTGATTAGTCCATTATGGGTGGTGATTTCTATCTTTCAAGATAGTACATCATTCATTAATGTCGTACCGATCACTTCAATAAGTATCCCCTAAGATCTACGTAGTGTCCCACATCCCAAAAATAAACACCATAGAGGCGATCAAGGCCTATAGTTCATATGGCAAGGCTTCGATTTTTCCTCGAGAGAGGCGTCAACTATCCTCATTGGACCGATCGGGTTTGGAGGCGATCAAGGCCCATAGTTCATACGGCGAGGCTCCAATTTTTCCTCGTAAGAGGCGTCAACTGTTCTCGTCAGACAAACCGAGTTTGGAGGCGATCAAAGCCCATAGTTCATATGACAAGGCTTTGATTTTCCTGAGAGAGGTATCATCCTCGTGACCGAGTGGAGGTGATCAAGGATTTATATGGAATTCTCTCGAGATGAGTCAAGTCTCGTGGACCTGAGTTCGTGAGGCAAATCAAGGCCCACAGTTCATACTTGAGGTTACAGATCCCTCAAGAGAGATTATTCGACCCAGTTTGGAGGCGATCAAGGCGTAGCTCATATAAGGCTCGGCTTTCCTTCAAAGAGGCCAAGTGTTCTCGTAGGTTTTGTGATCAAGGCTAGTTCACAATGAGGCTTCGGTTCTTCATTCTGGTAGCCTCCATTAACTTATAATGGTGTTGATCTCTCAGCTAGCTTGCATCTGGTTTCCAAGATTGCTAAGAGGCGCATCCCAAATCAGTTAAGATTTCCACTTTCTTCTCTTTTAGAGTCTCCACTAACCTCAGATAACGATGTCACTCTCAGGGCTCAGTTCTCCCCGATCTTGGTTTAGACTTGAAGTGCGCATCAATTTAAGGATTCCCAATCAAGAATATTTTCATGTGTGAGCATCTTCCACGATATCACAATGTCTAAAGATTCCCAAGAAAGCTCGACAAGTTGATGTAAGCATCAAAGGACAACGAGATTCGACGATGTAACATCAACTATCAATAGTAATACTTTCATAATCTTCTGGAAGAAGTTTTATTTTCCAAATGATTTGGTGGCTACTCCTCATAAAAGATCACAACGAGCTTATTTTCCTCTGTTAGAGTATATGTCTCTTATAAGGCTTTTGTCTACTGAGATTTTTGATGTACATGTACCTTTTGAGGATTTTGCCTTATAAGATTTTTGATGTACTTGTACTTTCTAAAGCTTTTGTCTATTGTACCTGTACTTTCTAAGACTTTCTCCTTTTGAGATTTTGATGTAGATTTGGGCTTTTGCCTTCGAGATTTTGATGTACATGTACCTTCTAAGGCTTTTGAGATTTTGATGCATTAACTTTTGAGGCTTTGAGATTTTGATGTATTGCATCTCTGGCTTTGCTTATGAGATTTTGATGTACTTCAGGCTTTCCTGAGGTTTTATGAGTGAAGATATCAACCAGTTCTTGAGTCTTTCTAAGGAAGACATTGTCCACTACTAAATTTTCTCATCAGCTTCCTCAGCATGCCTTCAGTGTAGAATCTATAAAAGATTTTGACTATCGATGTTGTTTGTCGAGTATTACTAGACATTTAACTCGTGGAAGAAGATAATAGTTTTAACTTTTATCCGAGGTTGTTTTATTAAAGTATGTCATTAACCTGTGTGGAAGAGGTTAAATATTTTGATTCTTTCGAGATTATTTGTCAGAGTATTACTTGATGACGTTAACATATGTGGAGTAGGTGCGAAGTTTTGACCTATCCAAGATTATTTGTCAAAGGTTTTGCTCTATGATGTTAACCTGTGTGGAGTATGTGCAAAGTTTTATCTCTCATCTGAGGTTATTTTGTTAAAGTGTGACGTTAACCTATGTGGAAGAGAGTAAATCAAAACATCCGTTGAGGTTGAGCAAAGTTGCTTGACCTTGTCTTATTTTTTTTTCGAGTATGATTGAGAATCATAATTTGCAAAGCATCTCTATTTTCTTTTTATTGAAATTGCTCCACATCATTGACTTGTAACATGATAATCATTAGATATACATAATATTATTTATCTTTTGAAATTAAGAGTTCCAATAAAGCGAAGAAAGTTGATGAATCTCAATTATTCTTATGTGTTTCTCTAGAGTAAGATTTCCTCCATCGTATAGATGGTGCGAACATAAAGTCAAATTGCCAATCATTGTGGAGATGTAAATGGATTGTTTCTCACAGATGACGTCAAATTGTTGCGTGCCAGAAAATAAGTTGCGATAGAATAAAACTTCACGTCTTAGTTTGTATGAAGATCCAACACACACAGATAGTTGAAAAGAGAATAAGAAACTCTAAGATTTTACGTAAAAAAACTCGAGAAAGAAGGGGAAAAATCACGGGGTCTATCCCAGTACAAATGCTCTACTATATATATATATGCTGGAGAAGTTTAAGTCTTCCCAAGAAAAGAGATTACAAGATGTATGTAAATCTTGATAAGGGAATTTCATAATCAGTTACAAATAATTATATGATAGATTGTATGGCGCGAATGACAATTTATATCAATGACAACTAGGATGATAACTCAACTGCTCTTTTTCTCCCAAGTTTGCTCTATTCCTTTCATTTACGAATGGGGTATTTTTTAAGATTCGAGGACATTTTGGTTATCAGCAAAAATCTCAAAAAAAATGACGATCCATATTGATTCATTTGATTATAGATAATTTTTTTGGTGATTTATTTCAAATGATCGTCGATCAGTGATCTTATTATTATCTCCTCATCTTAATTCGACTTTAAGATCAATAAGTCATTTGATCATTCAATGGTTGCTCATATGTAGTATTTGATTGAGCTATTGCTCGACCGAATTCGCTTTAAACTAGAATGGTTAATTTGATTATATGCATGCTTTAATTTGAGGTTTGTACTTTATTTATAAATTTTAGAGGAATATATAAATAATAATTTTCTATACTTGTAAATGTGCAATTTATTTATTTTTTTTTTTAAAAGTGATGGTGATATTTTGATATGGTATTCAAAATTTTTATATTACATATATAAATATTAAAATTAACTATTATATATATATATATATATATATATATATATATATATATATATATATATATATAATTATTCTGACTAGAAAGACATTATATGAACTAGCTAGGGGTCTCATATATGAGCCAACAATATGTATAGATTATGAATTCAAAATCTGCAATGAGCTCATGGAAGTGATCAAGAACAAAAATAATAGAACAATTAGTTTGAGTTAATAGAATTAAATTAAAAAATAACTCCCAAATATTTAGCATCTAAAAAAAAAAAAAAAAAAAAAAAAAAAAAAAAAAAAAGCACATTATTCATTAAAGTCGTGTTTCTTCGTTAAAAGCGAAATAACATAACAAATATTTTAAATTTGATTTATAAATGAGCCAGACATGAACAATCCTTTGTTCAATCGTGTTCGGCTCAATTTAGCTTAAAATAAAATATTATTTTATTTTATAATATATATATATCATAGTTACAAGCATGGCTTAGTGCTTGGAGCTTTTGTCATGCAAAAGATTGTCCCATGTTCAAATCCTCTCTTAAAGATTTTCGGATTATTACTTTTCGAGCTTATAAGCCAAAGAACAGTATCTTTCAATAAACAGAACAAAAAGTCTGCTCAAACTAGACTCGTTTACACCCCTACATACATACCATACAATTCTTATGTATTTATATATCAAACACCTAAATTATATATATATAACACTTCAATCTTCACCATCACATCAAAAATACTATCACCACTCAATTAGTCATTTTTTTAAAGTAAAATGTATCTTTTTATGTATAGAAAAATGTTAGATATGTAAATAACTAGCCTTATATGTTAGATATGTAAATACATAAGAATTGTGTGGTATGTATGTAAATCTTACAATTTTTTTTATTAACTTTATAACTACTAATTTATTTTAAGATGGAATGCAATATAAATTTAATTAATTTAACATATATTAAACTAATTTCAAAATAAATTCAATGACTATAAAAATTATATTCATTATTCTATAAAACTATATTGACACAATTTTTCTCTATAAGAAATTGTCATAAGGATAACAATAGAGTAACAAATAGACATGTTATTAAAATATATTCATAATATATATATATATATATATATATATATATATATATATATATATATATATATTCTCTAATTTCATTGTTCCATATGGCTTGCTTGCTACCATGAAGTTTATTAATATTATTTTTTAAATATTTTTTGAATGGTAAGCTATATATTATGAAGTATGCTTAAATTAATGATTTTGTGGATATATTCTTCTTTAATTAATGGGTTTTGAGTCTTTTTTATGCTTTAAATTATCTTTTATTCAATTTTCAGCTTTATTCTATTTTTTTAACGCTTTCTCCTTAGTAAAAAAAGCATGCATTGGCATATCCATATTTGTGATATTTGAAGATGGAAAGAATAAAAAAATTATTTATCAAATTTTTGTTGCATAGATTTGTATATTATTTGATATTTACATAAGTTTATATTGCATTGTACCACATAAATGTTATATAAAGTTTGATCTCTCTCTCTCTCTCTCTCTCTCTCTCTCTGTAAATATATAATATTTACAGCCGCATCTACCTCAGTTCTGATTCATGCATTAACCTCTCTCCTGTATGTCTCTCAAACAGTACCAGTGCATGTGCTTTCCTGACCACAAAAAATAATAATAATAAAATAAAAAAATAAAAATAAAAACATGGGTATGTTTAATCCGAATATATTTTAAAATTTTAAAATTTATTTTAAAATTAATATAATAATATCAGCAAATATACTTAAAACAAATTAAACTATTAATTTTTTAAATTTAAACAGTACATTCTGTATTTTTTATTCCAAACTAAATGCTTTTTTATATGTTTCATGCGAAATAAGAATTTCGATGTTTTAAATCAGGTGAAATTAATAAAATTAAAAATAAAAAGAAAGTGAAATAGGAGGATATTTAACTAAATAAGTGAAATTTTGAGGAGTACATATAAATCTTAATTTAGTAATAGAGACACTGTTTAAAAAAAAAAAAAAAAAGAAGCTTGAGTGGAGATGTTTTTAACTGTGGGTGAAAACACCCATATAATTGAATTTTCATAATAAGCACCCCTTGTGTGGGCATTTTCATAAAAATGGCTTTATATCAGGAGTTTTCTATGAAAAACCTCAACTAAGCGATGCTCAGGAAACCAAGGAGGATTCAACTCATTGGTGCTAATCTTTTCCTATAAGTATGATACACACATTCGCGTCCACATATATATATATATATATTGGAGTCACTATTATATATTATCGGCCTTCCACTTGTAAATTTACATACTTAATCAACGCTTATTCCGAAAAAAAAAAAAAAAAAAACTTATCCACACATCATAATTTCTCCGGTGGGTGGATGTGTTTTTATTGCCTACAAATGGCCTATTGCCGTTTCTGTGTGCTTATTTAGTTTTCACGAGTTGAGGCAGATTGGTAAAAGCCTTGAATAATGTTCTTCAACAGCCAACTAAAAGTCAAAGAATATTTATTAAAAAAATTCTATAAACATGAATGGGTCATTAGAGTCCATTCAATTAAAAATGAAAGAAAACGCTTGGAATATATTTAATTAAAGCACTACTCGACTCTTTAGGTTCTAATTGTATAGATATGAAACAAGTTAAGTTTCATTAGAGGTTCTTAATTAAGGTTTGGAATGAAATAAAAATCTTTGTCTATAGGGTAATTATTTGACTAATACAACTTTTAATTAAATTAGAATCTATCTATGAGGTGCTAATTAATTCGTTCTACTTCTCGGCATGTATCAAAATTGTCTGGTCTGCGTGTATATGTATGTATGTATGTATGTATGTATGTATATATGTCACGCTATTGTCCTGTATTTATATATTTATATATATATAATTAGCCTTCCTTGTCTAAACTTATATTGATTGAGGTGTATTTCATTCTTAGGTATCTCGAGTTCAAATTTTAGAGAATGTACGAATATGTGAGTTTATCATGAAAATGATTCATTCATGATAAACTCACATATCCATTGATCATATGTGAAGACCATCAATGTTATTCATTTGGTTTAGGGTTTAGAAGAAGATGGAATGTGGGAGAGGAAGAAGATGGTCATGATATAAACCCTAAATACAGATATACATCCATATATTATAAAGCCAAGAACATTTTTAAATTTTATTTGATCATTGTTTAATCAATGTTTGATTGAATTTGCTATGTGATAACTAGAGATCATTGTTTGATCATTGATCTCTAATTTTGTTGTATTTATTGAATTTTAAATTAATATTATTTTAATACATAGTTTAGTTATTTAATAAATTTTTTAATGATATCTTATTAAGGATTTTTCTTAATCATGTTCAAATCATAATCTACAAATTTCTAAATAAGTATGATTAATGTTGGATTAGTGCTAAGATAAGTTTCTATCATGGAACAAGTTTTTTTTTTTATCTTTTGTATTTTTCAATTTTGCTCAAATTTTAATTGAATGTGATTTTAATAAATTTTAATAAAGTCAAATGTCTCATTAATGATGATTGTCTTATCTTTGTGTTTAATTAACTTAAAAAATTAGATCAGATTATTAAGACTAAATTATTAAATTCATTTTGAGATAATATAAAAAATAAATTAAAATTTATCTAACATTTATCTCATAATAAATTAATAATTTGAAAATCAATTATAATCAAAATTTGATCATGTTAGTCAAAAGCTTTAAAAGACATTTTCCAACCACCACCAGCACTCTAGACAAAATTAACAAATCGTCTTAATAAGAAAATTATAAATATTATATCTTACAGATTTCACGATAATATCTATGCACCAAAAAATAAATAAATAAATTTGCAATAGACCATTCTTATATTCCTTGAGCGTTAGATCCATAAAAAGATGCTAGTTGACTTGAATTAAGAAAAAGAGATATTTATAACTTTTTCCCCCACAATAACCGCAATTGCATCGATTTCCTTTCAATATACAAATGTCAAAGTAGACATTTTCAACAAATTAAAAATAATAACATATTGATATATAAATATATATATATATATATATATATGGTGGCTTTTTTAGATATGAGAAGCATTATTTTATGGGGGATATATTCAAAAATTATAATATTATATTTGCGCCTTCAACTTAACATTAAGATTATATAATAAAAATTTTGTAATTTTTTGTTAATTCAATATAGAGAGATTTATATGCATATTAAGGGAGTATTTAGTTGTATATATTTAGAGTGTAAAATAAATATATGTAGAACGCAGTATTCAATTACTTTAACTTCTTTGACTAAAAACTCTACAAATACAAGAATTTGTTGTTATTTTTTTTTTTGGTAAAATAAATATAATGTAAGTATTTTTGAGATTATGTAACAACGTCACAACCGGCGGAGGTTGATCTCCAAGTATGAACGGCAAGATGGCGATAAGCGTGACGGCGGCATCATAATACTTTATAATTGGCTTGGAATTACCAAACCGGAATTCCAAATACCCAAACTGACAATTTTAGTGCATTTCAAATACATTATAAATGCATTAAAATTTTACTTTGAATCATACCAAATACTCAAAAAGTTAGATTCCCTATATCCAGTTTACTTTATACTCTAAATTCAGTCAACCAAATAGCCCCTAAATAATTCTTAAATATTTATTTATCTAACATCTATTATTTAATATCTATATATATAACACTTAAATCTTTTCTATCATATCAAAATATCACTCTCTTGTTTTTTTTTTAAAGTGAAATATATATTTTCATGAATATAAAATTGTTAGATATGTACATATATATTTATTATATATATATATATATATATATATATTTCTATATATATAATCAAATTTAACAAATAATATATCATTGTTATAAAGAGTAAAATTGAAAATGCCTTTAATTTATCGTCCAACAAATATAAGAATGCAATGAATGAAGGATAGTATGACTTTGAGAACTGAGTGAAAGACAAAGGACAAAGTTTGCTTAATAACCCCATTTATGACTCCCCACAGACTGCCTCAACTCCACTCTTTACACTATAACCGACCCAACCTCAACTACTCACTCCCCTAAATATTAACTGCGCATTCACTACTCTCATTACAAGTGAAAAAAAAAAATTTGAGGTTATAAATATTAAATTTTAAAATAGCAAATTTAAACGTAAAATATATTTTTTTTAAATGGTTAATGGTCTTTATATTCGTTATTATTTGTATTTGAATGCCTCATGATTTATTAAATAATGATTAAAGATATCAAACTTAAAATAATTTGTGAGAATTTTTTAATATTCTGCATAATTATATAACTACATAACTATATAACTATATATATATATATATAATTTTATTACTCATATATTATAAAGTTACACTCATCTCAAATAAATAAAATAACATTTAAATCAAATTTAGCTAAATTTTAATTATAATATTTTAATTCAATTTTTTTTTAATTTATATTAGCACCTCGAGGATTAATTTATCTTTTATATTAATCTTGATAAAATATCTTAATTCAACATTTTTCTGAGACTACCATCCTCCGCCATGTTAATTATATATAATTAAACCACCATATAACCTCTCCTCTGCCTTCTCACACTTCATCCAACTCCACCCTGTACGCCCCACCACCTAAATGGATCTCCTCGACTTCCTCTACATCCTCACAGCCGTCGCCCTCGCTGCCGCCTGGTGGCATCACTGCTCAACTCCCTCTTCTTCCTCCGACCTTCCTCCCGGCCCCCGCGGCTGGCCCGTCGTCGGCAACCTCTTCCAAATCCTCCTCCAAAAGCGCCCTTTCATGTACATAGTCCGCGACCTCCGCCGCATCTACGGCCCCATCTTCACCCTCCGCATGGGCCAACGCACGCTCATCATAATCTCCTCATCCGACCTCATCCACGACGCCCTCATCCGCCGCGGCCCACTCTTCTCCTCCCGCCCACCGGACTCCCCCACCCGCCTCCTTTTCAGCTCCGGAAAATGCACCGTCAACTCCGCACCCTACGGACCCCTTTGGCGTTCCCTCCGCCGCAACCTCGTCTCCGAAATCGTCTCTCCCGCGCGCGTCCGATCCTTCTCATGGATCCGCGACTGGGCTATTCGGCTTCACCTCGACCGCCTCCGCGCCTCCCGCCCCGTCGTCCAACTCATGCCACATTGCCGCCTGACCATCTGCAGCATACTCGCTTGCATTTGCTTCGGGATGAAAGTATCGGAGGAGAAGGTGAGGGAAATAGAAGAGGTGTTGAAGGACATTATGATGATGACTACGCCGAAGTTGGCCGATTTTCTTCCCGCGTTGACGCCATTGTTTCGGGGGCAGATCAAGGAGGCGAAGAGGTTGAGGGAGAGACAGCTGGAGTGCATACTGCCGCTTGTGAGGGCGAGGAGGGATTATGTGGAGAGCGGTGGGAGGAGCTGTGGCGGGATGGAGTGGGAGATGGTGAGTGAGGTTGGGGAGGCGTATGTGGACTCGTTGTTGGGGAAGGAGGTGGAAGGGAAGGGTAGGTTGGGGGATGAGGAGCTTGTGACGCTGTGTTCAGAGGTGATGAGTGCGGGGACGGATACGAGCGCGACTGCGATTGAATGGGCGATGATGCATCTCGTCATTGACCAGGGCGCGCAGGAGCGGATCTATAATGAGGTAGCGTTCAAAAAAACAAAAAAAAAATTTTAATTTTATGCAGAGCAGTTTTTTCACTTTTTTCTTATATTTTTATATTATAAATTCAATAATTTCAAAAATTATTTGAACGAATTTGTGTTAAATTTTTTTACTTATATATATAATTTTTAAAGTGCGATAGCTAAACCGAAGTTATCTGACAAACATCTATAATTATTTTTAAGGTCATTAAGTGTGTTTAATTTTAGGGATATATATATATATACACTACATAATTTTTATATATTTATATTTTTTATATTTAAATGATAATATTTATATAAATAATATCTAAATTTTTAATATTATATAAAAATACCACTATACATGATTCTTTTTTTTAGGGTGATGAAAGTGTTATATATATATATACATAAGAATTGTATTATATATATATATAAATCATATGCTGTTTGTGCTAGGTTATTTTAACAAAAAATTATTAGGATAATTTTGTCAATAAATTTTTTTTTCAACTAATAGCAAATTCAAATATTAGAAAAATAATCCCAATCAACAATATATTATAGCCTAAAATTATAAACCATAGTGTGTTAATTAAAAAACTATCTTATCTTATTTTTGCAAAAAATATTATAATGCCATTTTGGGATTCATTTTAACGAACATCATCACAATCATTAAGAAATTAATGACTAAAGCATTCAACTCCGGCGTCCACTATAGAAGCTTTGAAGCAAGGGGACAACTTTGGGAGGTTTTGGCCTCCTATTTAGCAGCACAGGGCCGACTGAATCTTAGGTAGAATTTAAGTATTCTTTTTATTTTAGTCTCATTATTTATTAAAACCTTGTCACATAAAGATTTAAAATTTTTAAGATTATTTCTTAAAAATAAAAAATTTTAAAATATCTAGGGGTAATATTTATCTTTTATTTAAAATAAATTTCTTCAAAATTGAGCGATTTTTATATATATTGATGGGTGAATTTACATAATTTACTATGTCTATTTTCACTTAGATCATACTCAGCTAAACAGAATTTACAGCTTCTACCAAACATTATGAATAATTATCTTGCAAATTTAAATTTAATTGAAAATAATAACTTTTTTCCAGGTGAAGATGACGGAGGGCAGGATAACAGAAGAAGATGTGGAGAAAATGAGCTACCTATCCGCAGTAGTCAAGGAAACTCTCCGGCGCCACCCGCCAAGCCACTTCGTCCTATCACACGCGGCGACGAGGGACGCCGACCTCGGCGGCTACCGCGTGCCGGCGGCGGCCAGCGTCGAGTTCTACACTGCGTGGGTGACGGAAGATCCAGAATTGTGGAAGTGTCCGGAGGAGTGGCGGCCGGAGAGGTTTATGGAAGGAGGCGAAGGATGGGAGACCGACGTCACCGGAACGAAGGGAGTGAGAATGATGCCGTTCGGAGTTGGACGTAGAATATGCCCGGCGGCGACTTTGGGGATGTTGCACGTTCAGCTGTTGCTGGCGAATATGGTGAGGTCATTCAAGTGGGTGGCGCCGCCGGGAGAGAAGGTTGATACGACTGAGACTTTTGCTTTTACAGTCGTGATGAAGAAATCGCTGAGGGCCGTTATTCATGAAAGGGTTTAGGTGGCTGTTTTGTCGTCCGCATGGGGGTAAGATGCTTATAGATAAAAAGTACGATCTTGTTTTATTCAGCAAGACATAAGTTATATTTTAGAAGACATTGATTGTAAAAACATTTCATTATGATTTAATTATGATTTAATTATTAATAGATGGTTATAAACACAAAAATGAAATCATATAGATGATAATGGGTAATTTTTTATGTAATTTAATTTAAGAAATTGCTTTTGCGATTTTTATCCCATTGTTGCTAAATTCATGTATGAAATCATAATTATGATTTATCTGATTTATATTTAATCTTATGCAGAAATCGAGCAAACACAATCAGAGAGAGGTGTTCAAAAGATTTGGTGATCAGAGAACCAATCTCTACTCAGCTTACTTCTGTTTCTTTGTGTCAATTATTATAATCTTTGTTATTATTATTATTTTTTTCAATTTAAAGCGTATCATGTATTACTTATTGTTATTTGATCATTTAAAAATGAATGAAATATTTTATTTTAACTCTCAGAAATGTAATATTTCTTATTTTTTTTGCTCGTTGTTGTTTACCTATATTTCTTGAGTTCAATAGCATAGCATCATATAATGTTCGCTCAATACATAGTTATTATTGTGTATTGATGTATATATACAGATGTTATGTATTGCTATGCAGATAATGTATATTAATATATAATAATTTATACTCAATTCATAATAATTATATATTAAATGAATATTATATGATATTATATTAAATTCAGACTCCTCGTGTAATAATTTCTCCGATGAAAATTAAGGCCTAATTTGATTTTTTTTTATAAAAAAAATAAAAATTTGAAACTCCTCAAGTTATAAAGAGAGAAACTATGGAATTTTTTTGACTTTAATACTTCTTAGTAAGTAGATTTACTTAGGGGATTATTTTTATTATATTTTATTATATTTTATTTTAAAATAAAATATATATAATTATAATTATTATTCTTAAAAAACAATCAAAATAATTTTTAAAAAAATTAAATATTTTTGAAATTAATGTTATTTATTTTTTGAAAATAAAAAAATATATATTTGAAAAACCTATTGTAAAAATTATCATTGAAAATCAGAAGATAAGCTGGAAACCACTGACAATTTTCAAAATTGTCATATGTAAGAGTGTATTGGAAATTATTAAAACATTTAAAAGAATTAATGCATGTTGGAACTTCCAAAGGCGCAGGACAGCTAGGTACTCCAGCAAATGTTGGAATTTCCAACAATTTCTTTTGCAATTTCCAATAAAGTTGCTCTCTATTAAAAAAAATTCCAACTGGGATGTTTTGAATTTATGTGTAAAGTTGATCGGTATAATTAATTTATCATGAAATACTATCTCAGCAAGTTTAACTCAAATCCCTTATAAAAAGAAGCAGAGAGTAATTATTATTTATAACTGTTTTCATAGAATTCATAATACAATAAAAAAATAAAGCAACTGTTATTTAACAATAGCTAAGGGGTTTGTCTACAACAGTAAAGCTGCTATTTAATAGCAACTCTTCAACTATGTTGCTCAGAAATGTTATTTTGATGACTAAATAAGCAATTAATCATAATTTATGTTATATAAATTATATTACTCAAAGAAACATATTGAATTTTGCCAAAATTAATTAGATTTATATTATAGTTATACTTTCATTTGAACAGTAATTACATTATATATTTTGTAATTGCATGGAACGCAAATTTTCCTGAATTCGGCTTTGTTGTAAGCAAGGGTGTGGTTGATTGTTAAGGATTAAGGATATGTTGCCTGAAAAAGGAATGCAATGTATTTGGATTACTTTAAATTATTTGATTGAGAATTTTATAAATTTATGAATTTATTTTTTTATGTTTGATTATACGTCACAAATAAAATGTGTACTGAATACTTTGCAATAATCTGAATTTTTTGAAAATATGGTATAAAATATATTTAATTGATCATAATTCATACAAAAATCATTGGTAGCATCTTATAATCTAAGATATTAGCTTGAGTTGCATCTACTATTAAAATCTTGTAAAAATCTATAATTTTGATGATTCTTATTAATTTATCATTAAAATTTTTTTATATAGTATCTCGAATTGATACAAGTACATTCATAAAATTATTATGATAATATTATGTGTGATTCTACAATTTTGTATATTGCATTTCTAAATTAGTTTTTAGTTTCGATTCATATTTATTCTCACTACACTTCTTAGGTGAGTGTAAACGGTTTCTAAGTCATGAAAATTTTGAATGATTATAAGGCCTAACAACTTTTGAGTCGATCTAGAGAACTACCTATTACTAATGATGAAAAAAATGAGGGGAATGAAATTAATTGTAGAAGTTTTTTTCCCTTGAAATAGAAGAAAAGACATTGAGAAACAAAATAATAAAAAAGGAAGTACATGTAAAATAAAAGACAGCTCAATTATTTTGAAGCAGAAAATGATGAAGATAGTGATTTCATTTAAGAAAACTATATGATAGATAACTTCTTGTAGATGATCGAGAGATTTGATGATAGATAACTTCTTGTAGATGAATATAATTGAAGCACCATATACTTTTCCAATGAGAATAATATATGTTAGATTTCAAGGTGAGAATATTAAAGAAATACTATATGAATAGAGGTTTTGAGAATATTAAAGAAATTTTTTGTTTAATGATTAAATACATAATTTCTTCTTTAAGATAATTTAAATGCATGAACTTATTATTATGTCTATTCATTTCATTTATAATGATTTCTTTATGGTTGGTGATAAAAACGGAATGTAATCTCTTTATTCCAGAATTCACATTGAATTCTGGTATCATCAATCTTTGTTGTGGGCATTATTTTGAGAAGAAAAAGAGTTCTCAAAATAATATGTTGTGTTAAATTTTTAACTAGAACAAAAGGCATTTGAAGAAAAATATCATCTTGGCATATAGCAACAGATGATAGTTTGTAGTTGATTTGTAAAGGCTCATCATCTGCAGCTTTAAGCCTTTGAGTAGTTTTTTCAAAATATTTTGAAGGAACGAGTCCTTATTGCTTGCAATTTAAGTATAATTCGCTCTCAACTAGAGCATTTAAATTAGGTAAAATAAATTCTTTATTAATAATAGAGATGTATCATTTTTGGTATATCGTCTTTTGTATACTTTGTAAGAATCCTCTTGACAAGAGGCTGATTATTGTTAATAGTCGCCTTTTTAGTTTAATTCTAAATCCATAAAGCGTCCATCCATATGATCTTGTTCAACCTTAAGATGTTGAACTTCTTGCTGAAGTTGCTTTAACTTAGATTTTAAATCAGTTAAAAAAACTGTCATATATAGCGAACTAGGTTCAATTCTTCTCTTATATACTTCTTTCATAGAATATATAGAAGGTTTAAAGAAAAAAATTTCAACTTTATTGTCATTAAGTAAATCGATAATCTTATTTGGAGTTGAAGGATCTTCAACTTGAGTTAAGATTTTAATGAGCTAGTTCTTCTGCTCAATAATAAGAGTATAAAGTCCAGTCATATTGATTATATTTTTTGTAATAATCTCTTTGCTGACAAGAATTACAGCAATTACATTGATTATCAGTAGAAGATGAAGAAAATGTATCTTTTTCGACGAATTCTTTTTCAAAATCAGAGGGAGTAAGAAGAATCTTCATTAGGGTTTGTTTTAACCCTTCATCCAACTGTAATTCATTTAATTTTTCTTAATAGTACATCTGTTAGTATAATGACTCATACGACCATACTTATAGCATTTGATATCGCCATTTTCTTTAGGTTTAGACCTAGAAGGTTTATAATTTTTTGGTTTTTGTTTGAATTTATCATGCTTATAGAAGAATTTTGATTTAGTCTTTCCCTTTTTTTTGATTGAAGAAGAGCATACCTGAGGCTCGCAGACGAACTGTTCACAAAATTTTCTGAGTTATCGTCTTTCGAGAAAGCATTCTCTTTTCATTTTTTCTTTAAGCTTAATATCAGAATAAATAGTTAATCTGTCTTAATACAGGCAGAGATGAGGTTTCCATAAGTAAGTTCTTCATAAGGAATAGTACCATCAAATAAATGAAGATTAGTCCTAACCTTTTCAGCAAAAAGATTAGGAAGACCTTCAATAAATTTTTTACTTCTAATGAAGACTATTAGCATCATAAAGAGTCATGGCTCTAGTAAGAAAAATATCCTTATACCATCTAAAATGAGTTAAGAAAGGACAACGTAACTTTTGGAGTAAGGAGCGAGTCTTTTCTTCTTGATCTCCCACGATCCAAACAAAATGGTCTTAGAAGGAGATTATATACATTGGGTTTCCGATCTTGAGGTAACTAAGGTCAATTTCGCGAAGAAGATCCTCACACTGCGGTAATGTGAGATAATGATCCCACTAACCTTTAAGGACTCTAGAAAAACCAACAACAATAGCTCTGACGGAATCAAATGATTGAGCTGTACGATATCGAGATTGTATAACATAAGCAAACATGAGCATGCGGTAGAGCATACGATAGATTTGATGTTCAGAAAAGCCATCAATATTCCATTCATAGAGAAAATCACCATCATAAGAGTTACCTATGAAGTTTATGGTTTCTTCAAAGAGTAAATCTTGAGGCGTAGGCCATTTATAGTAGTGCTTATCTAGGTTCTTTTTTGGATATATCAATTTTTATATATCAAGAGGATGCTGGATTTGAAGATCTTGAAAGAGTCTTTGAACCTTTTCAATATCATTGTCAGAGTCAGCTTCAAAAAATTCTTTAGAATTTTCGTTCGATGTACTAGGCATATTATCCTTGAGTGCCTATCGTTCAGTCTTTTAATTTAAGAATGAAATTTTGAATATCTTCAGAAGAAGGTCATAAATTAAACGTAAGTTTAGGAGGAGGCTGAAAAGAAGGTCTTATCAAAGGAGTAGCACTTGTTGAGGTCTTTTCAGAAATTCTACTAATACATTAGCTAGGAGTTTTTCGTTTAATCAATTGATCAAGTTTTGATTCAAGGCTAAAAGATGATCTGAAATTATTTGAAGGATACTATTGCTATAATTAAGTTGTTTAATGATAACAATAAATTATTTTAGAATTTGAGAATCGGAATTAATTTTTCCAAAAGCTGTTATATCTAATGGTTTATCATCAACTATTTTAGCAATTGGCGGTGGATACAAAGTCTCAACCACTTTGTCATGCTCAATTAGTCATTTCTTATTGGATAATACTATACTTGAGCAGATTGAGTATAATTTTGACAAAACTAAAACAGAGAATTATTGCTTTACTTTGTTTGTTTATTTCTATCATTTTCTCAAAATATATATATGATATTTCGATTCGTTGTTCATCCAAAGTGATATTACGATACCATGTTCGGAAATTATCATATTTATGTTGAAAATATTATCTCAAGCCCGCTTCTCTAGTCTTAGACCTTATTTTGTAATTCATTAAAACTAAAGTTTATTTTAGAAGGAGTGGGAGATCTATTTTCTCTCAGTGATAAATATAATTTTGATTTAATCGAAGTGCTTCAATTGATGGTTCATCTACCGATGTAGGAGAACCTGTAGATCTAGCTCTTTCTAAGATTTCATAAGGAAAAAAAACTCTCAGAAGGGTTATAGTTCTTTGAGGATTAAATCTAACTTCAACATCAGCCGATGTTTGGATAATCTGGTCGATGTCTTGATTGATAGAAGGTCTAGGTGTGACTGTCGATGGTATTGTCTAGAAATCTAGAAATATCACCTCATTTCATTTGATAACTCTGTTAGTTGCTATGTGAGAGGTTAATAGATTTGTTTTTATTAGGGTTGTTCGTTCGACTGGTTGAACCACCCTTTTAACCATAAGATTCAAAGTATTCAGAACACGAAAATGGATTCTGAAGATTAAAGCAATAGTTTCATATCTAGGAAGAAAATCATACCCATGAAGTTGTAATTGTAATTTAACAGCCTCAAATAGGTTTATGTCATATAAGGATAAACTCAAATTAGGAAAAGCATTTAAGTAAACCGGTCCATTGCAGAGACTAATTTCAATAACACTCATAAGAGATTAGGCCCAGTAGAGGCATCTACCATCTCTAAGACTGGCTAAAATGGAGGCATTTAATCCTTTCAAGGTTAAAGGCTTAAATGCAATTTGGATCATTCCAATATGAATGTATTTGAATTCTTGCATATAACGATGCATATCTTCATGAGTTAATAAATAAATAATTTTATCCATTTGGTCTATAGTGATGGATTGTTCGATAATTTTGATTGAAATTTTTCTTTAAAATCAAATGTACATAGTTGATAGATAAAAGATTTATCAATTTTAGGTACTTCATTTAGAGGAAACTCAAAAAATTTAGAATTTTTAGTTAAATTATTAATTCTTCTAATCATAAGATTAGAAGTTGGCTTAGAAGATGAAGAAGCCATAAGAAAGAAAGGAGGGAGAAAGATGATAGTAGAAGATGAAACATACAAATAGAATAAATAGTTCAAATTCATAATAAAATAGGTTCAGTAATCCAAGGAAAGATCCAAAACAATCAACAAAACCAGGACTTATGACGCCATATGCGATGAAGTTTGGATAAATCCGAAGGATTAAAGAACGAATTTTGCTTATAAATAACAAAACAACCAGTCCATAAAATACGTTAACAATTGATACCTCTCCCTCCCATGGATTCACCCCATCATGGCTCTGATACCACTTGCACCAGGATATATAAAAATATAAAAACTACTATTATTATAGATAAACTTACAGGATTACAGAACAACAGAAGATTACTGAAGAAGGCACACCAGAGTATAGAAAAGAAGAGAAGGAGAAAAACTAAGCCCACTGATACAAATGACAGAACCTCCTTATATAGAAGAGGTAGGTCACCAAAGCATAAGAAAACTTTACTTAAATATTAAGTAAATGTACAATAATAGAATAACCTTTAACGTAGTGGCAGCAATAATACTAGGCAGTGGGCACTTTAGAGTTGTAAAGTGGCACAATAATGCTTGACAATAATAATGCTGGGTAGTGGACACTTTAGAGTTATAAAGTGATACCAATAATTCTTGACAACAATAATGTTGGGTAGTGGACACTTTAGAGTTGTAAAGTGATACCAATAATGTTTGACATCAATAAAGCGAAAAAGTAACTAAATTATTGGCCGAAATTTATGATAATGCTCCAAATAATAGAATTCAGTAATTTTCGCAAGTGGATTTGATGTCGACATCATCCGAAGATTCGCCATTGTTGCAAATGTAGATTGGGTGATTGAACACTTTTGCGAGTTAGACTTTGTAGATTTTTCGTAGACGATGCTTATGCTGGATTTTATCTTCATGAGGGTATCTTCTTTTGATAATATCAAAACTTCTTCAACTGATAGTTCAAAATCGATATTTTTTAAGGGATTGAAAATTCCATATGAGATTTGATAATGGATTGGATCTGTTTGAGCTTGTCCTTAATACTGATCTGGTTTCACCATTTAAGCATAATTTGTCTTTGGAGGACCAATTGATTAAATGGGTCATTTCCCAACGTAATATTTCAAAGCCAGATCCAAGGGATTTGACAGTCGGTAAATAAATGGGCAAGATTCTGCCCTTGAATCATTTTATGAGAATTAATAGCCCTCATTTTAGGAGCGGCATTCATCCATTCATTAAAGACTTCCTTAATTGGGTCTGACAATATATTAAGCTCAGCTCCAAAGTAGTTCCACCAACAGAAGAACCACGAGAATCTTTATTAATAATGTCTTTGTTTATGATGAACATCCAAGAATGTCTCTTCTTATCATTGATAAGGAATAAAATTTTCATCATAGCCTGACCATAACACCAATAATTTACACAAATCTTGTGTTGTAAATTATTTGATAGGAAAATAGTTTTTTTTTTTAACGGAGTTACCCGCATTCACTCTTATGTAAAATTTTATGTACAACACATTTGCTGTACAGAATCATATAGTTCGTTTGATCACGAACATGAGAAATCTCAACACATTTTAATTGTGTTGGGATTTTCTCGTAAGTTTCTTGAGAGAGATTGCTCTCGTAAGGAAAATGATTGTTTCTCAGATATCTTTCAAATATGGCCCACAAATTATTGATAGAATAATCCGAGGGGTTTATTTTAATGATATTCTGTTTAATTTCTTTGGAAAATTAAACAGGTTCTTGAGCAAGATATCTTTGAGGGATGAAGCTACTGCTTTTGATGATTCACCCTTTTCAACCGTAGTTGGGAAGAATCCATACATATATGTTTTTAAATTGATTATGTCAACCAAAGAGCTGGTCGGATTTTTTCCATTGCCTCTACCCCCTTGAAAAGAGGGGGCCACCTCGGTTAGGAGGGGCCATCCTCCGGTGTGAGGTGATCCACTCCTGTTCGTCCCAACAAGAATTCTCGGGTCAGGAAATCAGGAAGAGAGTTTTCAGAACCCTTAATGAATTCAATAGTGAAATCAAAGATGGAGAGTTATGCTTTCCATGAGACAAAAATTTGTTTAGAAACTAAATTTTTGACGTCTTGATCAATTATATATTTGATAGAAGAATAATCAATATGAAGAAGAAAATATTGATTAAATAAATCATCTTGAAATTTGGAAATACATTTGACTACGAAAAATTATTCACGTTTAATGATGAAATAGTTTTGTTGAGTAGGGGTCCATCTACCTAAAGTAAACAAACCAATTCTTCTTTAGAATTTTTTCGTTGTTTTAATATGCCTCCATAACCAAGATTCGAAGCATCAGTTTCAACAATTTTGAAACTGTCCGGATCATCTAAATTAAGACATGAAAAGTTTTTAACCATTGTATTAATTCTGACAATGATTTTGGTATGTACATCAAACCATAGTGGTGGTGATTTTTTTAATCAATTGAAAAGAGGGGCGACGTCATGTGCCAAATTTTGATAGAAATGAGCTACATAAGAATCTTTGTAGCTGAGTTTTATCTAGGATAACGTTAGAAAATTTATCCGCAAATTCAATACTTTTATTAATTGGGATAATAGATATTAGAGATATTATGTCTCAAAAATCGTATTTCGGTTTGAAGTAACTTGATTTTGGCTGTGGAGAGAATAAGACCATTTTTTTGAATGAGTCATTTAAGAGTTTTTAAATGATTAAAATGCTCATCAATATAGTTAGAGAATACATGAACATCATCAATATAAATAATAATATATTTAAAGTATTCTTCAAATATATTATTCATGAAGAAATTGACACAAGATTTTAAGACCGAATGGCATAACATTTCACTCATAATATCCAAAAGGTACAGTGAAGGCGATTTTATAGCGATCAAATTCATTGATCTGGATCTGCCAACAGCTTTATTTTAAATCAAAATTTGAAAATAATTTGGTATTATGAAGTCTGTTAAGAAGATCTCTTTTATTTGGAAGAGGAAACTACCCACTTAAGAACTTGATTAAGAGGCTTGTAATTTATTACAAGTCTGAGTTTTTCTCTCTTCTTTACTGCAACATTCATAATATAGAATACAGTGTAGCTCCACGGAGAATAGGATTGTCGGATTATTCTTTTAGACAATAATTTGGCAATCTCAGCTTTACATAAAGAAAGATAATGCTCGTTCATCTGACATGGACGAGCTTTCGTGGAATGTCACGTTCATTGAAATTATCAATGTACGGAAGTTCCACCGAATGAATTTTTTTATCCCGAAAGACAATTGGGTTTTCACCACAAACGTCCTTTTGAAAATTTTGTAAACAAAATTGAATTTTATTTTTTATTTGAGGAGTAGAAATTTTTTGTTTAATGGTTAAATCCAGAATTTCTTCTTTAAGATAATTTAAATGCATAGACTTATTATTAAGTCTATTCATTTCATTTATAATTTTTTCTTTAGGGGATTGTATTTTTGATTGGACAACTTCGAACGAAGATGGTGGCGAAGTCCAAATGTTTCTAGCGACTTCAATGAGTTGATCTCTTTGATTTGACTTAGTAGTCTTGAATTTGACTTTTTAGATGGCCTTTGTGTGCTCTATAACTCCAAAAATAACTCATTAATAATTTCTTACAATTCATAACTACTTTCATAGAATTCATAATACAATAAAAAAATAAAGCAACTGTTATTTAACAACAGGTATAAGGTGCTGCCTACAATAGTAAAGTTGCTATTTAAGAGGAACTCTTCAGTTATGTTGCTCAGAAATGTTATTTTGATAACTAAATAAGCACTTAATCATAATTTATGTTATATAAATTATATTACTCAAAGAAACATATTGAATTTTGCCAAAATTAATCAGATTTATATTATATTTATACTTTCATTTGAACAATAATTACATTATATATTTTGTAATTGCATTGAACGCAAATTTTCTTGAATTTGGCTTTGCTGTAAGCAAGGGTGTATTGATTAAGGATTAAGGTTGCCAGAAAAAGAATGTATTTGAATTACTTTAAATTATTTGATTGAAAATTTTATAAATTTATAAATTTATTTTTTTCTGTTTGATTATACGTTACAAATAAAATGTCTACTGAATACTTTGCAATAATTTGAATTTTTTGAAAATATGATATAAAATATATTTAATTGATCATAAATCATACAAAAATCATTAGTAGCATCTTATAATTAAAGATATTATCTTGAGTTGCATCTACAATTAAAATCTTGTAAAAATCTCTAATTTTGATGATTCTTATTAATTTATCATTTAATTTTTTATATATATCTCCATTTGATGTAAGTATTTATGAGTGCATCATTCATGAAATTATTATGATAATATTATGTGTGATTCTACATTTTGTATATTGCACTTCTAAACATATTTGTTCTCACAACACTTCTTAGGTGAGCGTAAACGACTTCTAAGTCATGCGAAAGTTTTGAACGATTATAAGCCTAACAACTTTGAGTCGTAGAGAACGGCCTATTACTAATGATGAAAAAATATGAGGGGAACAAATTAATTGTAGAAGTTTTTTTCTCTTGAAACAGAAGAAAAGACATTGAGAAACAAAAAAAAAAAAAAAAGAAGTACAAGTAAAATAAAAGATAGAGCTCGATTATTTTGAAGCAGAAAATGATGAAGATAGTGATTTCATTTAAGAAAATTATATGAAGATCGAGAAATTCGATGATAGATAACTTCTTGTGGATGAATATAATTGAAGCATAATATATTTTTTCTATGAGAATAATATATGTTAGATTTCAAGGTGAATGATTGAATTTGAAGGTAAAATTAATGTAAGGATATAAGATATTTATAGATTTAGATTAAATAAAGAATTATGATTTAAAATTATTAGAATTATAAATAAATTTTTAAAAAGATATATGTAAATAGTCACTAAATAGTGTGCATAGACTAGACTTGGCAAAGAGTTTAGGATATTCGGCCAGTGGCAAGACCGGCCCGACCCGATTGAGCTTTGCTTTCCGGTCCTCTTAAAGGCCGATCGGGATTCGGACGGGTCTGGTGAAACAGGAAAGAACAGGCGCGAGAACGGGAGAGAGAGAGCGACGACGGGCGAAGGTGAGAGGAAATCGCGCGAGATCCAGCAGTCATAGGGGAGGTTTCTAGATCCCTGTGGCTGCCGGCGAAGCCTAAAAATTTGATTAGCAGGTTTGATGCCCTAGCTTCTTCACTTATTTCTTCCCTCTTCCAGTGTTTTTCAACTTCTTTTCCTCCCTACCGCCTCAAATTGGCAGTGAGTGGGCTCTAGGCGCCGTTGATGAGCGTCTCTGTTCATAGGAATGTCATCGCCTAACTGAGGACATCGTCTGTGGGAGGTTGCTTGCGGATAGGCTTTTAATCTGCTTCCTTTTTCTAGCTCTATTACTATGGACTAAGAAATTAATTATGATATGCTGAGGAGCTTTATCATCGTTTAATTTGAACTTTTTTGCACAAAGGTTCTTCTCAGAAGCGCTCAATTTAATGCTTGCTTCATTAGCTTTTTTTTCCTTGAGGCAATCGGTTTAAACTGAATATGCTGTTGTCTTCAGGTTGCATGACATTTGGGAAAATGAGTCGGATCATGAATCTAAGATTTTATAGTTCAAAAGTTGACTGGAAGCGGCTACGGCCTATGATTCTAAAAAGAATTAGGAATCGGGTAGGGGATTATCCTGTAAAAGCCATGATTCCTGTGGCGGAAGATGTTCTTGAAGCAAGGCAGCTTTTAAGAGTTGGTATTTCTGTCCTCCTAAAATTTATACCGATCAAATCATGCAAGTAAGTGGAGCCAATTTTTTTAATTCTTAATCCAAAGCAATCCATGTTTCATTTTTTTAGTTCTGCCAACGTCTTGCTATAAAAACTAGGTGTTAAATATGTTATACATAAGAATTGTGTGGTATGTATGTAAATCCCCCTAAAAACTAAGCTATGAAGTTACAACTCTAAGCTCTTATAGTGTCTGAGCATAATAGGCATGTTTGATAGTAAAGATGCATCGGGCATGCTCTCTGCATCATATTATTGGTTCGGCATAACTATGTGAAAGCTTTACGTTAATTAAAGAAATAAGAAACAAAAAATGGTTCGGAAGGTTGTTTGAGTTTGTAATGGAGAAAATGAAAATTAGGACTGGATTGTGAAGCATCGTTCAGCATAAGGCCTAGTTTTTCATGACCTCGCATGTCCTGAAAGTTAATTTTGAGGAAGATAGGATAAAACTCTGAAAAGATTTGAGCTAAGGATTATGGAACAATTAGATCACTTTTCTAAGGTATAAATTAGCAGAAAAAACATAGTGAGACTCCAGCAAATATCTCAATGTTCCCTAGCGTTTCTACAAATTACTTCTTTTTCTTATTGCAATGGGTAGAATATATACAGTATTTATAGTGAAATATTGCCAATAAAGAAGGAAAAAAATGAGAATAAAGTTATCTAATCAATACAATGAATTCATAAATTACTCCACATAAGGAAATAATGTTCGGCAGACTGCATATGGAATGCAACATGGTGTGCATTGCTGAGCTAGAAGATCATATGATTGGTGGGCTTTCCATTAGGTGAAGGAGCAGCAACAAGGTTTGCTAAGCTAGCTAGAGGGCTCACAAGGAGTGTATCCATTAGGCATGAATCATTGATGAAGTGGTCAATCTAAATTAGAAGCAAAAGGAAAAAAAAATCTTGATAATATTCATCCAAACAATTGTGGTCACATATGCTTGAATGATATCTTTGTCTACCAATCTTGCTTTGCAATAGTTGACACTTCCATTAGCTTTACATTTTGCATTGAAGCTTCATTTGTATCAAGTAGATTTCTTTCCTTTTGAGAAGGTTTTAAGATCTTTATTACCATTTCTTTTAAGGGCTTGGATTTCTTCATGAATTGTGTTTTTTCATTCAACAGCTTTATTGCCTCTTGATTATTTTTTGGAATGCTATAAAGACTTGTAAAGGAATACAACTTTGGAGATAGTTTTTTGTAGGAGATATAATGATTGAGTAGGTGATTGGAGCAATTTCATAAGCCTTTTTTAAAACCAGCAATAGGCATGTTTAAATCATCATCAAAATTATATTACCTTGTCCTTGTGAATTGATTTTATGATGGACTTGGGTCAAATATTGGGTTTGATTTAGGGAAATACTTTGCTCATTGTATATGATCTTTGAAAGGTTGAGATTTTGATGGTTGAGATTCAAGTAGGCTTGGAAGAAGTGTAGGTTGAAATATCAATCAGATAAGACCGATATTATCAATATTTCAAGAAGCGTTGTAGATGAAAACAAAATATAAACAATCCCTTTGTGCCATAGTATCTTTGGTGTTTCTTCTTTTATATGTCGTAGGTGCAACATATTAAATTCAAATGCTTTTGATGAAAAAATACACTTATAGAATATGTAGTAACTTTTTAGATAGAAAATTCATCATTGTTCAAAGACTATTTGTGGGCTCCGAAATTTGCCATCGACCTCTCAACATATTGAAGGAGAAGAGTATGATTTATGCGTCGGTGTAATTTTCAGAAGGCAAATGGAATAGTAGATAAGACACTACCTGGAGATTTAACCTCATTTGGTGAACTTTAGATCACGGTTCCATGTTTCCAATAGTAGCCCATAGTTAACTTCATCTCCTAATTAGTGAGAAAGAACTTTCGCAAAATTTAGTCATTAGGTTCTTGCGAAGCGTATATAGTAGCGACTTTGGAGTTTAAGATTTATATTTATGAAATTCATCATTTCAACTTAAAAGGATGATTGGGGAATGATGATATGCGTCTGATCATGGTTCGTCATCCGGTAGTGATCCTGGTCTATTACTTAGTCGAGGAGGTAGTCGAATCAATCAAGGATTCTTATCCACACATGGGATCGTGTCCGAAATTCTTATAGAGCTGGTGGTGTTTGTCCCAATGAGGCAAATCTGCGTGAAAGTGTTTACCTGCTCAGTATCTTTATGATTCACAAAGAGGCGAGTCGTTGGAGAACATCAGCTACTGATTCGTAATAATAAATACTAAGCCACACGTCGGAGGACTCGATCGTAGCGTATCATCTGGAAGCCTCTTGGCAGCGTAGTCGAAGACAGAGACCGCATTCTTATTGTGAGATTGATTGAGAGTGAAACATGTCAAAATACTTGATTTGACATTGGTTCTTTTGTGAGCTAGAGTTTTCTTAATTTGTCACATTCGACAAACAATTGTAGAAGGTGGATAGATTGAATTTTGCTTTAAGCTTTTAATGATTGAGTTTCATTTAAACAGTTTTTAGATTGATACTCAATTTGAGTTAATTTGATTTAAAATTAGAATCACATTTTGATGGAAGTATTCATTTTGGTTGAAATCACCATTCAATACAGCCATCATCGGGGTGGTTTATTGATAAACTCGAATATATTTGAGAACTTTAGATCCTGTCAACTCTGTTTATCTTGGAGGATCACGTTACACATGGCAATTACTTCTTAGATATTTTCTTAAGTTGAAATTCTTATAATAGATTTTTTAGGTTGTTAACGTCCGTCCCAAGACTAAACCGGAAGCAACCCGACATCCTCGCACTTGAATCTAAATGATTGTGTCTGATGCATTTAAGAATGCCTTAATTAACGCATTCTTTTCGCTTGTACAAAGTGTCGCGAATCCAGTGGCGCGTGTGGAGCAAAATTAGATTTTTATTTGCATTGATACTTGATTTTGATTAATTCAATTTGAGCTTGCAAGCACATTTTGATGGTAAGTATCCCCTCCGATTGAAATCTCTATTCAACACAGTCATCATCGGGTAGTTAATTGATTGATTTAAATATATTTAAGAGATTTAGATCCTGTCAACTTTGTTTTAGCTCACAACGAGGATCAAATCTATTGTCACGTCGTAAACTACCGGATATTTTAGTAAGTTGAAATTCTTATAATAATTGGATTTTAGATTTTGTTATGGACGGTCCCAAGACCAATCGGAAGCAATCCTTGACATCCTCCGCAATCTAAACATTTAGTGTATGGAGGCCCATGCGTGTATTAAGAATGCCTTAATTAACGCCTTCGTTGTACATGTACTAATCCGAGTGGAGTTCAACTTTATTTTTTGATTCAGTAAGTGTAATTTTGCTTTATACTTAACTTGATAGAAAAATAGAATGGTTATATTTAGCTTATGCATATTGCTAGGATTTTACGTCTTTGCTAATCCTCATATTTAATTTTCATTCTCACCCATAGACAAACTAGCATCCCTCTTATCAACTTAGCTTATTAAATATATGCCTTGTTGTTTAAGTCATGCTTGAGTTGCATTTGTATTTGAATGCTAGCGTTCAAGCTTACTATAAGCGTTTTATAATTTTGATTATAAATCCAATTAGATTTTCTCTTAGGTCACTTAAAGTGACACATTATAAGAATTATATTTGTGGTAATTAACTATGTATCAAATTCTTTGTGTATCTCACTTAAACTTTCTCATCACTTTTCAATTAGCTCGGAAGTAAGCTATCAAGTTTCGTATAAGTTCTCTATATTTAATTGTGTTCAATTGAAATCATTTTTAATTCGCTAGGAATAGGTTATAATAATTTCAATATTTATTGTGTGAGCCATTTAATTTGTGCTTACAAGTGGATTATCAATTCTTTTTAATTATTTTAATACTTGAATGTTCATTGAAAGGTTTCTAGGCATTTGGTGAATTTTTAAAATCATTTCAAACTTGGTTTAGGATTTCTAAGCCATTCAATTTAATTAGTGAGATGAATAATTATATTCAAGAGATCACTAAAGGTTATATTTGTGCTCGTTGAAAAGTTATATAATTGTGTTTATAAGCAAACTATCAGACGTCTTATAAGCGCTTGTATGTATTTTATGTATTTGTAACTTCACATTTGTTATGCTCAAAATTTCGATTTAAGCATTTTATTTAATTCCATTTAAACTCTTTGATTATTTCTTTTTCATTTTATTTTCTAAGTCTAAAATTGAAATTTCACTGTCATCCAGGTAGGCTATATCGAGTGTTTTGCTTTCTTGACATTCTATTGAGGTAGCAGAGTGTCTTGACACCATTGATTTATTTATTCTGCAATAGGCGTGTCTTTAAATCAGAAAGAAAACAAATCTGATGCAATATCATTTCTTTTTATTTTTTTTAAGTCAAAATTTAAAAATTTTGATTGGGGAGCAACATAACATTTTGTTTGGCTTGCAGTGCATCAAAATATGAGTTGTGTCTTGCACAACTATCTTCGCTCTACGCATGGGGCGTTAAGCGATGTCTTGGAACCTGCAAAGAAAGATACAAGCACATATGTTTTCATACATCCACAATCAATAACACTAATAACTTGCATTCATAACAAGTAAGCTGTAGAAGAAGGACAATTGTTTGGAGTGCAATAGTTCCTCTTTATAAACCCACTCCTCCTCAATACTCTTGCGACTTGGTATATCGAGAGAGGGAGCAGAGAAGAGGGGGAGATCGTGAACGGGAAGAAAGGAATCGGAGGATGGGATGGAAATCAAAGTGGAGGAACTTACTTGTTTGGCTTGCGTGCGGTTTGGATGAGAGGAGGAAAATGGGGGAGAGTCTTTGCGGTTTCGGTTGGAAGAAGAAAAAAGGAACGAAACCTCTTGCCGTTCGGTTTGAAGGAGAGAAGTAACCCTCAAAGAAGGAGGCAACGATTGTGGAGTGCTTGTGCGGGAGTGGTTGGCCGAGCGGGATCGTTCGAACGGGAAGAGAGCCTTCGGATTTGGAGATCCGAACGGAAGGGGAGGGAGCCAGGAGCCTTCGTGCGATCGTGTGAGGAAGAAGGGCGTGAAGAGGGAACGGGTCGAGCGGTTAGGACTTAATTTGGGATATTAAGGTTAAATAGGAATTTTAAATTAATTTCTTAAGCGTTTAATCAAGCCTGATATGAATTATGCCATTGATATAGGGTTAATATATATATTGATTGAGTTATTAATGTTAGCCTTGGCAACGCGGTCCGTTTTGCAAGGTCGTTTAGTTTCAAGTCGAGTGTCAATTTCAATTCAAAATGCGGCGTCGTTGCTTTCGGCGCTCGACATTCATTGGCTCGAATTAAGTGCAAACGATGCCTGATAGATTATGGCTTTTTAATGTCAATTTTGAACGGAGTCATTTGGCTTCGTCGGCGCCTCGACTCGATATGTGCGCGCGTTGATGACTCGATGATCGGTTGATCATCAGGTTGTGCAATATTTATATTTTGACCAGTTTTGACATTTTGAACGCGATGGCGAAGTCCGTTCGTCGATCAGAGGTCATTTGGGTTGATTTTGGCGACATCCCGTGTATTTCAGCCTCAATTTGCGCGTTGTCACTTCCGATCATTCGACATTTGCACAGACTCGCCCGAACTTTGCGTGGACAATCTATTTGGTAGTTTTTGAGTTTGAAGGCGACGCGATCAATTTCGTACGGAGTCGTTCGGACGTCGTTTCGACACGATATACCATCGGCGCATTGATAGCTCTATTCTTGATCGGTTGATCGTTATATTGTCGATATTTATATTCCGATCAATTTTGGCGTTCGAGTGCGGTAGTCCATTCGTCGATCGGTCGTTTACTATTTTTTTGGTGGCGTCCGTGCATTTTGAGGATTTGCTGTCACTTAGAAGTCCGTCGAATTCAACTTATAGGCTTAACTCGACTTATGACACATATATGGAGGTCAACACTACTACAATTGAAAAGCATTTTTATTAAGGTGATGAATTGTGATGATGTAGCATTTCTCTCTTGATTTCATGTCTCAAATTAGACCTAAACTTGGAGAGTATGGTTTTTGATTTCTCAATGATCTCAAAACATAACAATAGTCTTTAAATTTATTTATGGATTCAATCATAATTTTGTTCTCTTGTTTAATAAATTAAACCCATCAAAGTAGTGTATTATAATGTAATAAAAGCTAATATTTTTCCTTAAAAATTAATTAATTTCACCGTAGGTTGTTGTCAATTCCTTTCGAATCTCTCTCTTTGCTTTTCCATATTTATGCAATAAATGTTTGCTGGGTCAATTATTTTTTTAAAATAAATCTCATTTGTCGTTCATTTGACATAGCATGCAATTCAAAGAAATTATAACTAATCAATTCAAGTTTTAGGGTCGATTTTACCATCATATTTAGCCACTTCAATTTATAGTTTTTACTTTTTTCTATTAATGCCAACAATCACGTAAAAAATTTGATGTCAATGATTTTCATAAGCATTATTATTAAAAACTATAAATTGTCTATCAAAATGATTATCCTTTCTCCTCCCATAATTAACATTCAAACGAGTTGTTTCATCATCGTATTTGATTCCCTTTTAGTTCATGTTCATTAATTTGCTTGGCTTCTAAATTATCAATTCTTATTTTAATCAAGTTAATATCATCATTGTTTGATTTTGTTTATTCAACAGTTCAACTAATGAAGTTTGCAAAATTACTAAGAATTATTCCAATACCTTTCAAGATATATTACATTATCCTGATATTTTATCCCATTTGTCTATGATGTTATGATACAAACTAAAGTTTTGATACCAATTTAATACAAGATAACTTAGGGTTATGATTTTTAAATACAAGTAATATGATCTATAGCATGATTTTATATTTAGAGGAAATTGATTAATTACTGATCAAAAGTTACAAATTAATTGAACAACCTTCTTTAAATATAAATGTGTAATACTAGAATTTAAATCATCCCATAATGAAATGATTGAAATAATTCGAGAATTTCACCAAGATATTTAGAAACACATAAATTTAATGCTTTCAAAAATTTTAAAAAAAGATTTTCAATGTGCACTTTTGGATCTAAATCAAGAGCATTAAAGAACTTAATTTGCATTAATCATTCATAGATCTCAAGACATTCTAAATCACATGGGCCCTTTGAAGGGAACTACTCTACTGCATCAATGGTACTCAACCAGAATTATGATAAAATTGAAATTAAATTGATTGAGATGGATAGGAAAAAGAAGTGAAGATTACAAATTTATGAGACTTGTTGGTTTTACATTTGAGTTTTCAGTATTTGAAAAGCTGAATCACCCCTTATCTCTGCTTTCATCTAGTCATTTCAGTCATGGATCGGTTGCACTTATTTCCAACTGAGTTTGCAGTATGTACTCTACGAATTGGGCGTAGAAAGCTAAAGGAATATTTTACTTTGATATGATCCATGTGTACTTTTAATCCCCATGAGTTTTATGCTTGTAGATAAAGTATATTTATTTTGTATGTATTTAAATTCATAAGCCACTATGTTGATTTCTGGTTATAACAATCCATTGTTTAGTCAATCTTGATATGTTGCATCTGTCTTATATATCTATAGACATGTATTTTGTCTTGAAATTTCTTTCTCATGTTTAGGTCATAAATACAAGTGAGGGGTGTAAATGAGTCAAACTAAGCTTGAGTCACCTCTATCGTGAGCTTGATTTGTTGATTGAGCTCGATCTTTATTCTACGAATTCAAGTCGGCTCACTAACTGGCTCATTATTATAAAAGAGATTTAATAATTTTGACTAGCAATTATTTTAATAAACTGACAAAAAGAATGAGACAACAACAAGCCTTAATCCCACTAGGTGGGGTATTTACGAATCCTTCGTCCAAGTGTCCTATGTGTCAAATTCTCATTTAAATCAAGTATACTAAGATCATTTTTTATACATCTTAACCAAGTCTTTTTAGGTCTATCTCTACCTTTCGACAAAAATAATGAGAAATTAATAATTTTAAAATTTACTTGATAACAAAAAGACAAGATAGTTTTTATAATTTTTAGTAACTATATTTAAACTATTGCATTATAATATATTTTAGGTATATTATATTAATATTTTTTAAATGAACTAGCTCTCAAGTCAACAATTCGAGTGGAGGTTAGCTCAAATTTGACTTGTTAGTTTATTATGCTCAACTCAAGAGCCATTAGTCACATTGATTCACTTGCGCCCCTAATTTAAACTAACGGTACAACTATGTTGTAACTTACAGAATATGTTATGAAGCAATATAAAGTCCAAACAAGGGAAAACCAACATTGTCTTTGCATAATAAATTCTTTGTTGATCATGAAAAACCCCTATAGCTGTAATTTATGTATATGGTTTTTGCATGATACGTGATGTAGGTTCTGCCCTGAGGTTTTCATTGGTTGTAGAGGCCATGAGATCAAAACTTGCCATAGTTTCAAACGGAACATCAATGGCGGTATGCACAACTGGATTGATGGAAACCTCAATGATGTCCTTGTTTCCGTGGAAGCCTTTCACTTACAGACCATGTTTCAAAAAATCATCAAACATGAACAGAGATTTGACTTCGATCGTGTCCCAGCAGTACTAGAACTATGTTATCAGGCAGGTGCAGACGTTTCCAATGAAATCCTGCACAATCCCAATCCCAATCCCATACCAGATAACTGGATGGAAGTCAAGGCTGAAGATATCAGGCAAATAGCTCAGAACACAATGGATGCATGGGAAAGACTGAGACTAGGAGTTCAGAAGCTTTTAATGGTTTATCCTGCAAAAGTTTGCCAGCATTGTTCAGAGGTTCACATTGGACCATCAGGGCACAAGGCAAGGCTCTGCGGCGTGTTTAAGCACGAGGACTGGCGAGGCATTCACATGTGGAAGAAGGCTGAGGTCGGTGACTTGGTGCCACTCAAGTTGGTCTGGCATCGGAGGCCTCGAGATCCTCCGACACTTTCGGACGGCGGACGTGGATTTTATGGGCATGCTCCGGCCGTGGTTGAAATTTGCTCGCAGGCTGGTGCAAGAATTCCGAAGAAGTACTATTGTATGATGAAGATGCAAGGTTTGCCAGCTCCTTAACCTGCGTTGATGGAGGCTGGGTTTACAGGAAAAATTCATGCACTTGTTGCGTGCTGCAATCAAAGATTGAAAGAGCATTTCGAAAGAGTTATATAAACATGGATTCAAAATGTCATTTTGGTGAGTCCAGTGCAGGAATGATTAAGTTTAGGTGTGAAACTTCTATGCGCGATTTTCATCTAACAGAGCTTCATTGTGCAGATACTTATCAATGGCGTTCATTGATGGCTGGTCTTCATAGAAAGGTATTGTTCTACGCCAAATTCAACCTTAGCTTCTGTTGGTGTTATTTGGGATTCCCGAAGCACCCTGCTCAAGTGACTGAGCCAAGATTCAATTTTGAAATCCCTTGAAGGCACTTTAGCCTGTGGTCTAACAGTTTAAACTTTCAATTAAGAAGTCTTAAATTTAAGTTTTTGTACATACATTACATGCATTAATTTATGATTAAATTTGCTTAAATATTCAAAATAATAATTTTTTATTTAAGAGTTGTTTGATTGGTTAAAAAAGAAATATAATGTAAAAGAAATTTAATATAAAATGAATTTAATGTAAAAAAAAAATTGTAGTATATTTGAAATATTTTGTGATTATTTGGATGAATATAAATTATTATAAAGGTGGGGCTATAAAAAAATATATAAATAGGTAAATAATATTATTATTTTTTTAAAAATGATTTAAAATTAATATTTAAATTAATGCATGACTGTATGGAGTACGAGAGCATAAAATGCTATTTAGGTCTCCTCCAGACGCGGCTGGGACGCCTATTTAATGAGAATCGAAAGACTGACAATATTTAAAAGCCAAATACTGTTTTTTTAAAGCAGAATGTGGCCTACCTGAAAGCTACTTATTTCCATTGGTCTCATATTATTCTTTTATTTATTTATTTAAAGTAATTTTATTATTATTTTCTTAAAATAGAAATATATTTAAATGTGTATTTATTCCTTATTTTGATGATAGAAATTAAAAAAAAAAAAAGAAAAACATTATTTTTATAAACAATTGATCAAATATGTCTCCTATTATAAATAGATATTTCATTTTTATTTTTATTTATTTTAAATTCGATTCACCTTTTCTTCTCCACTGTGAAGGCTCCATTTATACGCATCTTATAAAATTATTGTTCATTAATACATGTTTCTTTTAAGTGTTATTGAGACTATCATTTATGATGATTGAATTGTATGCCTTTGACCTTAATGGAGGTTTTAGATTTTAGGTTTTTAGTGGCCTCCAATATGAGCAAGTTCTTGTGCCCTAATTGCTCATTTCAAGGTAAAATTTTTTATAGAACCTATTAAAAAAAAATTTACATACATACCACACAATTCTTATGCATTTACATAGCTAACATTTAGATATTTATTTATCTAACACTTTTCTATGCTTAAAGAGGTGTATTTTATTTTTAAAAGTGAGTGATGATAATATTTTTAATGTGATATTGAAGATTGTAGTGTTATAGATATAAATTTTTTTGAAAATTTAGGTTTTAGATATGTAAATGTATAATAATTATGTGATATGTATGTAAATTATTTTAAAAAAAATTAGAGCCATTTACATACGAGTCACCCTATCATTCTATATTTACAAATCAACCATATTATTCTTAATTTTTTAAATTGACAATCAAATTTTGAAATTCATAATAAAAGCCCAACTCATATATATATATATTTTTTATAAAGTTCTCAATGATTTGATCATGTCTCACATAAATACATGAGCTCGATAATTCAAAAAAAAAAAAATAGAGAGAATGATTAAATTATAAATATATATATATTTGGTAGTTGATTTGTAAAATTCTCAAAAAAATTAATGGTGAGACATTTACTATTGTGGATAATAAGGTTTATTTAACACTAATCAGCTATCAATATAATCAAATTACGTAGTACACTATTTATTTTATGTACATAAATAAAATAAGAGTAATATTTTACTCAAAAATATTTCAAAAGGCATAGGATTATTCTATTGAAAGCTTGTGCTTCAAAATTAACCCTAGTGGATTACCTCAAATATAGTGGATATCTGCCAAAGCTTTTTTTAATGGAACAATAAAGCTTGGGTTTTACTTACTACCTTCATTAAAATATCAAAATTTTGAGTTATTATTTTAGGAGTATGAGATTATTAATATATGATAATTAATATTGCAACTTGATTCTTGGGATAAATAAATTTCACGTGACTCCATCACCTTGGAACTATTATGGATATACATCAGATATCAAAATTCTGAGTGCTGAAAATGAAAGTCAGCAGCTTTAAGAAAGGTTGAAGGTGGTGAGGTGGAGGGAGGGCGAAAGCATTAATGGCGTGTGGATCTCTTAATTAATGGGAGAGGTCATTCAGTAGAGATGTGGAGAGAGAGGGATGGGGTGACCATATCGATTATAAGATACTTAGGCATCACGCGTCAAAATCTATCGTCATAACCTAATCGTGGGGATACATGAATCATGCTCTCTCTCTCTCTCTCTCTCTCTCGCTCTCTCTAGATCTCTCTCTCTCTACCGTACCAAATTGCAAATTTAGAAACTCCACCTCAAGTCTTTATGACTAATCTCACAGGAGCTTAACATCACATTCATCACTCATATGTGTCGAATCCTCACTTTCTCTTTCATCTTGGGTATGTCTCCTGCGAAGAAGAAATTTGATCCAGGAGGTTCTACACGCCTATTAACAGAGCTAAAAGATAGTGGGTACCTCAAGTCTAGCTTTTCTTGTGGGAGCAGCGGGTGTGTAGATATATATTAGTTATTTCAAATTAAGGACTATAAAAAGATGATGGTATTAAACAGAGGCATAAAGGCGACATGGCTTAGAAATGAGATATCAATAACACAAAGATTTTGGAAGATTCTCATAATGATCATGTTCATTTTGATTGATCTTAATCACCCTTAGTTACAATCTCATTATATCTATTACTTAAAAGTTGTATCATCTGCAAGTCTTTTGCAAAGACTAATCTAATCATCCTTAGTGATTCACATGAACTTCTTACATTGCCATAAGCACTACCTAAAGATTGAGCCAATTCCACCATCAGGGAGGATAATTTAGGTCAACCATACTATGTCGCCTTGCCACCATCTTTTAGGTCATTTTATGTCAACTTCTATGAAAACTCAATTCAATACATAAATACCAGTTTCAAATAGTGATGTCTTCATCATAAAATGAATAATCAATACAATTATCATCAATGGTATTATTTTACATCGCCTCTTTATTGATCAATTTGGCCATCATTAGTGACCTTAATGACCATTATACACTATTTTGTCTCATGACTCAATATCATGTTGCATTTACCAATAGAAAGGGAAATAATATTCATATCATCTTCTATTATTTTTGCTTCTCTAATTATGCATTGATTTTATTTGAAACAAAGACAAACAAAATCTCTCTCTCTCTCTCTCTCTCTCTCTCTCTACACTTAACTACGAGTACCATAATCACCCATCTTAAAATTTATCATATAGTTAACCTATTAATACCATTGATTATGTACACTGAAGATTGGAAGATCCTTCTTATGTCTCCTTCCTACCTTCCATCCACTACATGTTTTCGCTGCTCCACTCTCCATTACTTCATTAATCATTTAAACATCTTCCATGCTTCCTTTCAAGCTTTGCTGAGAAATATATATATAAATTAGAGGATGAGGCTTAGTGTGGGAAAGTATGACGGAAGCATTCTGTGTGTTCATTATGTCAGCATTTATATATTACGTATAAGAGAAGTTACAGTCAAGGAATTGGTAGTCCTTTTAGAGAGAGAGAGAGAGAGTTATATTTATATATTATTTGAAAATCACAACATGCGTCACGTTTCGCTTGGCCAATAGCCTTCTGACGTGATCAAGAAAACATTAAAGCTAAAGCCAGGTCGGTTAACGATCTCATTTTTAAGTTAATCAGATTTTGATTCCAGATTAACTGACTTGTAATTATTTAATTTAATCATATATAATCAAATTAAATTATTACATTAAATGTAAAGCAATCAAGTCAAATTTGTCATCACTGATCACTTATTATCTAAAATAATAGTCAAGCTTGCTTAAATACAAATAAGATTTTAATTTTATACACTGATCACTTATTATCTAAAAAATTAGTATATTCATATCCTAGTCCAAGTTTGTGCAAATCTTATTGTGGGACGTCTTGTTGTCACACTTAGCTTCTAAGTTACACAAGACTTAGTGTCTTTGAGAGCTCAATATTGAACATTTTGAGTGTCATTTGATACATCACGAAGCACCTATGAAAAACACACATAATAAATAGGGCTGCAAACGAATCGAATCGAACCAAGCAGAGGCTTGTTCGAGTTCAAGCTCGTTTGTCATTATTGAGCTCGAGCTCGACTCGAGCTCGATTCGAGCTTTTAGGATGGTGTTCAAGCTCGAGCTAGTTTAAAAAAATCTTGTTCTAGATCGGCTCGAGCTTGTTGCTTCGATTGATTGCTTATCGGCATTATGGCATCGTTTAATGAAATAAACGAGCCTTAATCGAGCTTGTTCGCAAGCAGTGTGTTGAGAAATATAAATGATATTCTTTATGAACAAATTTTAATCGAGCCTTAATCGAGCCATTATCAAGCTCCTTAACGAGTTTGTTCGCGAGTTTTAAATGATAATGTTCGAAACGTAAATGAACGACAACTTATTGAGCATTCGTTTAGCGTCAGTATTTACAAAGTGTTAAAAGCTTTCGATTAGTTAAATGAAAAGAAAATATAACTAATCGAGCGTAAACTTGTTTTTAATAATAAATATTACCAATATAAGCAAAAATAGTCCATCATCACGGCTATAATATGTTGAAAATAAATACCACAATTCTAAGTATGTTTAAGGGGTTGCCTATCAAGTCTCTTAATTGTTACTTAATTTATGAAAATGTGAGTGAGAGGGTTCAACTTATCCTATGCATGGGTTAAGTATAGACATATTATTCTATAGGTTTGACTAGATACTTAGGGCTTATTTAAAAATAATTTTATTTCATATTTTTTATTTTCATTTTTAAATTATTTTTAAACATATTGTTTCTTAGTATGATGAAATTAAAATGAAATTTCATTAAAATTAAAATAATCTGTATACACAGAATTAATTTGATGCCCACATCATCCTCTGTATGCATTGGAACCGTGACTAAAAATAGCAGCTCCCATACCACAAAGCCTATATGAAGCCTCAGCCGCTCAGGTACTGTTGTTAGGTTTTCTGTTCTCAGCGACCTCTAAGAACCTGCACATGGAGGGGTCTTCTCCCTAATGCCACCCACTTTATTGCATATTTTAATGTTGCAGGTAATTGAATACTGTACAGTGACAGCACACAGTTTTCTCTTAAGTTTTCTTTTATGTAATAAGTTGATTAATGTGAGAAAATTTTGATTTGAAGATTATGATAATATTTTTTTTCAGGAATACAACTCTGCACAATGAGATAATGATTTCCTCTGTTTTTTTTTTTGTTTTTTGTTTTTTGGAATCTGATAATAAAATCAATCTTTTGATGAGAGATTATTTCGTAAGTTGTCTCGATATATTTAAATTTGTTGTGTATTTTTTTAAAAAAAATTAATAATTAATTTTAAAATATATTTGAGACAGAACTGCTTACTTTTTTAAAAAATAGCCAAAAAATAACATAATTTCGTTTAACTATTAACTTTTTAATTTTTTTTAAAAAATTTTATAATAAAAAAATTATTTTAAGAATCAAAATTATTAAAATATGATGACTATCATAAAATTATTTTTAAAAATTTTTTTTTTAAAAATATTTATAACACACATCAATTTTTTTTTTAAAATTATTTTATCCACAACATCTTTATAACTCACTTTTCAAAAAATTACAATTATTTCAAATAGATCCTTAGTTCTGTGTACATGTGCAAGATATTTTGAATATAATTTAAACAAAATGAAAAATAAATTATTGTGTATTAATTTTTTTATTTTTTTAATTATGCTCAAAATATATTATACACCTCACTGTATAGCCAAAATTAACTCTTAATCTTAAATAAAAAAACTCAATATATTCACTCTATATCTCAACACATAGTAAATCTGAATGTATCCGAACATCGTACTTAATAATTTCTCATCTTTTGATACAAGCCATAAACTGAACTCATAAAAGCAATAAAAAAAAAGTTATAAGAAGAAATTCATAATTTTATTTTATAATGATTTTCCCTTAGAATCAGTGAGAGATTTATATTTTATCATAAGATTTCCATTCTATTAAGTTCTAGAAAAAAAATAGTTCTATATGAGCAATACAAAAAATAAAAAATAAAAAAAATTAAAAAAAAGAAGTTAATGTGCTCTCAATAAGCATTTAAACTAAAATTGCACAATAATAGCACCGAAAGGTTCATAAATTTAATCATGTTTATAAAAAGTCAATCCTATTGCGCATGCCTCTTTGATTTCATTTCATACAAGAGGAAGTTAAATTAGGTATAATATTTAGAGAGAGAATAGTTTTCTTGTTGATATTTGACCCATCCAAATAAAACAAAACAAAATAAAGGACAAAAGTACTGATAGAAAAGATGTTCTAACAGCTGAGATATATAGTTTAGAGAGAGAGAGAGAGAGATGAATTATTAAGTGTTAATAATTTATTTAGTTAGCCAAGATAATTTG
Organism: Cymbidium sinense; assembly: GCA_021442155.1. Taxonomy (NCBI): domain Eukaryota; kingdom Viridiplantae; phylum Streptophyta; class Magnoliopsida; order Asparagales; family Orchidaceae; genus Cymbidium; species Cymbidium sinense. The sequence continues at coordinate 34,548,674 of CM038218.1, forward strand.
ATAGCATAGACAAAGGGACCAAACAAAGCCCTTGTTTTCTTAGCTCTGAACACTTATCAACCATTCCCACATAATTAGCTTCCTTAATCCCTTCATCTGCCAGCTCCTTGTACTCCCCATAACCATACATCTTGTCCTACATAAATTTATAATTGAATTAAACCAATTACAAGAAAAATAAATCATGGATTATAACAAATAAATCAAGGTAATTAGGCAATATATCAAATGTATGAGGCTTTCCCATTGAGCTGAGAAGCATTGATGCAGCAGGTTTATACTAAATTATCTTGAATTTCAAGGAAATTATCAATCGCTAGAACAAGTGGCCTCAAGCTCAATGGTGAATCTAAGAAGAAGCTGGGGTGATTGTCAATCATTTAAATTTAAGAAAAAATATGTATCATTGTCCATAATATAGAAACTTCATCTTTAAATTCTTCTGTAATTAAATTTGTTTTAAAAGCTAGCTTTTTCTCCACGAATGGATCGTTCGGATTACTCAATCCAACGAACATAAAAGGCAGAAACATAAGAGACGGTACCTTTCTCTCCCCTTTCTTCCTTGTTTTCATATCTAAAAGGCTGAATTCACCAACCTATAATCAGCATGAAAATGAATATTTGCGTACCAAGAAATTAAAGATTATGGATGAAGAAGAAATTAAATAATCACAACCTTTAGACTGTTCACAGGAGAGCTAGCAGTATCTTCCAAAGAATCATCTTCCAAAGCTCCTTTTCCCTTCTTCCTCTTCACGCTTAATTTGCCAAAACTTCGCGGAGGCTCGCCGGTGATCCGATGAGGCTTCCATGCTGTACAAGAACCAGCATCAGACACCATTGAAGAGCTGTCGCGAAGAGTTGAAGCACAGCTGCAACTTGAAGCTGCTTCTGATGCTTTTCTCTTCTCTGAAGCCAAGAAATCTTCGAAGTAAGAGGTCCAACCACTTTCTTCTTCTGAAGAAGAAGACTGTTCTTTTGAGCAAAGAGTCTTGTTCATGGAGGAATAGCTTGGTTTCTCCATATGAGGAAGATAGTAATTGAGAATAGAATTAAGACTATATTTGCTTCATATATTTATAGCAGTGGAGGTGGAGATAACTGGGAAGAAATTATATAATGGAGATGGTTAGATGTAGAATAACGTGGGGTATGGGAAGTTGGAGATTTACAATCAACAGTTATATATTGAATGATGTGGAAGATTAGTAACCATTAGCTCTTTAGCACAAGCACCAGTACTGATTTGATTTCTTAACTGCATTATTTAAAATGTTATGGTTTCTTGTCCTTCTCATTATGAAGAACCTTTATTAGCGATTATAATTTTTAAGGAAAATATAAATGGGTTGCTGTTGATGATTCTCTTTTGTCTAACCTTTTTTTTTTTTTTTGGCAATTTTTTTAAAATAGGTACGGTTAAAACTGAAATTAACTAATTGAGTATGGATAAAAAAAAATTTAAGAATAGGTATAGTCGCGATTGGTAGGCGGTAAACGACGCGTGGCGGTGCCGCGGGTAAGATAAGTCAGCCGATAATTAGGCGGTAGCCTCTTAACCGGTCGCGATTCAGCGACGGGCTCTGACCATCGTAATTGGGCGGCCCGGCTCTTAGGGCCGATCGGCCCCGATCGGCCCTAGCTCCGCCTCGGTTTCCCTTGATTCCTTCCCCCGAACTCCGCTCTTCGCACGTAGGAACGCCGACCGAAGTCCGACCGCCCACCGAGCGTGCTCCCGTGGCGAACATCTTTCGCCCGCCCGTGTCACGCGCCCGCATTGTTTTGTTTTGTCCGTTGCACGACTTCTTCCGGGTATTTTTTTTTTGCTATCACTCGATCTCGTTGCACATTAAGTATAATGATACGAATGTACCGTTTGACTTTCCTAATATATCATATAAATTAAAGCAGTTTACTCGACTATGAAGTCATTGTTGTTTTTTTATGGAATACATACATGTAGGAGTGGAGACAGTTTTCATGGCTGAATTGTTTAATTTACTCTGTTTGGTCTTGCTTTAAACTCCTTATGGGTTTCTAAGAAAATTCCTTTCATGTTTTTTCTTTGCATTCTATCTTCAAGTCGGAAGGTTTAATGTTTTTTTTTTTAATAATTTGCTTTATCTTTACTCTCGCATATTTCTAGTTGCTTATCGAGAGATTGGTGAATGGCTATCTATCCTTTTTCATTAAGGACATCTATTTGGGTGGAAGTGATGTTTTGTCACTTATTGGATATAACTTGTGAATTGTTAGTCACAAGTTGTTCTATTAGCTACATGTTTCTTAATTGTATTTGAGAACATTCCTTTGAGTTTTGACATTTTACTATTTACCAAATTGATGATATTTGTAAATACTTGAAGTAATCGCAAAGTATTATTTAGTTTGTGACAAGATTTGAAGAGATGAAGAGAGGCAATGAATGTAGGCTATTCTAAGACGAAAAGGCTAGTGAGGGTTGTAAGGCGATGTTTAGTCAAGAGAGGTGGTAGGGTAGAAGTCATATCATAGGTTGGTTGGGAGAGCCAAGTAAGGGCTAGTTGGGAGGCAGCTATGGGCTAATTTGTGATGTATTTTTTTGCACATTTCCCCTTCAATTGAATGAATGAATGTTATCAATTCTAAGCTTGTATATTATTTTTTGAAAGATCATATATATTAATTCCTTAGTGTGAATGTAAGGTTTATCTTAAGATTAATTTCCCGCTTTTATTTAGCTGTTGATCCTTTATTTCTCATAATTTGCAGTATGTAGCGCTAATGGTAAACAATAATCTTTTTTGACAGATACGATGGCAGAGGAGCACCGCCCGCCACCTAGACGTCGGCGACGTAGGCCCGTTAGAGAGGCCAGCCCACCATTGGAGCAGGCACCTTCTGAGGTTCATCCTAGTATTGCCTCCCTACGTGGGCGTCATCGAGCCGCTCACCCTGATACTGTAAGTGAATTTATTTTTTGCAGAATGTGTTACGCCTGCTTGCCTTTTATTTCGGACACTAACTTTCATTTTTCTTTTCAGAGCACCGTACTTGAGGCCGCATCACATTTGCTTATGCTGAAGGAGTGGCCCATTACATGCACGAGATTCATTAGGGCTAGATCTGGGCACACCTTTGCGTGAGTCATTCGCTTCATCCGGCTGGATCATCAGTTGCTTACCGCCTTGGTTGAGAGATGGTCTCCCAATACCTTCCACCTGGTAGGTGAGATGACTGGCACCTCGGGGCGTGGCGATGATTCTAGGCTCATTGATGGACCACCTATCATAGGCCTGATTGTGATTGGCGAGGGGAAGAGATGGGACACGGCACGATTCTTGCGATGATTTGTTAGGGCGACACCCATTACGGGCGTGATGTACCATGACGATCAATCGAATATGGTCGACATTCGGGATGGGTCGGGCACATGCATACATACATGCACGAGTGGCTTAGGTGGACTTTCTACAGAGAGTCATATGATAGGCTGAGCACAGAAGACTTCTTCCGACACGTCCGGGCTTATATTTTATTTCTGATTGGCTGTTTTTTATTGCCTGATACGTCTGGTTCAGAAGTCCACCTACAGTACTTACCACTCTTGGAGGATCTGGATGATTTTAGCATGATGTCTATAGGTGGAGCAGTCTTGGCTCATCTATATAGAGAGTTGCGAGTCGATTAGATTAGACCAACATGGCGGGTTGCCTACTTGATTTGGGCTTGGGAGCATATTCATGTAGGTAGGCCGACTTTACATGTCCCATATCCTGCAGAGCTTGCTGGTCTGAGCGTTGGTTTGAGGTACGTGTTGTTAACTACAATTTCAAATTATGCAGCTTATACGTCTGTTTAAACTGTTTTCTGTGTGCAGGTGGAATGACAAGTATGTGCGGCAACAGCCTTTAGCGAATGTTGCGATGTCTGAGGAGAAACTAGATGGCTTGCGGGACACAGGTTGAATCGCATTTTTCTTGTAGCATATCGTTATTTACATTATGTTTTAACATACTTTTATCATGTAGGTGATCAGGGCCGTACAATGAAGCGGTCGAGCAAATCTATCTGTTGTATGCTTTGTGGGCTCTGACATATGGTTAGCACGAGTCCCTCTTATCAGCTGGAAGAGGGTTGAGTGGTATTTACGAACAGTCTTTGCGCCATTTGGCCTAACTCCCAGTAGATGTAGCCCGATTGACCCTAGTTTCAAAATTCGATGGTGAGTAAGATGCCGGCGGTTGAGTACCACCAGCCACACATAGCTTTTTGGGAGAGTCGGCGGGATTGCCTCGTCGATGGGTTAGATGAGAGTGGGCAATCTACGCGGTCAATACATGCGTTGGTTCAGATCATGGGCTACTTTGTACTTATTGGCTGCCCCGACAGAACCACCTACCACATACTACGCTAGAGCACCAGTGGAGCGTCTTTATGTAAGTTATGATATATAGGAAATATTCAATATTTTTTAAATTGATAATTTAACGTTCCTTTTTTTTTTGCATAGGCGGACCATATCGCGGCAACGCGGGACATATTTCAGCCATATTTCGGTGCTGTCGATGATCACCATTTACAGCGATGTGTCGATAGATACGAGGTGATATGCAGAGACCTTGATCAGCGTGTACATATAGGCGACACATATTACGGATCGGTGCACACAGAGGGTGTCGCACAGCATGACTGGAGCGCCGGTCCATCTACTTCCGCTGATCCAGGTCCTTCTTCGTACGCCGAGCTAGTTCCTTCTACGTACACTGATCCAGGCCATTCTACGTACGCTGATCCAGGACCGTCTACATATCAGCCGTCGTACGACTCGCAGCCACCTATATTCACATCACAGGATGATATGTCGCGCATAGTGCCGAGGATGTTGCTCTGAGGGCATCACTACGTGATCGTCCATCTCGTCGGGTACACACAGGAGTGGTGCAATCTACACTGCAGAACAGGAAGAAGGTTGTCTCACGGGGTAGGGCTTAGGAAATTGTCTGTACTACATTTGCCTTTCTGATTCATTACAAACGACATAGTCATGTACATGCTAACCTTGATTATGACATAATGAATGTTTATAAGTTTTGTTTCTAAATTTTTTTTTATGTACATAGCAGTTAATGTATTTACTTAAAATACTCATCGTTGGTGCTGATTATAATATACAGTTATTGATTTATTAGCCTGTTTAAGTCAACAATCCAAATAAGTCAAATATAAATAAGTCAAATACAGTTATTGATTGATATTCTTCCAAAAGAATGTTTCACTAGCACTATCGAAGCTCGCCAAGTTTAACCAAAAATACCCACAGCAAGGTATATATATCTTAAAATCAATTCATTAAGGTGCTCCCACAGCAATAGTGTATATATCTTAAAATCCAGTTAATAGAAACATTTTGATGAGAAAAACTAGTAATATCCTTAATTTTATTTTCACAATTTGTACTTTATAGATCCTTGATTTTCTACTTTGTGTAAGTTATCTTAAAATTCAAATTATATTAAGCACATTGTATATATATCTTATAAGTTTTGGCTCCCACAGCATTTTTACCCTCCTTGTAGTTAGCGGATTATCTGACCAAATGATGATACGATTAATTGGGCGGCGCTTCAGTCGAGGCGATCGCCACTAATTGGGCCCAGCTTCGGTTCAAGCGATCATCCTGAAGCGGCACCCTTGACGGCAGATTAAGCGAATCAATGCTTGATTCGAAGAATTCTAATCTAATGCAATAGTAATAAAATCCTGAACACATCATGAAAAATAAGAGATAAATACATCCCAGATAAAGAAGAGATAAAAGCATACTTTCACATAAATTTAGAAATGAATGAGGTAAGCATCACCATCTATAGCACATCTATAAAAGAATCGAACTATTAATCCTCTAAAATAGTGTCACCCTAGAATTAATATGAAACATTCATATAGAACATCAAGATCCAAAATGACAATGCTTACACTTAGCAACCCATTCTCGGACATATATGAACATAAATTTTAATGATTCCATTTAAACATGGATAAAGAGGGGAAAACAACAACAAACTCTCAAAGCCTTCATATCAAATTCTTTTCTATGAAGTTGTACATGACTATGAAGTTGGTTATCAAACCAAAAAAATAAAATGTAGTACAGACATTGTCCTAAAACCAACACCATATTACTACTTTGTCCTCACAGTGCATGCGCGATATGTCGACGTCTAGCATGCGGGCGGTGGCCCTCTACCATCGTACCTGACAGCAAAGAATCTCAAATAAATTAGTGTCAATATTGTAAAATCTTGAAAGGGAAAAACAAGCATTGTCCTATTGGAAAATATACCGTCGACTGTCAATGTTATGGGGGCACGATGACCTGTAGTGACCAGATATTTTGCATATGCTACAAGTTCTGCTACTTGAACCTGCGTTTTCATCCATTGTGTTTCTGAATCTATTCGTGCATTGGACCTTCTACGTTAGGTGGAAGCGTGACTAATCCATGCTCTTCAGCGATAGATGGAATCGGATCGATCGGTAGAGTATGAAATTCATTTATGTATGTTAGAACGCAGAGTGTAGTCTTGCGACACGTGAGGTGGTTTAACCGTCAATCCCAATGCGACAATGACATGTGGGCATGGACAATGATATATGATTACGCCACAATTACAAACACACAGGCCATTATCACGGTAGTCAACTCGAGCGATGGTGGACTATCAAAACACGCATCTCATGTGGGTTTATATTACAGTTGAAATGCCTAACCTCCCTTTGACGTATAAGTGTGGAGAACCTCTGGGTATAAATAGACAAGTTTACTTCCTCTTGCTGAGTAGCAGTGGATAATCGTTTCATGAACAAAGCTACTAAGTTATAGTAGATAGCAGTGATTAAACCCTGAATTGGTAAACCACGTGCCCGCTTCAGTACACCGTTAAAGCACTCAGATGCATTCGTTGTCATTGTCCCATAACGCATACCACCATCGTGCACAAGGGACCATTTTACAGGGTCACGCTCTACAAGCCAATTGTACGCTTCTTCTTTCACATTTTTAATGTCCTGCATCAAATGGTTGAATTGACGAACATCATCAGTGTTACCTGCCATGTACATCTTTTGGCATACAAACTCTACATCAGCAATTCCCAGTCTGCGTACGACTTTTTTAAAATTTTCACGCAAATGGCGCAAACAATGCCTATGCGCTGCCCAAGGAAAAATCTCTTTGCATCCACATGAATGTTTATCCGATATTATGCATAAATCACGCGTCTAGACACCACGGGTAACATATCATGCAGCAAACAAAACCACAACCACGAATCAACATTTTTCGATTCCCACAAGAAAGCTAAAGCTAAAAAACCCATTATTGCGTCGATGCCTACGGCGATTAATAATGTGCCCGATACTTGCCCAACAAAATGTACCATCTAAGCTTAAAACAGTGCAACGAACTCCATCCCGATTGAAGGTCCAAAGCCCAAAAGTCTCACGCGTTGCGTCTTGGTAGATTGAATTCAGCTAGGGTAAAGTAGTAGGATTGCATATAAAGGCGAGAGTCCTGTAAGACTCTTCCATTCTACCGAATATTGCTTTTTTATTGCCTTCGCATCCCATGCTTTCATATATGAAACTTTAACATTAAATTTTGACTCCATCCTACCTATAATCTCTAGGTTTCAAATCAATCGGTGCGATCACGGGTTTGATATAGTATGCTATGAAACTTGACCTTGTCGATGGCCGGATGTACTTGCATTGACACATATGATTTTCACCAACTTTGATATTCTCCAAGCACCCCTAATCGTCTGATGCTACAATGTAAGCAATTAGGGGCCTTGTGACTATCGTCTTTTACATACAACCGTAGTTCTTGATTAGAGTGCTTGTTGTGTATTTACTATGGACCACCCGACAATAGAACGCAAACTCCGTTTACTTGCAAAACACATACCTTCGGGAATGTCATTTGGAATTTCAATTTCATCATTTAGGCAGTTTCGTCAGATGGGCCGTCAAAGTAAACATCGTTGTCCCACTGCCTCGTAGTTTTACACATCCGGACATACTCGTTTGTGGACAACATTTGACTCTCATTGTCAACATTGCGAAATGAGTGATTTCTCGGCAGTATATTTGTCATATTCTCAGTGCGTGGCTTCCCAACGAGCGGTCATCATCACTAATACCCTGCTCGGACTCACTACTTGAGCCACTACTCATAGTCGATACTCATCTCCAAGCTGCGGCTCTCGGTGCTCGGTTCATCCGAGCGGTGAAAGATAATCAACGCCACATAACTTAAAAGTTCGGAACTAATTATCATATTAATTGTTACAAGTTTAATCGATAAATTATGACAATAAACTACCGGGAATAAACTCATCGTGCGTTGTATGCGGATGTTCTTGTCGCGATGAAATCCTGCGTGTCATTAGCGGTATATCTATTGACCTTACTACCTGATCAGCTGATGTGGATGCAATATTAATATCTTCCACTTCGACATACAACCAACATCGGCGGGAAGCTTGTCAGTGTAACTTCACAAACGTCATCGTCGAGATATGACTATAAATCCGCTACTCACGGATAACGACACTAGAGTGGCGTGGCACTCGGATCGATGTGCAAGCTTCTCATAATTCGTTGCTTCAATGGTAAGGCGTGCGAACCTTAATTGGGCGATTTGACCTCCACATAACTTGACGAATTGCTCATCGATACTCAGTTCGCCTCCATAGAAAAGTATCGGAAACAAATTCTCTATTCATCTTGCACTAAAGTTGACTTCCGCCGTTAAATGAGAGAGGGAAGTAGTTAAAGCGTCATCAGCGAATCTGGAAAAAATAATAGTTTCGATTGAACGGTGGAAAAAAAAAGCATAATCTGGTGGCGGTGAGACCTCGCGGCGGCGAAGTTCGAGAGCGGAGAACGGTGCTCGGTAGGCGGTCGGACTTGATCGGCGTTCTACGGCGAGAGCGGAGTTCGGAAGAAATCGAGGAAAACCTGAGCGTCGGGGGCCGATCAAAATGTCGAGAGCCGTCGCAATTAGTGGCGGCGTTCGTCGAAGCATCGCTTGATAATTGGGCGGCTTCTAAAACGTCGATTCGGGCTACTCTACGTCACTCACGTGATCTGACGTGCGTCGCCCAGAATTGGGCGACTCTGTCTTAAATTTTTTTATCGATACTCAATTAGCTAATTTGGTTTTAACTGCGTACCTATTTTAAAAAAATTGTCTTTTTTTTTTGGGTGATGGAGTAACCTTAATTATTTCAAATTTCTATTCTTCTTAATGAAATTTGAGTAGACTTGATATTATTAATAGACATTTTCATATCATTTATTTTTTTATTTATTTTTTCTTCATCAGTTCAAAACTATAATTTTTCTTTATATTGTACTATTTATATATTATTAAGAAATATACGGATGACGAAATAAACCAAAGAATATAAATTAATTTTATGAATAATCTTTTATCTTCCAAAAATTTTCTTCTTTGCCCTCTTTCTTTATCTCACTAAGGAAACAAGGCAAAAACAATTTTCCTTCCTCTCTCTCTCTCTCTCTCTCTCTCTCAAGCCAGCATCATATATACATACACACAAATATACGGAGTTTGGACGTAGTTTTATATCCGGACTCTAATAACATAACGTTATATGACACTCAATCAATGCATAGTTTTGTTTATTAACTATAAAATAATATATATTATTGTATATTGATATTATATTAAATACAAAATAATATATAATATCTATACACACAATAATACAACACTTTACAGTCAATACACATCATATATGTATTGACTGATCGTCAAATTATCCTATATTATTGGAGTCCAAATGTAACTATCTATCAAGATGGAAAAGGAGATTTACAAGGCATCATTCTATTTACTTGCAATGACGATGATGACTTTCTACATGTGCTTTTTATTTGCAAAACATATAATATATACTATCAACAAATACTTTTTTTTTTTTTTTTTTTGCTTTATTGAATGAGTTTCGAATTATATGCACATATTGAATTTGTGTTTTAAATTTTGAATTAAAAAAAAGATCGATTGTATTTATATTTTAATGTGTTCATGTACACTTAAATTATTTAAAAAAACAAGAAGTTCTAAATAAATAAAATTAAATGTTCAAAAATTTAATACTAGTACTAAAAAGATAATTGTTGTGTGCTAGAAAACCAATTCGGTAGAAATAAAGTTCTTAGCCTTGTTGTGAAATCTAACACACACACAGTATTTAAAAGTGAACAAAAAAACTCAGAAATTTTACGTGGAAAACCTCGAAAAGAGAAAAAATCACGGCCTAATAAAAAACTTCCACTATGTATCTTTGAGTACAAAATCTTCCGATAACGGGATTATGTATATGAAAAGGAACAACTATGTAGTCACGTTGAGGTAGTAACAATTGCTAGTAGCGAGATGATGGCGAAACGAGGCAATGGCGATAAAGGTCGTTATGATGGAGACCGGCCAGAGGTTGGCGGCGGCGAGATCGGCGGCGACGGCGATGGCAGGGGTGGTGATTGACGACCGTTGAGTGGTGGAACAATTGTGCTTGGAGGATCTTCAAGCTTTAGGGCTCTCTCCTCTCTCTTGCTTAGGCTCCCCTCATATGAGGAATGAGGGGATATTTATAGATTGGAGGAGTGGCATCTTCATGCAAAATCGAACCACTCCTAGGCTCATGATGATTCTCTTGATCATATGATGTGTATATTTGAATGGTCAATGAAGTCAAAATTATGAGATCTTGGGCTCGTTAGATCCATTTCAGATCGATTTATTATAAGCACTTTATGTTTGAGAGTTATTTAGGGATTTAAGCGACATCCCGAGTTTCCAAGGATATTTTAAGTGCTTGATCTCGACCGGTTTCAACTTGGTCGACTTGCTTTTAGCATCAAGATTCGTGCTTAGTAGTATTTTAAGTGTCATATCGGTTGCCTATTTTTTGGATGACATTATCTCAATCATCTAAAATATATATATGTCAAATATTTGAAAATAGCAAATTTTTAATGAAATTTGAGAGTCCATTAATACATTTTGAGAGAACAGTCTTGTGGGAGCACAAGATTATGACTACTGGCAGTCTGGGGCAGCGGATGTGTGTAGGTATCTTGGGTGTGAATTTGAGGTTCTGGACTCATCCGTAATGACGAGTGCTCCTTGAGTGCTGCTGACATGGCTCGTCATGTATAGCATATAAGCAACCGCCATACCTTAAAACATATGGCCGCCAAGCAGCTTCAGCAGCTCTCTGCGGCGCCGTATGATAGCGGGTTGAGGCGACGTAGAGCGACCGAGGCGGCGTGTCGAAATTTGTGATGAGCAGCCATGAGCGTGGGTCGAGATGCGAGCAGACGGCGGCAAGGTTAAGCGTTGAGCGAATTCGCCGGAATCAGGGAACTTGCATGAAGTCGAGCCGGATGAAATAGCCGGGCAGGCGAGAGCGAACCCTACCTTGCATGGCGTTATCGGCTCGGCCGCATGCAAAACGTCCGTTTAGCCGTTCATTTAGCGGTTTTGGCGGTTTTGGCGGTTTTGACCTTTTGCCCCTAGAGTCTATAAAACCCCATGACCAAGGGAGAAGACACGCTTCTCTTCTTGAGAAGGTCATTTGGAGGCAATCGGCGTAGTTCATCGACAGACTCAGTTTTCCCTCGAAGAGGTGTTAAGCGACCGTCGGACCGGCCGGGTTGAAGGCAATCAAGACACAGTTCATACGGAAGGCTCGGTTTTCCTTGAAGAGGTGTCAACGACCTCGTCGGACCGGCCGGGTTCAAAGCGATCAAAACCCGTAGTTCATGGCAGGCTCCATTTTCCCTCGAAGAGGTGTCTGACCTCGTCGGACCGATCAAATTCAAAGCGATCAAGACGTAGTTCATCGAGGCTCCCTTTTCCTCGAAGAGGTGTCAACTTACGTCGGACCCGTTGGTGATCGGGGCCGTAGTTCATAAAAGGCTCATTTTCCAAGAGGTGTCAACCTCGTCACAAACCGGGTTTGAAAGCGATCAAGACCCATAGTTCCGGTAGGCTCCAGTTTTCCTTGAAGAGGTGTCAACTAACCTCGGGACCGGCCGGGTTTAGGCGATCAAGACGTAGTTCATAAGAGCTCCGATTTCTCGAAGAGGTGTCAACTAACCTCGTCGGACCGGCCGGGTTTGGAAGCGATCAAGGCGTAGTTCATAAATGAGCTCCATTTTCCCTCGAAAAGGTGTCAACTAATCTCGGACCGACGGGTTTGAGGTGATCAAGAGACGATAGCGAGATGGGGTTGAGCGATACCGATGATGGTGGCCGGCGGCGATGTGGCGGCGGTGACTCGATAGTGGTCGGCGAGATAACCGGCGATGGTGATGACCGGTGAATGCCGGCGATTGCAGCGGTGCAGCGGCAGTAGAATTAGTGGCCGGCAATGTAGTGGCGGTGACCAACTATTATTGTGGCCAGCGAGGTGGTCGGAACAACTGGCGGCAGTAGTCGATAGTGGCAGCGTCAGTAGTGCGAGATGACCAGCAATGATAGTGGTAGCCAGATTAAGCGATAGTTGAGCGATGCCGGCAGCAGTAGTCAGTGCGGTACCGGCTTCTGATGGTTAGCCGGCGGTGGTGGCGGCAATGGCAGCGGCAATGCGGCCTCAGTGTCAGCGGATATCAGCAACGATATGGTGGTGACCGCGAAATTCCGGGGATGGATGGTGGCAGCGATACCAGCGGCAGTAGTCAGCAGCGGTGGACTGATGGTGACGGCAGTGGTGGCGAACAATGGCAACCAGTGGTCAGCGATCAATAGCGTTAGTAGTATTTAGGATGACCGCGGCAATGGTAGTAAGCGAAGATTACCGGCGATGTCAGCGGTAGTGGCCGGCAGTAGTTAGCGGCGATGGCTGATATGGTTTGGCGGCCGAGCGTGGTTAGCGGCGGCAATGGCGGCTCGGCTCGGAATGTCGATAGTCGGAGGATGATCGGTCGATGAGATTTTGACCTATCGAGGTTGTTTGTCGGTGTTACCGATGGCGTTAACCATGGAAGAGGTGAAGTCCACAAGGACCTTTTGACCTATCTAGGTTGTTTGTCGAGTGTTTCAATGATGTTAACTTGTATAGAGGTTGAATTAGATCCGTTGAAAATTTTGACCATCGAGGTTGTTTGTAAGAGTGTTACATAGCGTTTTGTGTGGAAGAGGTTGAATTGAATCAGGAGTTAATCAAGGTTATTTGTCGAGTGTTAGATGGCGTTAACGTATGGAAGAGGAATTAGATTTTGACCCATCGAGGTTGTTTGTCAGTGTTACGATGGCGTTAACACTATGGAAAAGGTCGAATTAGATTGATTTTGACTATCCAGGTTGTTTAACGAGAGTTAGATGATGTTAACTTATGGAAGAGGTCGTGGGAAGTCCACCAAGGATCTTTTGATTTATCAGGTTGTTTGTCGAGAGAGTTGCAATGGCGTTAACACATGGAAGAGGTTGAATTGAATCCGAGAATTTTGACCCATCCGGGTTGTTTGTCGAGTGTTACCCGATGGCGTTAACTATGTGGAAGAGGTTGAATTGGATCGGAGATTTTGACCCATCCGAGGTTATTTGTCCAGTGTTACGATGGCGTTAACTATGGAAGAGGTCGAATTGAATCCGAGGATTTTGACTATCAGGTTGTTTGTCAGGTGCCGATGGCGTTAACGTATGGAAGAGGTCGTGGAAGTCCACCAAGGATCTTTTGACTATCCAGGTTATTTGTCGAGTGTTAGATGGCGTTAACGTATGGAAGAGGTTGAATTGAATCTCGAATTTTGACCCATCCAAGGTTGTTTATCGAGTGTTTGCGATGATGTTAACGTATGGAAGAGGTCGAATTGAATATCTTGAGGATTTTTGACCTATCAGGTTATTTTCGGTGTTACCGATGATGTTAACTTGTATGGAAGAGGTGCTGGGGAAGTCCACCAAGGACCTTTTGACTATCTAGGTTGTTTGTCGAGTGTTGATGGCGTTAACCTATGGAAGAATTAATTAAAACATCCGTTTGTGGTTGTAGCAAAGTTGCTCCTTAACCGTGGTCTTGTTTTTCTATGAGTATGATAGGAAAATTATAATTTGCAAAGCTATATCTTTTCTCAATATTAAAATATCTTCCAACTTTGACTTGTTTCTTGGGATGATCGATTAGATGCTTAACATATGGGCAATCTTGAGATTAGAGTTGCCCCACTATTCGAAAAAATCTGAAGGAACGAAGTTTGATGAATCTTTATTTTTCGCTTGCGCTCCTTAAAAGCTTGAAATGCTTCATCTCGATGGTGGTTTTGATTTTGTTGGGAAACTTGGTCGTCATACAAGATGAAATAATGAGAATCATTCTCATGGTGGTATGGCGTTGCGTCTAGAAAACTAGTTGTGGTAGAGTAAAAGTTTACTTTGTGTGAAATCCCACACACAGTGTTAAAGAGTGAACAAGAAAACTCCAAAAATTTTCACGTGGAAAACCTCAAAGAGGGAAAAAATCTGCTGGCAGAAAAGCTTCCTATGTATACATTTGAGTACAAAATCTTCCGATACGGATTACAAATTGTATATGAGAAAGGAACAACGGATGTAATCGTTGGTGGTACAATTGCTAGTGATAGCAGATGATAGCGAACCACGAGAATGACGGCGATGAAGATCGTTATGATGGAGGCCGTGAGAGGTTGACAGGATGTGGCGCGGGGCGATGGTTGGCGGCCGTCAGTGGTGGTACGATTGTCTTGGAGGATCTTGAGCTTTAGAGCTCTCTCTCTTAGCTCCTCATATGAGGAATGAAATTTTATAGAATGGAAGAGTGACATCTCTGCAAATACATGCAAAATCCGAACCACTTTTCTCTATCGGACGACTCATGATGATTCCCTTGATCATAAGATGTATTTTGTGTATTTGAATGCTCAAATGAAGTTAGAATTATGAGATCTTGGGCTCGTTAGATTCTCAGAGCCTATTTGACACTCCATGTTTGAGAGTTATTTAGGGATTTAAGCGACATCGAGTTTCCATGATATTTTAAGTGCTTGATCTCGACCGGTTTCAACGGATGACACTTGTCATTAGATCTTGTAGTAATTATTTTAAGTGTCATATCAATAATATTTTTTTTCAGAAGAGATATTGACAACTCATTCATTTTAAATTTTATAAAAATTTTGAGCTGATGATTGTAATATTTATACAAAATTAAGGTCATTTATTAAATTTTAATTTTAATCGAATATTTTTACTTAATGTTTTCCAGTTTTTATATTTTTGACATAAGAAATATATATCATTTTAACTTTTAAGATTTAAATTATTTAAACTTTTAATGTTGTAATTTTATATTCTAAATACATTTAATATAAATTTATTTTTAAAAAACTGTTCCTATATAATTTTAACTATATATAAGCTAAATTGTTTTATCTTAAGCTATAAGCTAATTAAATAATATTGATGTTGCAAGTAAAATAATATAATTTACATTTTAAAGTGTACATATTTATTTTTAGTTTGATTGAGTTTACTCGTTTATAACAATTTCTTACAATAAGATAAAATAATATAAAATTTTAGTATATGTTTAATTTAAATAATTTACACTATTTAATTTTTATTTTAATATCCAATACGGCAAGTTAATTGGCACTTTTATTTTAATATCAGTTTTAAACAAATTTCACTATAAATTAAAATAATATAATATATAGGTATTTATTAATTGTGATGTCATTTGTATCATACATTTTTTAAATAATATATAGACACAACATTAAAAAGCATACAAGATCAGGTGTTTTTTTTTTCATTTCAAATATTACATTAAATAAATAAACCAATAAAATCAATGGTTTCTAAGTCCTTATTTTCTGCATAATTGTTCAAATTTTCACTATAAGGGGCTGTTTGGTTAGAATCAAAATCAAAATAAAGTAAATATAGGGATTTTAGATGTTTTGACGTTTGACATGATGTAAAGTAAAATTTAAAGTGATGTAATGCATTTGAAATTCACAAAATAGTTAAAACAATTTCTTCTTTGGCAATTATCTACCGATATAAAGCGTTGTCATTTACCATATCTCGTCGTCGATCATTACCATTGCCTAGCCATTCTTTAAAATCATTAAAATACTTTACATTACATTTTTTGAAATGAAAAATAAACTCATGAATTTATAAAACTCTCGACCAAATAATATAAAGTAATCTAAATACATTTCATTCTTTTTACATGGCATTCCTTTTTCAAATAACAACAACCCCTAAATTAAAACCAATAAAAATAACTATTTCTTCCATTTATTTTTAAATTTATTTCCTTTGATTTTTTATAATTGCCAATGGGCGGTTTTGAAACACTTATATTTTTATTTTCTCTTTTTTTATTTTTATTTCATTTCATTTATGTTTTGAATAAAAATAAAATATCCTTGGTAACTATTTAAAAAAATTCAAAAATCCAAAAATTATTTTGAGTGTTTTGAAAATAAACTGGTTTTTTTTTAAAATAAAAAAAATAAAATGCTTAAAAAATACACCTAAATAATATCTTTTAAAAATAATATCAAAATAAAAATATAAAATAAAATATATCCCAAAGAGGTCCTAGCTAAGCTTTCCAAATACTTCATCTATTATTCCTATACAACTGATCATATGCATGTTAATTTGAAAGCAAGCAAGGTTCTATTAATGAGTATCTATTCTATTAGTAATCATGATTACTCTACAAAGGGATTTAATATTTTCTAGACCTTCTATAAAACTATCATATTTAAATATTTCTAGCTTATAGATATTGTCCCAAATATACTTTTTTTTTCCTTAAATGTTAAGCAAATGTGCTTTCATATGATGATACTTTTGTACTAATATTGGGAAAAAAAGTTTTTGTTTAACATTTTTGTGTTTGATACATTCAAAATAGTTCAATTTGAATTATAGACTCACAACTCCTTTAATTTTAAAAGTTTAAAAAATAAAATCCAGAATGTAAAACTTTGATAAATTTAAAATATAAAAAAATTTGAAGTATAGTATGAAATAACATAAATACTTTTAAATGCATATGTTTTTTTTTTAATAATGTTCATTATTTAGACTTTTGATTAACTTAAAAAATAAATTTATTTTACAACCAATTTAATATAAAATCAATTTCTTAGATTTCATTGATTGATGTTTAAAAAAAATCTATAGTAAGTAGTTTGAGACATTCATGAATTTAGACTATTTTTTGGAAGATTTATATACGGCCACACAATTCTTATGTATTTAAATATCTAACACCTAAAGTTAGATATTTTCTTATCTAACACTTTTCTATGCTTAAAAAGTGTATTTCACTTTTAAAAGTGACTTATGATGATATTTTTGATGTGATATTGAAGATTTGGATGTTATATATGTAAAAATTAAAATTTGGATGTTAGATATCTAATTATATAAGAATTGTGTGGTATGTATGTAAATCCCCCCTATTTTTGTAAGATAAACTTACATACATAGCACACAATTCTTATGCATTTGCATATCTAACATATATATTTTGATTATTATAAATCTAGCACCTTTCTTATGCTTCAAAAGGTGAATTTTGCTTTAAAAAATAAAGAAAAGTGTATTTTTATTGTAATAATAAAGATTTAGGTGCTATATATATAAATATCTATGTTTGGGTATTCCATATGTAAATATATAAGAATTATATGCTATATATGTAAATGTCCTTTTTTTTAAAATATGGACTTCAACAAAATGAGATGAAAACATTGTTTTGAAGAGTAATAAACAAAATCACATTTTTGTGATATATATTATTCTATTTTTAAACCTAAAGCAACACCATTTTTTATCCTCATAAACCAAACATATTGTCAGAAAAATAATCTTAAAAGTTTTAATTTTAAATCAAGCAAAAAGGAAATTTATTTCACTGATGCATGAAAGCTTGCTCTATAATATAATAGAAGGAAATTAATATCAAATCAATTAAACCTTGGGTGAAATGAAAGAAATTTATTTCATTTTAGAAGTTTATCACACAAATGATCATGAAAGTATATGTAACATGGTCAAATTTTATATATGATTACTATATTCCTTAAGAATGAAGCTTATAATTCATAATGTGATTTTTATCAAAGGAAGACCAAACTGATTTTTAGCATTAATATCAAATCCCATCAAAGGCAGAACCAATCACTTTTTCTCAATTGGAGTAAGTTTGTATGTTGGGATAAAAGCGAAAGGCAAAAATAGTTTTAAAGAGGGATAGATGACTAATTTGTTTGTGTCTGTCTCCTATAAGAGAAATTATAAAATTGAAAGTGTGCGATTTTGCCTCTGATCCTCATGTGATTGATGTTAATATTTGGTCACCGAATGTGATTTTTATCATTAATATCTTCTATGTTAGAAGATACATTTACATTCACAACATTAATTTGCAATCTTGTTTATATTGCATGTAATTATGATTAAATCCTCATGTGTCTCTTCAGATATCTTAAAATGGAGTTTACATCATATATATCTAATGCATGTTGATGTCTTAAAATGAAAATTTAGCCTTTTAAGTTCCCAAAGTTATTTCATGTCCATAGCAATATGGACAAGTGATTCCATTATAAGCATATGAGCTTTGTGTTCAACATAATAAAATTAACAATAAGTGATATCAAATCAACTCTCATATCAAGAGAATGTTTAAATCGATTATTTATTGCCACCCAACCACTGATTTTCTCTTTCGACCACTATTTCATGCTTGCTAATGATTGACATTGATGTCCACCGATAACCTATTTTAATGTTAACCTTCTTGGTCATCCAATTGCTCCTTTTATCTATAAGAACTAACTTAATTGCCCACTGCCATTGTAGTTGCTAATCAGCAACCATTCGATATTTGTTAATCATTGTTGTTGAACATTCTTGTACTTAATTGACTTGTCTCTCCTCTTATTCAAAAAATGATTAATTTAACCACCCAATATCACTAGGCTCTTAATATCCATTGTCAATTGTTATCTAACACTCTCACCAACTCCTAATATCACCATAAGAGATATCTTCATCAATTTATGTGTTTTTTATTGTATTAATGCATTTTTAATTTATGGGGAAGTATAATCTTTATAATTATGACTCACATTAATAAACTATTTCAACCTAATAAAACTTTCATTAAATTTTGTATGTAGAGTTTCAACTAGACTTTGGCATGGGACTGGCAGCCAAATAGCCTTATCATAATAAGCCCACTTAGAATGGGTGGACTTAGCTATGCAAAAAAATAAAATTTTTTTAGAATTCTACTAGATCTAAGCCCACATTGACTTAGTCAAAACTTGAGATAGCCAAACTTCATCCGCACACTTGATAACCAACCTTAAAGGAATATAAAAGAACTCATCATTTCATAGTATAAAATAAATCTTAAAAGTATCATCATATGAATTTTTTATTTTAAAATTTTAAAAATAAAAATCATGTTTAGTTGTTATTTTATAAAAACTTTAATGGAAAAAATATTAAAATTGATTATTATACTTTAAGGGGATGCTTGGAGCCACTTTGTATTTTTTTATTTTTTAAATTTTAAAATAAAATAAAAAATGTTTAATATTTTTTTATTTTAACATAAACAAAAAAAATATTTGGAGATGCAAATAATGATGATGGATGGTGATCTAATTATTGCGTGCTAGAAAACTAGTTGTGATAGAGTGAAAGTTTACGTCTTAACCTTATTATAATCGAACACAGGTATTTAAAGAGTGAACAAAAAATTATACATGGAAAACCGAAAAAGGGAAAAATCAGGCTTTTAGTAAGAATCTTCCACTACGTATTTGTTTCAAAGTACAAAATTTTCGATGGATTACAAAATTATACATTAGAAGGGAGAAGAATCCAGTCGAATATGACATATAGTCACGTTCGGGTTATAGATTGTTAGTGGTAGCAGATGATGATGAATAGCGGAGATGAGTGGCGGCGATGAAGGTCGTCATGATGGTGACGGATTCGGCAGCGGATCGATGGCGGCGGCCGGCGGTGGTGGTTGACAACCGTCGAGTGGTGGCACAATTGTGCTTGAAGAATTTTCAAGCTTTAGAGCTCTCTCCTCTCTCTTGCTTGGGCTCCCTTCATATAAGGAATGAGGGGCTATTTATAGATTGGAGGAGTGACATCTCTATAAATACATGCAAAATCCGAACCACTCCCCTCCATCGGGGGAAATGATTCTTTTGATCATTGATGTATTTTAAGTTTTGAATGCTTAAATGAAGTCGGAATTATGAGATCAGGCTTGTTAGATCCGGCTCGTCAAGACGCTCGATTTGACTATAAACACTCCATGTTTAAGAGCTCTTTAAGAATTTAAGTGATATCCTAAAGTTTCCAATGATATTTTAAGTGCTTGATCTCGACTAATTTCAATTGAAGATCAACTTACTTTTGACATCAAGATTCGTGCTTCGACTAGTAGAATTTTCAGTGTCATATCAGTTGCCCCTATTTTTGGATGACATTATCTCAATCATCCAAAAATATATATGCCAAATACTTGAAAGTAATAAATTCTTTAATGAAATTTGTGGGTCCATTAACCATATATTTTGAGAGAATAGATCTTTGTGAGAGCACAAGATTATGATCATGGAAGTGGGTCTGCGGATGTGTCTGATACGCTAGCATAGGATTTCGTTATAGACCTCAGGGCACTTGCATGGGTGCCATGGCTCCAGCGTCGTGGCGCTCGATGTCGGACCACGTGGATCGTCGCGTGGCAGCCTGCAGACATCTTGAGCGGCGATTAGCGTGTCGCGGCCTTCAGCGGGAACGCCCATTTTCAACAGTTTTTGATGATTTTTTACCTTTTTGCCCCTATAGGGGGTCTATAAAAACCCCTCTAGGGCCAAGGGAGAAGACACACTTCACATGTGCTCTAATGCTTCTCTTCTTGTTGAGTGAAGGTCGTTCGGAGGCGATCAAGACCCGTTTACGTAGGCTCTTTTCTCGAAAGAGGTGTCGACCTCGTCGACGATCGGGTTTGGAGGCGATCAAGACTTGTAATTCATACGACAAGGCTCTAATTTTCCTTTGAAAAAGGTGTCAACTGACCTCGTCGGACCGACCAGGTTTGGAGGCGTTCAAGACCCGTAGTTCACTGCGAGGCTCCGTTTTCCCTCGAAAGAGTGTCTGACCTCGTGACCGAATTGGAAGCGATCAAGACTCGTTGTTCATAAGGCTCAATTTTCCTCGAAGAGGTGTCAATTGACATCGTCGGACCGATCGGGTTCAGAGGAGATCAAGACCGTAGTTCATACGGCAAGACTCTAGTTTTCCCTTGAAAGAAGTGTCAACTGATCTCGTCAGACCGACCGGGTTCAGAGGCGATCAAGACCCGTAATGAGAAATTAGATTTCTTGAAACTTCAATGGATGGTTCAATGACTGATAATTGCCAAGATGACGAGGAAGCGATAATTGGGAGTCATTTGACTCGAAAGTTTGTGGTAATTTGAGCATCATTGGGAGGAATAGTTTCTCTTTCTCTTTTTCTTTTTTTCAATCTCACATGTATGCATATCTATCGGATCAGGCGAAAAATTCTAGCCAGTCATTAGTGGTGAGTCGAAAAGGATATACCCAAGTATTTGGGTGAGTGAGTAGCTTCACAAAATTCTCAGATTTTTGTCACTTCTCCCCCTCTTTACCTATTCATTATGTATTTTCACAAGGTGATGGCCATAAGAAAACCCATAGAGTGGCAGCTACAGACGATATACCATCCCTTGTCACAGCAGATAGTTTAATGATGTTCCGTAGAAAATTTTATTTCCCTAATTAGTTGGTGGCTATTGTTGCCAAAAGGTCTGATCGAGCTCGTTCACCTTCATTGGGATACTTCACTGTTTCTGAGATGATTCTTCGTGCTGGACTGTGATTCCATTTGGCTCCTGAGCTGATTGAGATCTTCAAAATATGTGGTGTAGCTTTGTCACAATTTTCATTTCGGGCTTTAGTGGTCATTGTTAGTTTAGTTGTCTTCTTCAGAGAGCGTGGTGTTACTTTAAATATCAAATACTTATGTCGCATGTGTAGATTCACATGTGATGCTCGGGGACGTATTTCTTATCGGGCTATAAAGAATTAGATAGAATTTTTAGCACGGGATCTGTCTAAAAATTGGTTTAATGGATTCTTTTTTGTGAAAAGTGAGTGGGGCCTCCCCGAAAGATGGGAAAGATTGAATGACCTTCCAGATCCATTGCTGATGGTGGAGAATGAGATCCTGGCAAATCTTAATATTCTTAATATAAGAAGCTTGCAACATGAGTTACGTCACATTGACAAATATATAGTTGAAGATAGGATGTTCAAGGTTTGCCTTTCCATCCAGGCAGGAAGATCTCATGCTCTTCCACTGAAGAGGTCAAGTAAATGTGATGAAAGGTCTCCTCATACTCATAAAGTTCTCTTGAAAGCCTGTTACAGAATCACGGTGGTAGCAATGTTTCATATTTACATAAAAAGAAGACACATGTTGAAGTGACTACGTCAGATATTTTGAGTGACGCTTTAGATGGGTTCGAATTTGTGAAGGTATCTCAAGCTATGAAGCGAGTGTTAGCCAAAGAAGTGGCGACTTTCAAGGATCAGCGGATGAGGCGAGCTGAACATGTGCTTCTCTTTCTCTCTAGTGTGAGGTAGCACACTTGTGATGGTGATGATGAGGATGAATTAGAAAGAGAAAAGACTCAAGGCACTTGCAGCGAAGAAGAGAGCTCTCGAATTGGAGAAGAAAATATTACAAGATCGTCTTTCTGAGAAGGAGCATATAATGTCGAAGCAGTAAATTAAATCTCTTGAAAGGCTGGAAGACTTTAAGAGCTCCTTGGCTTATCGCAATATGCAAGACCATGTCTAGGAAGCTTCGTAATCATATTCTTGATGTTAAAGTGAAGGACTTGGAGCACCAATGTTTAGAGGAGGGCTTCATTCGAGGTTCTAAAGGAATCCACGCAGTGCATCACAAGGCGGAGATAGTATTGAGGATCTATCTCCAAAGTATCAAAGACTCTTCATCGGTCGGGAGATGAAGGGAGTTGAGAGTGAGTCCAAGGAGCATCTCCAAGTGGTGAGGATGACGTTGATATCACCAACTGATATGATGTAGCGTCACTTGAGGATGCCTTTTTTATCTATGTATTGTTATTATTGTGTATCAGAATTTTGATTCTTTCTTATGTCATCATGTTAATGTTGTCAAAAAAAAATTTATTTATTTTAGGTGATGCACTCTTGTTTTATTTTTATCCATCCAGGATTGGTGAATATTATTCAATGCTAACTTTTCGGATGAGGCCGTGGGAAGTCCACCAATGACTTTTTGGCTTATCCTAGGTATTAGTCAAAATATTATTTGACATCTTACCTGTATGGAAGAGGCCGTGGGATGTCCACCAAGGACCTTTTCACCTATCTTAGGTATTAGCCAAAGTGTTACTTGACTTCTTACCTGTATGGAAGAGGTCTGATCAAGTCCCCGTGGGATTGATCATGTCCCGACTGAGATACAACATGAGTTGTGCATTTTCTCAAGTGGGAGGATTAAATGAAGGAGATTGTTCATATGCAACAAGCTTGAAAGAAAAAGCTATAAATTCATTACTCTGATAAGTTCGACAATACAATCATAAGACAATTTTAACACGTATATGAGTTTCAAGAGGAAATGATAATAAAAACAACAAGTCTTTATCCCACTAAGTGGGGCCGTCTACATGAAGAGGAAACGATAAACGAGACAAAATAAAAGTTATAATAATTATGCAGTAGGAATTACTGATAATATTTTTGAAGATTCTTAGTGTTCCAAGTTTGAGGTAAAGTTTTTCCCTCTGGATCCTTAAGCTTGAATGTTCCTGGCTTTACCATAGCTATAACCATATATGGGTCATCCCAAAGAGGTGAGAGTTTATTACGTTAAGAGCTTTTGCCTGTAGCTTCGAGACTTCCCAGGACCAAGTCAACGACAAATATGAGATGGGATTTTACTCTTCTGTTGAAGTGACGAGCTACCCTTTGGTGAAAGGAAGCAGTCTGAAGTAAGGTCATGTCATGAGTTTCGGGGAGTAAGTCCAAGTGCTGTTGGAATTTTTTTGCATTACCATCATGATCGAATAATTGAACTCTTGGACTTGGAACTCCGATATTTACTGGTATAATAGTTTCTGTGTCGAAACATAAGTTATATGGTGTCTCACCAATCGCGGTTCGCGATGTAGTGCGGTAAGCCCAAAGAACATTAGAAAGCTCATCAACCCATTGCCCTCCAGCTTTCTCAAGACATGTTTTTAGTCCTTTGAATATAGTCCGGTTGGTAGCTTCAGTCTGTCCGTTAGTTTGAGGATGTACTACAGTTGTATGCAACAGTTGAATGTGAAGATCTTTGCAAAAGGATGTAAAGATTTTTCCAGTAAATTGGGTTCCATTGTTAGTGATGATCTTTGCAGGAAGACCGAATCGACATACTATATTTTTCCAAATAAATTGTTTAGCATTTGCCTCTATGATTTTAGCGAGTGGTTCGGCTTCCACCCATTTAGTGAAGTAGTCGACGGCTAAAATGATGAACTTTCGTTGCCCTGATGCTTTTGAAAAAGGTCCCATAATATGGATTCTCCACTGAGCAAAGGGCCACGGGCTTTGAATGGATGAGAGCTCTGTATGCGGCATGTGAAGGAGGTTAGAGTGCAACTGACAACTTGCACATTTTTTTATGAATTCCAAGGCATCTTATTTCATCGTAGGCCAATAGAACCCTTGCCTTATAATTTTAAGGGCTAACGCCCTTCCTCCTAGGTGTTCTCCACATATCCCCGAGTGAACCTCTCTTAATGCGTAATCGACTTTTGATGGTAAGAGACATTTGAGGTATGGCCCAGAAAAAGCTCGTTTGTATAGTTCACCTCGATGATAATAACGTTTGAAGCTTGTCTTCGGAGATGAGTTATAGTAGTTGGTTCTTCAGGAAGGGTCTCTTCTTGTAGAAAAGACATGATGGGGTCCATCCATGAAGGTTCATTTATCTCATTAATTGCTTGTATTACCCACGACCCTTGGATACTAGAAAAATATATTTCTTCAACATGCCTTCTCTTAAATAGATCTCCTAGCGAGATGTAGCAAGCTTAAGAAGCGTTAGCAGTATTCTTCTCTCGCAGTATGTGAATGATTTGATGTGTTCTGAAATGAGCAAGAAGAGACTTTACCAAGTTGAGGTATTATGTCAGCTGAGGATTATGAGTATTAAAGTTTCCCTCAACTTGGGAGGCGATAAGTTGAGAGTCAATGTGGATCACTAAGTCTTGAGCTTCACAATCAATGATGAGTCTCAACCCTGCGATGAGAGCCTCATATTCAGCCATATTATTAGTTGCAAAAATTTTAGGTGAAGTCCATACTCTAAGGTATTCTGCTGGGGGAAAATAAGTAAGATTCCTGCTCCGACACCAGTATTTCCTGAAGCTCCATCAACATAGAGGGTCCATTGAGAGGCGAAGGCATGTGATTGCTCCTGGGTTGGCGATTGCATTCCTATAAAGTCTGTACTTGAGACTTTATATAACGGTGAGGTAGAAAATTTATATCAAACTCTCCCAATTCTACAGACCATTTAATTAACCTCCGAGATGTTTCTGGTTTCTGTAGGATGACCCTTAATGGGAAATGAGTGTAAATGCCAATAATATGAGCTTGGAAGTATGGACGCAATTTTTACGCTGAGAAAACTAAAGCTAGAGTCACCTTATCTGCAAGTGGATAACGATATTATATATTAAAGAAAATTTTGCTGACATAGTAAATTGATGTTGTATCTATTTTCTTCTCACTAAAAGCGAGCTTATGTGGGAAGAGATTGAGATATAAGTATAACATCTCTCCTTGAATAGGCTTGGATAGTAGGGGTGGAGATGCTTACTCCCTAGTTTCTTAAAGATCGACATTCATCATCCATTGAAAATTATTATTTTTAGCTCCCTTTAATATTTTAAAGAATGACAAGTATTTATCTCGAGCGGGCTAAGGCGGGATAACGTTCGTCCATTCAATATTGAACTTCTTTGATATTTTTTTGGAGTCATATCTTTGAGCTTTGATTTTCTTGGGGTTGACCTCTATCCCACGGTGGGTTACCACCAAAAAATTTTCCGTAACCCCAAAAGCACACTTGGTGGGTTGAGTTGTTATAACGAAGAAGAGGTTAAAGCATATTTCTAAGTCGAAATATGTTGTGATTCTTCAAGCTTTTCACTAGCATGTCATCCACATATACCTCCATTGTGCGGCCTAATAGGTCTTTAAAAATATTATTCATAAGGCATTGATAGGTAACACCAGTATTTTTTAACCCAAACGGCATAACTTGGTATCAGTATAAACTTGTATATGTTTAAAATGTTGTAGCTTCTTCATCCGTTGAGTCCATTTTTATTTGGTTGTAACTAGAGTAAGCATCTAAAAAATTGAGCATTTGATGTCCAGACGTAGCATCAACTAATTGATCAATTCGAGAAAGAGGAAAATTATCTTTCGGGCAAGCCTTGTTAAGGTCAGTGTAATCAATACACATTCTCCATGTTTCATTTGTTTTTTAACCAAGATACATTTGCTAGCCATGTATGTACCTCTCATATGAATCCACTTCTAGAGCTTGTTAACTTCTTGTTCAATAGCTTGGAGGCGATCATGTGCAAAACTTCGCTTCTTTTGGATGATCGGTTTGAATGTTGGATCAATCTTGAGAGAGTGCATGATTATATTGGGGTCAACTCCCATCATATTCGGACTCCAAGTGAAGATGTCTTGATTTCTACGCAAGAAGTCTATATATTTTTCTCTTTGTTCTTCTGAGAGCAGGGATCCCACTTGCATTATTCGTAGTGGTTGGTCATCGATGCAACAAAAGAGCAAGTCTTCTCGAAGCTTTCAGGTACTTCTTCATCTCAAAATTAAAATCTTGATGTTGAAAGTCACGAAGGGCGTGGTTGAGCTTGTGCGAGGTAACATGATTGCTATCTGTTGATTTCACATACCACCCCAACTCCTGGGGTTAGAAATTTCATCTTAAGATGAGATCTGAAGTGATCAAAATTGATTGGAGGCCTTAGAAGATAGTGTTATATCTTTGAATCGACTTGACCACCATGAATTGGATTAAATGAGTCACTTGTCAAAGAAATTCGCCAAGGACAACAGGAAGGGTGATTGTCCCCTCTACTCGCACAGGGCGTTTATCAAATCCGTATAATGGTCTTGCAGTGGGTTGAAGCTTTTCCCTAACCATGCACATGCTAAGAAATGTGGAGTAAATTAAGACATCAACAGAACTCCCATTGTCAATCAAAATTCTCTTAACATTATAGCATGGGTTACCGATCCCTACACTGATGACAAGTGGATCTTGATGAGGAACATGGACTCCTTTTAAGTCCGAGTCATTAAAAGTGATGAAATGATCAATACGAGACTTCTTTAACTCTGGCTCTTCATAGGTGGTAATGAGAATTTGATTAGATAGTATTGGTCCTCCTACGATTTTTTCAATTTTCCCAACTATTTGATGATTATTTTATTATTTTTGTGATGATTGTCCTGGTTGCTCCCCAGGTGGAGGTATGTTTATTTGAGTCGGTTGATTCTTCATAAATCGACGTAGATATCCTTGTTGAATGAGCCTCTCAATTTCTTCTTTGAGTTGTTTGCATGTCAATAGTATGTCCAGACTGGCGAAAGTGACAATATTGTTCTGATTGAATTTGGTTTTAGTGGATGTGGCCACTTGATATTTTCTTCATCTCGAATAGCTATCAGGAGGTTAACACGAGATGTGTTCAACGTCGTGTATTCCTTTTTTGGTCGTGGTTCACGTCATTGATATGGGGGCCTTGGGGGGAGATCACGACTGCCTTGTTGCTTCTTTTGATGGGAATGTCGGTCCAGATTCCTTAGGGTGCTCTTACATTTTCCTGTAGATTGTTCAAATTATTTGCGATGAGCATTAATAGCTTCATTGGTAGAGATTTGTGCTTCCACACGATGAACTAAGTCGGCATATGATGACCGTGGTCTGCATTAGTGAAGTAAAAGGCCTGAAGAGCCCTCCAAGGAAAACTCCTCTTAATAGTTCAGGGTCTACTCCAGGTATTTGGCGAGCTTCTAAGAAGAACCTCTAGAAGTATTCCTTAAGTGATTCACCCTCATTTTGATGAATGTTGGAGAGATGTGAGGCTTCTTTAATGATCCTTGGTTTATAATGAACTGTTCCCCAAAAATCTTTGCAAGTTCGTCAAAGGTACGGATGGATCCCCTTGGAAGGGAGTAGAACCAAGTGCGAGCTTATCCCTTGAGGGTAATGGGAAAGACGACAAAGCGGTGTCGAGCTCGGATATGGATATATGTGAATGGTCGATGTGTTCATGTGGGTCAGTCGCCCCATCATAGGAATCAATGCTCGAAAGCTTGAAACTCACGTGAATAGAATGTTAAAGAATAGCTTCAGCTAAAGGTGAGGATTCCTCATAGCTGTGGTGAGGGAGAAGATGATTTATGTCTTGAAGATGAAATTCATCTTGCATTAAGCGTCGAATTGAGCAATATGACGAGTCAATCAGACAAGAATGTGTCAAGTTACCAAAGAATAAATGGATTAGCAATCGATTGAGCGCATGATGGATGAGTAACTAGCGGTCAAGAAGATCGATCACGTCTACGGAGGAACTTCAGTGTCAAGGAGATTAGCATTTTGACTTTCCACGGCTAACGATCGATCTTGGGGGAGATGTGTTTATCGCGGTAGTGACTGTTGTATTCCTCGCAAAAGTTGGATCATCTCATTCTAAGACTCTTCCATTCGGCGGACACGGTCTTCTAAAGAGATTCCTGTCGCACTTTCACCGACACGGGGGAGTGAAGCAGAAGCTTGACGTCCTTGGTTCAAGGATTGGTTTCGAGAGTGATGAGAGTTAAAGCGGGAGGCTCGTTGTTACGAGTATTGCACCTATTGACCATAACGAGGGTGTTCACAGAAATTGTGATTAAAGGGTTCAATTCCACGACGGCCAAATTGTGTGAAGAAAACCAGTGGTAGAGTGAAAGTTTACCTTAAATTGTTATGAAATCCAACACACATTAAGGTATTTAAAGAGTGAACAAGAAAACTCTAAATTTTATGGAAAACCTCAAAAAGAGAGAAAAATCACGGGGTTTAGCCCAATAAGAATCTTCCACTATGTATTTATTTTAGAGTACAAAATTTCCCGATAACGGCATTACAAAATTGTACATGAGAAGGACTCACAATGAGAATCCTGTAATCGATAATGAGTCATAGTCATGTTTAAGTTGTAATTTATGGTAGCAGATGATGATGATCGGGATGGATCAGATGAAGGTCGTCATGATGGTGACCGACGGAGATTGATGACCAAGGATCAGCGGCGGCGGCTGACGGCGGTGGCCGACGGCGGTGGTCGACAACCGTCAAGTGGTTTCACAATTGTGCTTGGAGGATTTTCAAGCTTCTCTCTCTCTTGCTCTTTATATGAGGAATGATGGGCTATTTATAGATTAGAGGAGTGACGTCTCTGTAAATACATGCAAAATCCGAACCACTCCTATCCATCGAACGACTCAAAATGATTCCTTTGATCATTCGATATATTTTAAGTTTTTGAATGCTCAAATGAAGTCGGAATTATGAGATATTGGGCTTGTTAGATCCGGCCACAAGACGCCGATTTGACTATAAACACTCCATGTTTAAGAGCTATTTAGGGATTTAAGTGATATCCCAAAGTTTCCAATGATATTTTAAGTGCTTGATCTCGATTAATTTCAAATGAGGATCAACTTGCTTTTGACATCAAGATTCGTGCTTCGACTAGTAGAATTTTCAGTGTCATATCAATTATATTGCTCGAATCAAATCAAATGTAATGAAATCGATGATCTATGAAAGTTATGTACACAAATTAGATTTGAATAATCGTCAAAATAACCTTAATAGTACTCATTCTTAAAGAGAATTGCTTAGAATGATTGAAAGTGTAAAAAATATATCGAATAAGATTTTTTTTATAATTGATTTAATTATATATAATAAAATCGACAAGCTACAAATGCGACATCACGTGATTTAAATCAATATTATTTTGATCATCACCACATACAAAAAAAATATCTAAGAGACAAAGTTCAATGCATTTGAAATATTGAAAATACAGAAGAAATACACCCATTTGTAGGAGTTGATGTATTAATATGAAATGTAAAGTACCTACACGTATTTTTAAGATCTATGAAAAGATAAAATTTATAATAAGATATAAATATATTTAAATAATAGTTATTAATGAAATAAGTTAAATTATTATTATTATATAATCAAATTAAATTTAATAAAATCAATAAAAAATTGATATATAAATTCAAATTTATATATTATATACATACATACACATACACATGATATATTAAAATTAATTATTATTATTGTCTATTCAAGACAAATTTTATTAGATTAAATTAATTAAAATTGGCATTATTATATAATATAATTAAAAAAAAACTTAAATCATTAAAAATTTGAAAAATATGACTCGATATTTTAAAATAGAGAGAAACAGGTTTTACATATTTTTATTATTAAAAAAAATAAACTTATTTAAAAATATAAAAACAAAAATTATACAAATAAATAATCAAATTTTTTTTTAATTTTTTCTATTTAAAAAAATAGAAAAAAACAAATATATATATATATATATATATATATATATATATATATATATATATATATATATATATATATATATATATATATATATATATATATATAATAAATTCTGATGAATCTAAATAAAGTATATAATAATCTCTCTTATTTTAAGATTCTACATCCCCCACTACAATCAGAAAAATATGGAAGAATTACTCCGATCATATTTTAATTATAACATATCTCAAAATTATTAAATCTAGTTTGATATGAGTATGGTATATAAATATAAATTTAATTAAATTTTATCTCGCATTTTTTTTTTACAACAAAATGATCAGAATAATAGAGCAAATTATTTATTTATTATTATTATTTTTTTTTTGCAGTCTGCAAACTTACAGATGCTTAGCTTCGATTTGACAGTTTCCGTCTAAGAACTTGAATACTATTCCTATCACTTGTTATTACCAAATGCCAAAATTCCTTCCTTTCCTCAGCCATACATAAAAAGTTTACAGAAAACCGATATTCAGATTTCCACTAACATCCCTCCCTCCACCGCCACCTCCTTCCTCCCCAGCCCTCACAACAAAATTATCCAAACAGCTTTTCCAATTCTCCAGCCATGCCTGCCACCGCTCCGCCACACGACCACCGCCGCCACCACCCACACCACATTCGCGAGAGCCTTACAAGCCGCGCGGCCAAATTCATCTGCGCCATCTTCCTCACCCTCCTCTTCATCACCGCCGTCATCATCTTCGTCCTCTGGCTTAGCCTCCGTCCTCACCGCCCCCGCTTCCACCTCTCATCCTTTTCCGCCCCCGGCATCGCCTCCGGCGCCCTTCAAGCCATCTCCTTCAACGTTTCATCCCGCAACCCGAACCGCGAGATTGGCATCTACTATGACGCAATATCCGCCTCTGTTTTCTACAACAACGACGTCCTTGGATCTTCGCCAGTGCTTTTCCCATTCTACCAGCCACCGAAGAATACGACGGCGGTGAGTGGGGAGATTGATGGGAAGGAGTTGTCGGTAGGTGCGGCGGCGGCGAGGCAAATGGAAGGGGATGCAGCGGCGGGACGGGTCGGGTTCAGGCTGGAGTTGGCTTGCACCATTCGGTTCAGACTTTCGAGTTGGGATTCACACCACCATGGAATGCATGTGACGTGTTATGTGGAGATGGCCGGAGATGGGGAGATGCTCGCAGAGTACGTTGGAAGAAGATGTCCCATCTATTTTGGGTGATAAGAAGATCTGATTTCATGATTATATTGGTTGTTAATAAAAAATTCTAAATTTTATTTGTATGATATTAGGTTCATAGTGTATTCGAAATCACAATTTGTAGCTTCATATTCTCTTGACAGCTTACGAGAATTAGTTCTGCGAATCTCGACAGTAGTTTTTTTAAAATTTGAAAAGAAATTTATATAACTCTATATAATGTATAGTTTTTATTTTTTACTAATAGCTAAAAAATGATAATGTCAGAAAAATTAATCTTATATTCTAGTTTTGTTTGAAAATTCTACATACAAGTATAGAAGAATATAACATATAAGACATCAAGTTTTAAAATGATAAATTTAAAAAAGGAAAAAAAAAATTCAGGGAGCTTTATCTAAATAAAATGATCTATTATGTTTGTGATAATAATAAAAATATGATATTTCCTTTAAGTTATGAAAGATGATATTATAAACTTTAAAGTACAAATCTTCTAGCTGCGAATATGGTGGGAAATATTAGAGATATTTTGAATTGTGATGATAATGATAGAATATTAGTCAAGCCTTGCTAGTCCAATGATAACAATCAAATAATGAGAATAGGAGGATAGCTAGTGGATAACAATAAATGAGTAATAGTGCTTAGACGATGGCGATCAAATAATTGTGGTCGGATAAAAGTAATGGAGATAGCATTTGGTAATTACTTGATGGTGATCATTTTCATCAAAAATTAGGCAAAGCTTCAAAGTTCTTTAAGGGTTCGTAAGGACACCGACAATTTTTTGTAAAGATGATTGATAAATTATTATTGGGAAAGTAATTTTTAAAACATTGTTGTGAGTATTATAAATAAATAAATATATATATTTTAATTCAAACAAAGGCTTTTCTCTCTGTCAATAATCATACTTTAATAGCTATAGTTCTCATGAAAAATAACTTTTTATCGTAAAACTTTTAAAAGTAGCCTAAAAGCTAGTAGCTAAATGCAACTAGTTACTTTATAATAAGCTAATGCATCTTAAGTCGCTAAACTATCTCAAAACTTCAATTCTATGTCCCTCTCAAATAGAGTGGCGGTTTATTTATAATTTTTCAAAGTGGCAATTTAATAATTTTATCTAAAATTTTGAAATACCCCATTAGTATTAAATCTTTAATCTTAGATCTTTCTTTACTATGGTCAAATTTGGGTTGACCTGAATAACTTAATATTAACTCAAATATGACTAGATTATTATTAGGTTTTGGTTAGGAAGGCTCAAGACAAATTAACTAGGTTAAACATGTCATATTTGAGTTAATTATATCACGTTGATTAAAAAAATTATATTATCTATATAATAAATGTGTCCAATTCAGGTTAGATAGATTTTGGTAAAAAAAATTCACCAATATAACAAATTGGTCATATTCATGTTAAGCATAACGTATCAAGTCAATCTCAAGCTAAAATCAAATACGAACAACAATTTGAATTGATACCCCTAGATGACTCTTAGTGGCTAGAATAGGTGGCACAAGTATTGTGATCTCAACAACAAATAAATTATTTTGGAATCTCATGAAGTAATTTAGTTAGGGTGATCAAATACTTATAAAGGTTCCTACTTAGTCGATTTGACTGGAACAAAGCCAAGAATTTTATTCAAGGTTCAAAGTTGCCTAAGAGAATCATAGTCTCTCTCTCTCTCTCTCTCTTTTTGACCAACAAGGAATAAAGTAAACCATCAATCACAAAACACTTGATTGATATGAGTTTAAATGTAAATCCATAATGATTGCTTTTAATCAATTGGATATCATGATGAAAGAACCAAAAGATGTGAAATGTGTTTTCTCAAAAATTGATGAAAGACACTTGGATTTTATGTGCATTTATCTATCAAACACATATTTATCAAAATGAACTATGTCTAGCTAAATGAAGAAATAATAGAGAGTTGATAAGCCAAATTAGATTACATCCACTAAAGAGAAAGGGAGAAAGATTTTCATTAAATATATAATTTTTTATAATTTTGAATAAATTATATGTACATATTTGTGGTGTTTATTTTTGGATGTTATGTATATGTGTATGGGGAGACACCACGCAGAATGGTGTTTAAGGTGATCTGCAATATCAAGAATAGTGCACTATCTCGAAAGATAGAAATCACTACCTACGATGGACCTAATCACCCAATAAAGACTCCTAAGGCATGAGATCTTGAATGTACTGAGATTTTTCCCACTTTACATGGATGAATAAAGTAGGGTTTATTTAAACTAGGTTCTAAAGTTTTTTTATGGGGGAAAACCCTCATAGTTAATTACATCCTTAGGAAGGTGAGTTCCTTAGGAATTCTCTCGATTAAAGTAGACAATTATTGTCTCCAAAAATTTCAAAGATGGGCCTATTAATAAATTGGCTATGTTTAGAAAATCAAGTGGGATAGATCAAAAGGAGAGACTTATTATCAAAGCCAAAAGGAGATGAGTAGGGGATGCTCATGATTCTAAGAAGTCTAGTGAGCATCCCAAACTATCTATGGTTTGACTTTATATATTTGAAATTGAAGAGAATTATATATTTGAGTTGAAATTTATTAGAAAGCTAGGACTTATAATCCCACAATACAAGATTGTGAAAATATCTAAGAGGTGAGGATTTATGCTTGTAGCTCGATGAGAAATAATAACCTCAGATCCTAAATCTAGGGAGCTTTGGTAAGAACTAAAGCACATCCTAAATCTAAGGTGAAAATGGGTATATTGTTCGCTTCCACAAGAGAGGGTAAACCACCCGACTGTTGGACTTATAACTGCCTGGAGTTGTAGCCAGTTAACTCATCCTACATTTTAAAACCATGTAATCAAGTCATATATTTTATAAAATGGTTAGGATATTATTATTTAAAAATAAACTAAAGTCCTTAAACCCACTCCCTAATAGACTAGAACATGAGTGGTATGAATAATGACTTAGTCTAATGCAAATTTTATCAATTTTTTATTTGATTTTGGACTCTTCATTTTGACAAAGGCTGTAGGATTTTATATGTCTAAATGTATGATGAAATGGGTTATGGGCCAAATTAAGAGAGAAGAGGGTGAATCCCCTTCAATAGGAGTTACTCTCATACGTCAAGTGGTTCCCATGTGTACAAGAACGGGAGCCCTCATTTTACAAGAGTGGTAGAAGATGCATACTTGATATTAAGCATATAACATTCAGCTAAGGGGTTGTTAAATTTTTAATTATCTTGATTTAATACTAGGCTTTAAATGATGCTATGAGTTATTTAGAAAATTAGTTATGAGTTATAGTTGGGGTAGAAAAATTAAATTTTTAAGAGCCTAACTGGATCCAGGCCACACATTAAATCATCATATATGAAGAAACTAAGAAAATACATATCATTTCTATTGCACAATGTAAACAAACTATCAAATAATTTATAAACTCAATCGTGAAAAAATAATAGGCCGGTGTGATCGGGTACCACCATACAACCTGAAAAAGAAATGAGTAGCCGAGCTCTACCCTTATGCATCTCGGTATATGAAAGAATAATTATAAATTATAATTGATAAGTGTTATGAGTGGTCTTCAGTCTTCATGTTCCTGCCATTTCTTCATTTGATTTACTTCATTTGATTTGGTAGGCTTTTAGGCATCACATGACACCCCAAGATTAAATCTTATGGCCAATGTTCATTCTTAACCCCCATAACACTTAGCCAAATTCCTAATGCATAATTACATTAAAAGAATGGAAAAATAAATCTAACTACACCTGTAAAATAAGTGTTAGCTAAACACACCATACAACCCCTGCAATTATATGTATAATTTGGACTTAGCACCATGCATATGGGTAACTAAGTCCACCTATCCTAGTTTAGATTATGCTTAGGGGTTAAGCAACCTACTAAAGAGAGCATTTATATTTTTTTAAGCGATCCTTAAGCATAATCTCCAGCAAAAAATATGATTAGGCTAATCACGGCTTAACATCCAGTTTACGAAGCATACACCATAACATCCAGTCTACAACAATGCATCACAAAATAAATATACATCAAATCATGCATCACCTTAACATAAAACTAAAGTAGTGACTTAATCTAATATGTGTGTATTAAGGTTTGTGTGGTATGTTCTAACTAGGCTTTCGAGTTATCATTCTCTAAGTATGAAGGATATTTAATCATAAAGGGTCATTTCACTTTAATGGGTTTAATTGATTTTTAAATTTTACTTAGTATTTTATTTTGTTTCATTTGACCTACAATAAATAACTAAGTATTTTAAAGAGAGAGGGTCACTCTCTCTTATCCATACCTTAAATCACATCTAAAGCTGATTAATTAATCAATTCTCTTTAGTGAATGGCTTATTACATATTTTAAATTAATCCTAAGTTTAAGTCCACTTTATATAAATTCATTCAATGAGAAAGGCATCTTAAGATTAATTGGAATTAATTACTATCACATAACACATGTTTGTTCATTTCTTTTCATCATATATAGCATCCATATGATTAAGTCCTAAACATAACTATACATGCAATTTATATCTTTGGACACTTAAATGATGAATGCAAGCACATATACTTGGAATTGGTGTTTCATTTGGTTGAATTATTTTATCATATTAATTTAAAGCTCTATCTAAATTCTTATACAAAGAGCATAAGAAAAGAACTCTAAATCAAATGACTAATCAACCCAATCACTTGAACAAAATATGAATGCATGTCTTTTTAATAGAAAAAGGGTTTTTTTTTATTAGCTAAATACATATTCAAATGTATGAAAGTTTTAAGTAAGTACATGGCCATTGTTCTGCATTAGGGGAGTGAGGTAGGAACCTCATTGTGGCTACTTAAAGCCGTACATCCCCGGAATGTCCAAACTAATAACCGCTATTCTTAAACACATATGGATATATAAGCAACTATAAGAATAGAAAATCATGCAAAAGTAAAGTTAGATTTAATTGATTTATTTGAGTGAATAAATTAAAGCTCTATCTAAATTCTAATGTCAAAGTGCATAAGAACGAAATCAAATAGGTACGTCATCATTGTTGTGCACCAGGGGAGTGAGGTAGGAATCTCCTTGGGGCTACTTAAAGTTGCGTGTCCCCAAAATGTCCAAACTAATATACCCATTAACATTCAAACTTATGCAAATCAACATATGAATGTAAGAAAGAGACTTCATTTCATACACAAAGCTTATATTGACATACACCTCCTATATATATGTAACTAAAGTCATAACATATATTATTATTTATTAATAAGCTTTTTGAAAATATATTTGAGATTTAATAGTGGTAATAGCCACACATATTTTTAATTAAGTCAACACATGCAAATTGACATAAAAAAAATTATTTTATTTAATTAATTTTTGAAAGAAATGAATGCATGATTACAAGTGGCATATAATATTTTAACATGATTGGAAAGAAATAAAGCAACACAAGCATGTAATTTCCTTCAATCCAACTAATTCTAAGGACAATCACATTAAACAAGCTTATTTAAAATAAACTAAAGTTTCTTAAAGCCATTTTAATTTCATGTTTGATTTGATTTAAGGGATGTGAAAGAGGTTTGCTAATTCTAAACCAATTCCCATATGTGTTAATTTGATTTAATGAAGAGTAATTAAATTGATTTTATGGCTTAATTAGGTTGAGGTATGAATTAAATCAATTAATTAAACCCTACTTATATCACCTTAAGTTAGTTAACTAATTAATAATGAGCCAACATGATATGCAACTACATGAAAAGTAAATTAGTAATGTTCCTAAGGAATGAAAGGGGCCTAATGCAATTGGCCCGTGATTAATAGTTAATTAGGCTTAAGTGATTTAATTAATTATTTTTATGATTTTCTCACATATGTAAGCTAATCATAATTTCATTAAATTTCTTTAGACTATTAAACATTTAAAGAACTACCCAAGGTTGATTAATCAAAGTTATGAATGAATGGATTTTAAATTAATTTAATTAAGCCCTTAATTAGTTAATTAAATCCTTTGATTAAGATAATGAAATTAACTTAGGGAAAGAGATCAAGAAAGATGCCTCAATACCAATCCCTAAGTCATTTCAAACAATCAATTTGGTTCTGAAATAATTAGACTCCCTTCTTTTAATTGATTAATTAAGTGGCTAATTAATTACTTAAGCTTTAATTAATTTGAAACAAATGAAGAGGCTTAATAAAATGGTCAAGGAATAAACCCAAATCATTTCCTAAGACTTTTCACTATTAACAGATGAAAGCTTTTATAATTAATTAATACTATTCATTTATTTAATTATCATTAATTAAGAGTAAGGGCTTAATCTATTGATCTCCTTAATTAACTATCCAATAAATTTCAAGAAAAATAGGGGAGACAGAGGTTATCCCTCTAAACATCTCTAAAAAGTTTGAAAATAATTGGATAGTTACTCAAAGAGTAATTAGGCTAATTAAAATTTTAGTTAAACCTTAATTATGCATAAATTACTATTTAAAATTAATTAATAATAATTTTCTTGGATTCTCCTCTAAAATACCTTTAAAATGAGCCCTCATTTATATTTTTTGGATTTTTATAGGATTAGTTATGAATTTTAGAAGTTTTCAGCCTTAAAAATGGATTAATTAACCTAATTAACACCATAATCCCGTTGGCGCCACGTGGCTACTAACATTGCGCACTTTTCATGTGGCACGACGGGATATGCTATTTAAGTAGTCATATCGAAACACTGACTCGGATTGCGAGGGATGCGCTTTCTCGTGGACTTTTGATCTAAGATTGGATGGTTGCGATCAAATCCCGTAGTTAAGGAGAAAATAGAGAGGATCTATGTGTGATCTAATCAGAGCTGTCCATTCCAATCATGTGGAACAAATGACCCGTGATCTATCCCCTACGAATGATGGGAGACGGATCCCGTCCGCCATAGATCACTTGATCTGAGCTCACCCGAGCTCGGATCCACTCCAAACTTAACCCACACCTTCACATGAAGGATCCACAAGGATCCAATGGCTAGGATGGGTTTAAATGCAAGTTTACTTTATAAAGCTCCATACTATTTTCATTCAAGGATACTCCCCTTAGTCCATGACCGATCCTAGCTATTCTAAGGTGGGCTAGGAAGCTTAGGTGTGCTATATTTGGTAATGGGATGGATGCCCAAGTGATGAGAGAGTGGACTTTGTCAAATGGGGAAAGAATCCCATGTGGGGAGGTTTGTCCAATGGTTAATTCTGTGGGGTCCACTTTGCTTTTGGATGATTTGGGCTGGGTTAATTTGGTGTCACTTAGGGTTCCATGGGTTAGTTTTGGGTGTTTAGGCTTCATTTGGTCAAATGAGTTCATGTTGGGCTGGGTTGACTAATTGGTCAAATTGGGTCAAACCAAGGCTTGAGTTAGGTTTAAATGATAATTTAAAGAGTTTTGGTTCAAGTGGTTTTGATTAATTTGGCTTAGGTTTGATTTTGGCTCATTTAGATTCAAATAAATTAAATGAGCTAAGTTGACCAATTTGATCAAATTGGGTTGGGTTAAGTATTGGTTCATGTTTAATTGGTTAATTAAAAATTATTGTAGGCTTTGATTTAATTTAATTTAGTTTTGATTTAGATTTTGGCTAATTTGATCTTTTAGTCAATTTGGGCTAAGTTGAGTCAAGTTAACCTATTGGTCAAATTGGGCTCAATTATGGCTTTGGTCAAGTTCAATAAGTGATTTGGAATGAACTTGAGCCATTGGTTGCAATCAATTTGGGTTAAATCATGATTTGACTCATTTTGGCTATTTAAGCCAATTTGGGTCAACTTAGGTCAAATGATCAATTGGACATAGTTTGGCTCAATTAAGGGTTTAGTCATATTCAATCATTGATTATGAATGAGTTTGAATCAATAGTTTCAATCAATTTGGTATATAGTGGTTTTGGCTATTTTAGGTTTCATTTGGGCTAAGAGTTGACTTGGTCAAAGGACCAAGTTGACTTGTTTTGACCTAATTCAAGGTAGTTAATCACCCTAGGATGGTTGTTGATCATGATATGAGATTTGGATGGGCTTGGTTTGATCCAATTTGGGTTGGATTAGAACTTGGCTCAAAAAAGTCTTTTAGGTCACTTTGGATTAAATGGACCTAAATTGGTCAATTGGTTTGGTTTTGGCTTGATTCAGATTTAGTTGAACTCATATATGAGCCTAGGATTGAGATATAAATCCAACTACAATCAATTTGGGCTATGATGAATTTTGGCTCATTTGAAGTTTACAAGTGAAAAGGGCTAACTTGGGTTTGATTTGGGTTGACTTGATTTTAGTTTGATAATTATAGTTTGTGTTTATATTTGGGTAACTGGTTGAAGGAGTGATTGATTCATGAAGAAATCCATGGGTTTTGAATTGATTTGGGTATCATTTAGCCAAGTTCAATAAATTAGCTAAAAGGCTAAAATTAGAAATTTCATTTGATTTGGGTTTGATTTTGGCTATTTGAATTTATATTTCATTATATTTGTGAATATAAATGAAGGTATAAATGATTCATGAGAAAATCAGTTGAGTTTGGAGTGATTTGGAAGCAAATTTGACTAAACTTAAGGATGCAAGTCAAAAGGGCTTAAGTAGGAAATTGATTTAGTTTGATTTATTTTTGGTTAGTTGAGGGTGGGTTTCATTTATATTTGTTAATATAAATGAAGGAAGAACTAATTTATAATGAAATCAATTGAGTTTGGGTTGATTTGGGTTGAGATTTGATTAAGCTTATGGAGGTAGGTCCATATGATTAAGAAAGGTCTTGATTTGGTTTGATTTGATTTGGCTCATTTGAATTTGAATTTCATTTATATTTGTGAATATAAATGAAGGAATGATTGATTTATAAAGAAATCAACCAAGTTTGATTTAGTTTAAAAGGGGATTTTAGCTAAGCATATGAAGGTGGTTCATAAGGCTTAAGAAGGAATTTTGGAATTTGAATTTGATTTTGGGTTCAATCATGGAATTTGGGTTTGGATTTGATTTGAGATTGAATGAATATTTAAGAAAATCAATTGAGTTGAGATTAATTTGAATTTAGTTAAGGCTAAGTCCATAAGATGAAATCAAAGAGCCTAGGAAGGGTTTAGAATTTGAATTTGATCATGAGTTTCAATCATTTGATTTGGAATTGATTTATAATTTGGATTTGAATTAGATTTAAGGTTTGGTTTGAAGAAGGAAGCATGGATTTGGTTTAAAGTCCATAGGGTAGGCAAATTTTTCTAAATTCCTATGGCCTAACTTATTTCTATGGCTAACTCTTCTAAGTCTTTAGACTTTGGTTAAGTGTTCACCTAATCATTATAAGTGTCTTAAGACTAAGGAGCTCTTAGTGTCTACAAGTGTCATAGGTCTATGATGAGGATGTTGAGAGCTCACTTCAAATATGAGGTCAATAATACTCATCTGGAAGAAAAGATCATAAAAACTTGAAATGATGGAGTGAGTTAAAATCCGAAAAGTAATTTTAATAACTCATGATTTATAATAATATTTATTTCGTAATAAGATCATTAAAGCATCTAAATTCAGCAAAAAATTCTTAATTTATCTATTAAGATGCAAATAAAAGTTAGTTAATATAACA
Source organism: Cymbidium sinense (assembly GCA_021442155.1). Classification (NCBI taxonomy): domain Eukaryota; kingdom Viridiplantae; phylum Streptophyta; class Magnoliopsida; order Asparagales; family Orchidaceae; genus Cymbidium; species Cymbidium sinense. Next base: position 34,590,427 of record CM038218.1, read on the forward strand.
ATTCATCTAAATAATAAATTACTATTAAATCAAGTATAAAACTTTCATATTTAGTCATCTTCAAATGATACACTTCAAGCATAGTTAAAAACTTTTTATTGGAAGATGAACAACTAATGAATTTAAAAAATATGTATGATTTAATAAAATACAAACTTAATGGATGAAACGTAATGATTAAAACATAAATAAAAAATCTCGGGGACATACATATGATCAATAAATGAAATAAATAATATTCATATATATTAAGTTATAATAATTATAGATAATGTACAAAATTTTTTTTTTTAAATATTGTAATCATTTTATGGTTCTTAATATAAAGCATATTTCCTAAAAATTGATTTGCAGAAAGATGATCATTATATTTACACTTCAAAACACTTATTTGTTTACATATTATATTTATACATCCATAAATGACTCATGAGTCATTATTTTGGTACATATAAATTTTTAAATTTTTATCCATAATAGATCTACTAAGATATCCCTAATTAGAAGGAATTTTCCAACATATGAAAATTCAATGATTCCTAAACGATAGTTACTCAATGGACCTATGGATAATACTATCTGATATTTAAAAGTATTATACTAATGATATATACATCATGCATACAAATATACATTATATAAATTTTATATTATAATAAAGTTTCATAAATAATGCTTTAAAATTATTATGATCAAAATATGTTATATGTTGGCATTGCTCATGATTTATGTGGGTCATAGTTCTTTATAATATATGCTTTCTCAATACATATATTCTCTCATAATCCCAAGTATTAGTGTTCACCTCACTTTTGGAGTGAGCTCTCAACCCCATCCTCTTAGACTTAGGAATCTTCTAAACACTAAGATTTCCTTAGTCATAAGGCATATCTAGTGATTAGGTGAACACTTAACCTAAGCTTAGAGAATTAGAAGGGTTAATCATAAGATTAGGTTATGCCTTAGGGCTTAAGAAAATTACCTATCCTATAGCATAAACCCAATCTAGATATACTTTCTCAAATCAAACCCAGATTAAAATCTCAAACCAGACCCCAAATTCAAATCCAAATTCCAAATCTACTCCACTCAAATTGAAACCCAAAATCAAATTGAAATCCTAAGACCCTTCCTAAGCCATATGAACAACCTTCATAAGTTTAGCCAAAACCCCCTTTAAATCAAATCAAATTCAATTGATTTCTTTATAAATCAATTATTCCTTCATTTATATTCACAAATATAAATGAAATCTAAATTCAAATGACCAAAACTATATCCAAAACCTGATCCAACATAAACCAAAATCTAATTTATACTCTTTAAGCCAATTCTTTGGACTTAGCCAAATTCTATCCAGATCAAGTCAAAAACCAATGGATTTTCTCTCGAATCAGTCATTCATTCAATTATCTACCCAAATATAAATGAAACTTACAATCATAAAATCAAATCAAAGCCAACCCAAGTCAAACCCAACCTAATCCTTTTGACTTGAAAATTTCATATGAGCCAAAATTCCTTAGACTCTAAATTGATTACCATTGAATTTATATTTCAATCTAGGGCTCATATATAAATTCAACTAAACTTGAATCAAAATCAAAACCAAACCAATTGACCCACTTAGGTCCACTTGACCCAAAGTGACCTAAAGAACCCATTTGATGAACCAACTTCCAATCCAACCCAAATTGGATTAACTCACTCAAAACCTTCCACATGATTGTTGATCATCTGATGATCAATTGTAATCAACTGGGTCAAACCAAGTCAAATTAGTCATTTGACCAAGTCAACCCTTAGCCTAAATGAATCAAAACTAGCCAAAACTCATCATACATCAAATTGATTGAAACTAATGATTGCAATCAACCCAAAATCAATATTTAAATATGACTTGACCACCAATTGAGCCAAACCAAGCCTAATTGGTCATTCGATCCAAGTTGACCCAAATTGGCCTAAAGAACCAAATTGGGTCAAATCATGATCTAACCCAAATTGATTGTAACCAATGGCTCAAATTTATTCTAAATTGATTATTGAACTTGAAAAGCCATAATGAGCCAATTTAATTTCTGACTCACCTAAATTTCCTTGATCAAATGATCAAATTAAATTAATAAATTAACCAAATTAATCTTCAATTAGCTAAACATGATCACTATAATTTAATCAATCTTTTAATCAAATTGATCATTTGACCATTTGACCAATTTGATTCCAAATGAGCCAAAATTATAAGCCAAATTAATTGATCACACAAACTCTTCAAATCATCATTTGAACCTACCTAAGCCTTTGTTTTACCCAATTTGACTAACAACTATACCCAATATGACTCATGATTTAAATTGAGCCAAATCCTTAAAGCCAAGCCATGATCAGATCAAACTAAAATCATTTGGGATCAGGCCAAAATCAATCCAACTCAATTAAATTCTTCATGGATCCTCCCCAATATAGGATTCCACCCAACCTCATTTAATTATTCTCATCGCATGCATTCAACTCCCCCCATCCATGACATTCAATGGAGCTGATCATATGACAACAAATGAAGACTTTGGGAGCAAAAATCCAAAGTCTTCAATCAAGCCATCATCCATCCCAACCACCCCAAGCCAAATGACAACACTTTGGAGCCAAAAATTCAAAGAAAAGGTGAATTTTCGGCCACATTAAAACCAAGAGAGTTAGAAGAAGCAAGGGTCATTCTACTCCTTTTATTTTCATCCTTTAGGATTTCCAAAGCAACCAGCCACCACTTCCCCACTTCTCTTGAGCCAAAAATGTCAAAATCGGGTGGATTCCGAAGTGAAAACGGCAATCACCGGAAGATACATCATTCCGAAGTGAAGGCAAAGGCTACACTCATTCCAAAGCTTCCTCTTGCACCTAGGAGTTCACTCGGTTCTTCACGGCTGCCGAAAACCATCCGCGGTGAGGTAATTTTGCTAAACTTTAGTCGGCCTTAGGAAATTTTATTTGTATCAACTTTTGCATGATTTTTTAGAATTTTCTTAGAGAAGCCCTGCATTTTTCATTATATTTAGTCCTAATATGAATTGGGAGATTTTTTGGAGAAAATTGCAGTTAAAATGAGCAAAATTGGATGAAATTTGGTTCAAAATTGAGAAAAATCTAGTCGGATGAATAGTGTTCCACCAGATTACCCACCATTCGATCCACCGCGTTGAATCGACGGCTCATATCACACATCATCATTCATCCGCATGATATTCTGATCACACGCCGATTTGATCCCCAATCGCGTAGATCATCCACGATCCATCGTCCGATCACATATCCCACGCGACCGCGATCGATCGCTCACGATCTACGCACCTGCACCGCGATCGCATGGGCTCCAGCGGCGAAATGGTAACGCATTACCGTGCCGCGGCGCTGCGCGGTTATGAGAAAATCACCTATTTTATGGTTTTAAAAATTAATTAAAAACTTTGAAAATTCATAAAAATAAAATACTTAGCAAAAAATTACAAAGAGAGTAGATCCATCTTTCAGAGGAATAACCAAAAAAAAATCTCTAAATTCCAATGAATGGTTTGAGCTTAATTTAAGTTTTAGTGAAAATTAAATTTTATTAATTACTCTAAAAATACAAGTCTGATTGAATTGAAATTTTTAGAGATTGAAATAAGAGTTAAAACACACATACCATAGAACAAACCAAATAAAAATCCATAAAATTACAAAAAAAAAAATCTTCAAAATAACCTAAATCACTTAACATCTAAGAAAAAATAATGTGATTTTCTAAAGCCTAATTAACCCTAAATAAACACTTAGGATTAAACTTAATCAATTAAGAATTAACCTACAAATTAATTTAAATATCAAATCAAAATCAGAAATGATATAATACCCAAATGATTGATAATCAAAATTTAAATTGGAAAAATATTAGATATTACTCAAATGAAGTTAAAATTAACTAAACCTAACTGAGTTAATGAATTTTAGTTAAATGATGAGATCTTTAAATCAAACTCATAATTGAATGAATCAATAAAACTTTGATAAAACCAAACTAATCTTGTCAAACTTACACCAAGCATTGAATCAATCATGTGAAATTACTTAACAAATTAAAATAAATTAAATATTAATTAATCATTAAATAAACTAAAAATCAAATTGATTAATAAACCAATTCAACATAATCATTTGATATTAATCAAATTAAATCTAATAAAGCTAAAGTAAACTTAATTAAGATATGATTACATCACATTTAAAATCAATCCATTTAGAATAAGATGATTAATTGGTCATTAATACATAAACATAAATAACAAATCAAATCATGAAATCTAATGAACAAATAAATGAAAATCAAACTTAACTATGATTATGAGTAAGTTTAATTGAAATAAAATAAACAATTAAATCACTTAATCTAATCAAATGATAATAATAATGATAACCCTTTAATCAATAAAATTTAGGTAAATGCTTAATTAAAATTATCAAATAAAATAAGTCATATATGGATAATTAAGTCATTAATCTCTAATTAAACAAACATTTAATTAATCTAATGATTTAAAATTTTAATTATCCTTAATTATACTTAAATTATGTAATTAATCTCTAATCAAACAAACCTTCAATTAATCTAATGATTTAAAAATTTAATAACCCTTAATCAAACTTAATTAATTAAATATTTAGTTAATGCAAACTTAATGATTAATTCATCATCTTAATGAACCAAATTAACTTTATAGATCACATTAAAATGAATTCAAATCAAACACTTAATTAATATACTATTTAATTTGATCACACCTCTTAAATAAGCTAATTAAGCTAATCAAATTAATTATATTAAACTTAAGCTTAATCAAATATAAATTTGAACATAATTAAAAATTAAATTAAATCAAATCCTAAATTAAACCTAAATCATTAAGTCATTACACATCATCAACCTAAACAAATATGAAACCAAATTAAAAATTAAATAAATCCTTATTTAATTAATAATAAACCTAAACACACTTCTTAATTAAACTAATAATCACATTGAACCTAAGAAAATCCATATATCAATAAAGTTAATCAAATCAAATTATATCAAATAAAGAAAGACTCTCATCAATTTAATATGTAATCAAATCAAATCTCATTCAACCTAGTTAAATAAGATAAACTAAATAACTATCCAATGTATGAAATCAAAATATAAACCAAACTTTGATAAACATGATAAATGGATGAGATTAAAAATAAATTTCTAATTACAAAGAATCAAACTCAAAATCAAAATAAAATCTCAATTAAGCCAATCAAACTATAAATAAATGAACCATGATTAAATCAAATAAACATAAAATTAAATCACATAATTATAATTAAAGAAAAAAATTATATATTAATTTAAAAGGATATTGAATTATCAAGATTTAATTGAATCAAAATATCTAATTAAAAATTAATCAATCAAATTACATGAAGTTAAACAAATACAAAACAAATGTAATAAACACTAATAAAATCAAATTAATTCCACTAAATCATTCAAATAAATCAAATCAAATCAAACCTTAAATACAAACAATCAAATTAAGGGTTCCTTTTTATGTGCTTAACAACATAAAGATCCTTTAAGGAAATTATAATTAACCCATAAGTATGGGAGAATCATAAAAGTCCTTAATTAGATTCTAACTTAATTAATCCTTAATTATGAGCCAATTGCGTTAGGCTCTTTAAGAGCATTGCAATTTTATTTCCTCACATGTTCATGTCATTTATGAGTGGTTAATCAAATTAAAGAAGCATAGGTAAGGGTAACTAATTGATTTAATTAAGGATCCAACTTAATTAATTCATAAAATTCACTTAATTATTTCTTATTAAACTAAATTTAATCACGAATAGGGGGAATGGGGTTAGGATTAGCAAATCTCTTTTAGATCCCTTAAACCAAATCAAACTTAAAATTAAAAATAATATTAAAGAATTTTGGTTTAGTTTAAATGACTTAATTTAGTATTATTGTCTTTAGGAAGTAGTTGGAATGAATGAGATCATGTGCATATGTTCTTTTATTTCTTTCCAATCATGTTAAATATTATTTACCATGTGTAATCATGCATTCATTTCTTTTAAAATTAATTAAACAAAATATTTTCTTTTATGTCAAATTGCATGTGTTGACTTAAATTAAGAATATGAATGGCTATTATCACTATTAAACCAAAAATTATTTTCAAAATCTATGAATAAATTATTATAAATGAAGTGATGTCAATATAAGCTTGCATGTGATAATATAAGATATGCATGAAGTCCTTCTTTCTTACTTCATATAGGATTTGCAAAATGTATGGTTCATTTGAAAAGAACACAATATTTAAATCTCTCTATATATCCCTATGTTAAGAATTAGAAAGGAGTTCACATTACATATATAAATCATATAACCAAATCAAACATAATTTCTTCTTATGATTTCTTATTTGGTCCTTTTGTACATTCATATGTATTTGAGAAAAGTGGTATATTAGTGACATGTGGCTTTAAGTAGTCATAAGTAGGTCTTACACCTCTGTAGAAAATAATGGCGCCGTACTCACATAAAACTCTTATACACATGCATATGTGATGTGCCTAATGAATAAAGAATCATAAATCAAATAAATAAAACATAACTTTTGCATGAATTTTTTTATCTTTATAGTTATTCATACATTTACATGTATCTAAGAAATGTGGTATATTAGTCTAGACATCTCGGGGCTGCGAGCTTTTAAGTAATCCTAAGTAGGTCTTGTACCTTACGCAGCTAGTGTATAAAATAATGGTGTCATACTCACTTAAAACTTTTATACATGTAAATGTGTATTTAGCTAATGGATGAAAAATCCCTCTTTTACATAATAAAGGCATGCATTCATAACTCAATAAAAAATGAAATATTTAAATCTTCAAATACACTTCTTTGCATTCTTCATCAAACTGTGCTAAGATTTATATTGCATGTATAGATACGTTTAGGATTATTCATATGCATGATATACATGATGAAAATAAATGAATGTGTGTGTTATGTGATAGTAATCCATTCTAATTAATCTTAATATGCCTTTCTTATTGAATAAGGTTATTTAGAATGAACCTAAACTTAGGGTTAATTAAAACACATAATAAAATATTCATTAAAGAGAACTCACTAATTAACTCACCTTAGAAATGACTTAAGGTAGGGATGAAAGAGGGGTCCCCTCTCTTTCTTCTCTTTATAACACTTAGTTATTAAGTGTAAGCCAAATGAAACAAAAGAAAATATTAATTAAAACTTGCAAATTAACTAAACAACTTAAAGTGAAGCCACCCTTTAAATTGAATCTTTCTACGCTTAGAAAATTCTAACTCTAAAGCTTAGTTAAGACATACCACACAAGCCTTAACACACACATTAGAATTAAGTCACCACTTCTGGCTGTATGTTAGGTGGTACATGGTTTGATGTATATTTTGTTAGACTAGATGTTAGGGTGTATGTGCGTAGTCTAAATATTACACCAATATTAGCCTAATCATGTTTTCTATAGGGGTTGTACTTAAGGGGCCGTTGTAATAAAAATATAAATGCTTTTGCTGTGGAGGTTGCTTAGGCCCTAAGCATAACCCACGTTAGGACAAGTGGGCTTGGTTATCCATGTGTGGGGTGCTAAGTCCAAATTATTCATCTTTGCTTGGGTTGTATGGTGTATTTTAACATTTATTTTGGTGTAGCTAAATTTACTTTTCCTATTTTTAATATAATTTTAAATTAGGATTAGTGTTATGGGGATTAGGATGAGCGGTGGAAGGCTTAGTCCTAGGGTGCCATGTGATGCCTTTGGAGCAAATCAAATCAAGAGAAAGAGAAGGAAGAAACAAAGAAGAAGACCCCATAGCATGTATTATTTTGTAATTGGTTGTATAAGGATAGGCTTCATCTTTTTTTCTCTTTTGGTGTACGAAGGAACCCGACATAACCTTTTTTATTCTTTTATGCAATTTATACATATTTGATTGATGTTGTGTTATGATTGATGCTTGAATTTGTAGCCTGGATACGGTAGGCTCTCAGGATGAAATTAAATTTTCTATCACACTAACAACTCATAACTAAAATTTTAAAATAACTCATAACCTCACATAAAAGTCTAGAAATTAAATCAAGATAATAAAATTTTTAGCAACCCCTTAGCTGAATGAATGAATGTATAATATCATGCATGTCATATTCTTCCACTCTTCTTAAGAGGGGCTTCCATCTATGCTGAGAATAAAGGCATCAGAGCCTTTGATGGAAGAACACCTTTTCTCTTGATTTGGCCCATAATCAAGTTCTCATTTATGCATACAAAATCTCATAGCCTTGTCAAAATAAAGAGTCCAAAAGAATCAAATAAATTTGATAAAATTTGTATTATTATTAAGTCATTATCATGCTTAGTCTCTTAAGGAGTGAGTTTAAGGACTTAGTCTCATTTCTAAATAAACAACAGACATAACCATCTTGCAAAGTATAAGACTTGCCTACATAGATTTAAAGCTTAAGAGGTGTTAGCTGACGTCCACTCCAGGTGGTTGTAAGTCTAATAGTCAGACGGTGTATCCTCCCTTATGGAGGTATACCATTATATCCACCTTTCGCTTAGATTTAGGACGTGCTTGTGGTTTGTACAAAAGCTCCCTAGCTTAGGATCCGAGTTAGTTGTTTCCTTCATGCTACAAGCATAAATCCTTACCTCTTAGGCATTTCCATAATCATGTTGTGGATTATAAGTCCAGTATTAAAATGTCAACTCAAATAATTAACTCTCTTCAATTTCAAAATATAAAGCCCAACCATAGGATAGATTGGATTGCTCACTAGGCTTTTATAGTATCATAAGCATTTACTCATCTCCTTTTCATAAGTCTCTCCTTTTGATCTATCCCATTTTATTTTCCAACATATCCTTTTATAGTCTTTAAAATCTTTGGAGATCATGATTTTCTACTTTAATCGAGTGTTCTTAAGGAATCCCACTTGATGTAATTAACTATGAGGGCTTATCTCCATAGGAAACTTAATGAACCCGGCTTAAAATAAACTTTACTTTACTTTTCCATGTAATATAGGGGAAAGATCTCTGGTACATTCGAAGACCCATCATGCTTTAGGAGTCCTTATTAGGTGATTAGGTCCATTATAGGATGGTGATTTTTATCTTTTGAGATAATACATCATTCCTTAATATCGTACCCGATCATTTCAATAAGTGCCCCTTAAGATATGTGTGGTGTCCCACATCTTAAAAATAAATACCATAATTTTTTTTAGGGACTCCATTAGGGAAGGTTCCTCTCTCCATCTTTAGTAGACAATTATTGTCTCCAAGCATCGATAGTGGGCTTATATTTTATATAGGCCCGAGACTATCATTCTTTCCATTTGCTTATTTCATCCTTAAGCAAAGCTCGCCAACATCCTTTAGGTTTTAGGACCTCACTCTGTGTAGGTCTTAAAATCCCTATTGGGTTTCCCCAATAGGTGAAAATTAAAATTAATCAAATAAAGGAGATGACCAAAATTAAGAACCTCTTCACCATCTTGATGGTGAGGCAAGGTTCATCCCATGATAATAAAAATAAAACGCAAAATAACATGTCTTTCCAAAAGCACTTTTCAAAATCCACATAATAAGAGATCTTAAAATTTTATAAGAAATTTTCAAAAGGCACAAAACACATATAACCAAACCTCGTTTAACAAATCCTATGATTATTACATGGAGGTTCTTTTCAAAATCAAAATCAGCCATTTTAATGTCTTTTCAAAACATTTTCTTTGGAAATAGTATCCCCATCCATACTCAAATTTGTTGGATGGAGATTCTATTTTGAATAAAATCATGATATAAAATTGAAACTCATACTTCACATGTGCTAGAGTTGAAGTTTTCCTCCTTTTGAAAAGCAATAAATCATACACACAAAAAGAGTCAAGACATATTTGAAACTTGACATACCCAATTTGTTAAATGGGAGTTCCCTTCCCTTGGAAGGTAAAACAAATTAAATTCTATTTGACACCATTTTATTTGTAGAACTCCTTCTTACAAAGTCTTGGACTTCAAGACACATTTAGCTCATTTGACATGTCCAAGTCAAATGAGAACCCTCTTTGAAAATCATAAGAACAAATTGAACTCCATTTAACATACCTAAGTTTGTTAAATAAGTTCTTTTCTTTCAAAATCATAAACACATTTGACTTTCACTTAACATACCAAATTTGTTAAGTGAGTTTCATTTTCAAAATCATAAACACATTTGACTTTCACTTAACATACAAATTTGTTAAGTGAGAGTTTCATTTTCAAAATCATAAACACATTTGACTTTCACTTAACATACCAAATTTGTTAAGTGAGTTTCATTTTCAAAATCATAAACACATTTGACTTTCACTTAACATACCAAATTTGTTAAGTGAGAGTTTCATTTTAAAATCATAAACACATTTGACTTTAACATACCAAATTTGTTAAGTGAGAATCTCATTCTCAAGTCATATTATACTTTGATTAACACAAATTGTTAAGTGGGGTCCATTTTCAAAATATAAACACATTTAGGCCTTCACTTAACATACCAAATTTGTTAAGTGAGGTCTCTTTTACATTTGATCCTATTTTAACATATCAAATTTGTTAAATAAGGATCAAATTTTCATCAACCACATTTGAGATTTCACTTAACATACCAAATTTGTTAAGTGAAAGTCTTGTTCTCAAAGAAAAAAAATAAATATATCATAAACACATTTCAGGCTTTCACTTAACATACCAAATTTGTTAAGTGGGACTCCCATCTTCAAAGAAAAGTAAATCTATTTCACAATCACATTTGGCTTTCACTTAACATACAAAATTTATTTAAGTCATCTTCAAGCATAAATCAAACACATGTGGCCTACTTAACATACCAAATTTATTAAGTAAGAGCCACATTTTCAAATCAAAATATCACACAATCAAATCTTCAGAAAAATATTTCATACATAATCACAACCTCTTCTTAGCATACCCAAATTTGCTAAGTAGTCTTTCTATCAATATTTTCAAATAAGATGCAAAATATAAATATCTCCAAGAAATCTCTCAAATTTTAGAACCCCACCCAACCTACCCTGTTGAGTATGTTCCAAATCAAATCAAATGAAAGACTCTCCTCCTTAATCCAAATCTCTCCAATGAACCCCACTTAACATATTTGAATTGTTGAGTGTGGGTTCAAAACTCAAACTTCACATTGCTTTGGAACAAATATCAAGGAAATCATACAAGTTATATTTCAACAAATGCAAACATACGATTAGTAGTTCTTTTGTCAGACATGGCCTCTAAGTTTATTTTCACCTTTCTTGGGATGGATTTGGCTCTGGATCACCACCTCCCTCACTCCTCCACCCATCTAGTGTTCTTTGGAGGATTTGAGGGGTGCCCATCCTACGAGGGCAACCCTCTTGTTATTAGCGGGATGAGGTGGTGCAATCATCCGGATGACCACCTTCTAACAGTATCCTTCCTAAAAGGAAGGCGGTTGAGATTCCAGTTAGTCAGTTCTACTGTAAGTTATTCCCCACTGCGGTGCGTGTTAACCTCCTCGATGGTCCCTCAAGGAAGGCTATCATGGCTTCAAGATAGCCTCCCACCTTCAGTGGATCTCTCACACTATACACCACACGGTGATGTAGCAGAGCCGATCAAGCGACACCAGGCGTCTGCCCGGAGATGGATGCATCCACATTTGCGAAGGTTCCCCAGGGTTTCCCATTCTAGTAACTAGTTCCACCCCTCTCACATTAGATGGAGGAGGACTATCGGAGGATATGCATTGCCTCGCCTCCCACTACCGAGGCTTGGGGATAAGAAGTCATATCTTGAGTCTCATTACGGTATTACGGCGGTAGGGAATGGGCGTTGAGTCGCTACATTATTTGACTTGAGGCCATCATCCCCGAGTATTACCATGTATTAGTAGTGATAGAGCATCGAGGCAGTAGCGTTTAGTGGTGGAGAGGAGATTTGTTAGATAATGCAACTCTATCGATTTTCTCCTGCCACCCCGGGCAGCGGGGACAAGTATAGTGCTACACCGATTATAGGAAAAAAGCTTGCGGTAGAGCCAATGTTGTCTCACCACTCCACTCCCTCCACCATCACTGTCCATCCATCGTGCCTACAAGGCAGAAGATAACATCAGGAGAAGAAAGCCCCATTGGTGATCATACGCTAAGGATCCACTTCATCTACTCCATTGGGTGAGGCGAGTTCCCTCTACTTTTCAATCTTGGTGAAGAAGGAGTGGTGACCCCGTAGCATCGTGGTCGCACCACCACCATCAGAGGCGGTGATAGCAGCAGTTGTAGAATGGGAAGGGGATAGTTCTGCATTCCCCATGGTGGTGGATCTCCCTATGGACATGACTCTACCCATGAGCAATCACGAGCATGTCTCTTCCAGTAGTCATGACCCTCCTAGAGCCAGCACTCTAGTAATAGGCAGTGTTAGGTGCATCTCCATCGATGAGCATAGCCCCTCCATCGGCCAGCAGTATGTATTTATACCGGCATAGTTAGATCATTCCCTAGATGAGATTTTGGCATAGTGCTTTGCAGAGAAGAGAGAACTTCTAGAGAGTGACCAATCATATTGTGAGGAGGGAAATATCAGCTTTGATCCATATGAGGAAGATCTACTTGAGGATTCAACCGAGGTCTACATGGTCGATACTAGGAGCTCCCTTCATAGAGATTAGCATAGTAAGGTAGGTATTATGGTTGAGGAAGATGACACCATCCATTCAACCCAACACCTCTATCAGCAGCTTAAACAAAAGGATGATCAGATCAATCGGATGGAGAAGAGGATGAAAGACTTGTTAGTAGCCCTCCATGCACTTCAAAATCATGCCTCAGTACCGCAACATATACCGATAGAGATAGATCATCTCGAGTTAGCACATATCCTAGATCAACTCAAATCACATCTCTAGTAGATCAGAATAGTGGTAGCTTGCATAAGAAGGTGGTGGACAACACCTCCATGCAAGAAAAAGATATCAAGCAGTTGGTGGAGCAGCGAGTGAAGGATGCATTGGCGCAAGCCCAAGGTGGCTCATCTGTTCCAAATGGTAGACCCTACACGGAGGAATTTGATGGTGTCCAATATCCTAAGGGTTTTGTGCCTCCTTCTTTCAAAGTTTTTGATGGCAATGGGAACCCTCATTAACACATAGCACACTTTTAGTGTTGTTGCAATATCGATGCGGCGATATTATTTCTCTTCATCGTAGCTTGATAGGATTGTATTTGATTGGTCTACCCAGATTAAAGACTTTTGCTGAGTTGGAGCACCTCTTCATCAAGAGGTTTGTTGGAGCCCAATAAATGGTAATTGTGGGTGACCTCATTGTGGCACCACAAAATCTCAAAGAGTCCCTTATTGATTACATTCTTAGTTGAAATTCTGCTCAATAATATTCATGACCCGGTCGCCTTTATGCTTAAAGGGTTCACCATTAAGATATTTGAGAAATTAATCAACAAGGCAGCTAGTCTACAATGAGAGGTCAAACAGTTACCTTTCTAAGATCAGTCAGCCAAGTCCAAACCACATAAGACATTTGAGAAAAAGCCAGGAGTAGTCACAGCAGTTGACAAGAGGCCAGGTTCAACCGGACTTGAGCACGACCTCTCTCCTCCTTTGCCACCACCTCATCATATCCACCTCGGTTGTTGCCGGCCTCCCTTCGCTCCAGTATCCCCATCCACACATGATATCACCCACAGCACTCTATCCACCGAGTAGCTACCATTTACCTACTCTTGCGACAAATTGAATAAGCCTTATTCATTCAAGAGGTAGTCGGAAGATCTTTAAGAACCTCTTAAAGAAGCCTTATTTTAGTTACTAGAGCTGGGAGGTTGGAAGATGTGGGTAGAGTCATGATCCAAACTTTTCCCACTACATGCTTGGGTCATGTCTTAGAAGATTGATTTAAGGGCGCTTGGTGGCTACAAGTCGGATGCCATTGTCATCCCAAAGGAATATTTACTAGAATAACCCTCCAGTACAGTTAGGATAATCCTTGGGGATACAAGCAATCTTCTTAAGATAGAGGAAGGTTGGGATATCTCCTTATCCCTAATCTCCAAGAAAATCATGTCTAAGATCAGAAAGTTAGCCTTACAGGTGCTTGAAGCAGCTCAAACCTCCAACTCTAAGGAAGGTTTGCAAGTTGCTAAGGATAACTTGAAGGAGATGAAAGCAACAATAGCGGCCAGAGTAGTCCACCTTGCCCGGGCATAGTAGCACAACCACCATCAGTCCATCTCCATCCACCATTGTAGCTACTTTCTTCTTCCTCCACTAGCTCCTCTTACGCCAGGCGTTGTATCAGCAACAAGGGCACTAAACCTCTTACCGCTTACTTTATTAGATTTCTATCATGTACCTCCATCTAAGAGGAAATCAATGAAGAAAGCTTTCACTTACATCTTGTCAACTTCTGATACTCTAGAACTTATTTCTCTTGAAAACTCTCCAAGTCTACAAAATAATAATGATAACTCTAGTTTTGATCATTCCTCTTCTGATTTAGAAATAGAGTTTCCATTCTTGAATCATTCAGGTTCGCCCATTGAGATTGATTTGGAGTCATCCAACTACGATGATCCCATAGGAGAAGCTATAGGTGAACGATGAGATAGAACTTTCCTAAATCATCTCACGAAGTCAGAAGTCAACCTCCAGCGGTGGCAAAGTTATACCTCTAGGGTAGCACCTCGGGATAAGGGTAAACAAGTTATTGGTTCTAGTGATCAAAGCCCTCCACAAGATGCTCCACCCATGGATATGCTTGTGGAGGATCGCCAGTTGACTAATGTCCGCTCACTTAAGAAAGTTGCTAGTTAAATAAAGCATATATGATGCCCTTGTCTTATCCAAAGAGATAAGGGAGTCATTGATCAAAGCTCTTCTTGATCCAGAAATATGCTTAGCTTTTGATATTGGAGAGGAGGCATGTTCAAGAAACTCATGGAGTTACATTCATAGATGAAGACCTTCTTTTGGGGACAACCGCACAACCCCCCCATCATTGGACATGGCGATTCAAACTCTCCATGGTGTTAGTTGATTCAGGTGCATCAATGAACATTTTGAGTCTAAAGACCATTGCCTACTTAAGGATTGACATCTCCGAACTCTGAGGATATCGGATGATGTTAAGAGGATTCAATGAACAAGATGAGAGGGCTTTAGGCTCTATAGTATTGCCATTGAAGATAGATGACTAGAAGACAGAAGCCAAGTTCTTCATAATCGATTCAGATACATCTTTCACACTTTGCTCGATAGGCCTTCGATATATGGAAACAATACAGTTCCATCCTTTTTACATAAGAGCATCAAATTCTGAAGAGGTGGAATCGAGTATTGTGTCAAAGGAGACTTGAAGCCATTCTCAGTTAGAGAGGTCGAGATATATGAGGACGCAACCTACTATCTTCCTCCAAATCAAAAAGTATTTTCTCATAAGCTTTGTGAATGTTCAAAAACAAAAGAAAAATAAACAAAAGAAAAGGAAGAAAAAAAAAAGGAAAAAAAGAAATAGGAAGAGAAAATGAAAATGCAAGTGAGCGAGAATCAGACACGGAGGAAGAGGTAGAGTCAGATGTTAGATTCTGCCCGCAGTTTGTTCCTCCATATGAACATATGGGTAGGATGACTTGACCTCCACCACGGAGGAAGAGGGAAGTTGAGGAGTCTAGAGGTGGAAGACCTCCTTGTAGTGGCCAGTAGGAGCTATGTTCCGACTCATGAGTACCCATTATCCACATAGACTTAGAGTCCAGTTTGGAGGATGAATCTCATGTCAACCAACCCCTCTCAGTGAGTCCCTTTGAAGGTGACATTTGATCTAGACAGTGATGAAGACCAGGCCTCCAAACAAAGCATGAATGTATCTGAATCACTATTATATAGAACAGTTAGACAATGGTTGGGAACTTTAGCTCTAACCTCACTTTCTTCCTAGAAAGTTAAATGTTTGGTAGTTAAGGAGGCCCCCAAGTCATCCACAGATGTCAAGCCAAAGAGATTTTTGTTGGGAGCATCATTCTCAAGTCTGGAAGCCGATATAGAACTTGAGGAAGATTCATATAAAGATTTAATACAATTACCTTTTGATTGGTACTCACCTTGTGTTCTTAACTAAGCAAAGAAGGGATTAATCCCACATATTTGATCTAAACATAGGCTAAACTATTTTGAAAGGCTATGGGGCAACCAAAGCAGACATCCTCAATCAAGACTAGGATTGACAGGTGGGTCGAGATGATGACAACCATTGCCTAGTCATCATAAATTATTTGGAGTCTGATAGGTTCTTCTCAAATAATGCTAACTCTTATGATGAGGTATGTTTAAAAACTTCAGATGACCCAAGTGAGCCTGAAGTTAGAGATGCCGTCGAGTTGAAGAAGAGATCAATCAACCATTGGCTCAAAGAAATCAACTTGGGAATCAAGACAATCACGCCCTTATTTGAATGAAGAAGAAAACCAATGACTTAGTTTTCCTATTAGCGAGTTTAAAGATTGTTTTGCATGGAGTTATGAAGAAATGCACGGTTTATCTCCTAACGTAGCAGTCCATAAACTAATGCTAACTATTAAGCAAGCAGGCGTGCGATTAGACATTGACAATAAAATCAAAATCAAATTGATCGATCCAGCTTCATCGGGAAGAAAAATATCCTAGGTTGGCGGTGTCACCCCAATTAAGAAAAGAATGGCCAAATTCACATGTGCGTCTATTTTAGGGATCTAAAAAAGGCATGTCCTAAGGATGAATTTTCACTTCCTATATCAAAATTATGATGAACATTGCCTCATCTCATGCAGTATTCTCTCTCATAGATGGATCATCTAACTACAACCAAATCAAGATGGCTCTCATGGATGAAAGAAACACTACTTTTTGAACCCCGATTGGAATTTATTGTTATAAGGTCATGCCTTTGGCCTTAAAAGTTGTCACATACCGGGATGAAATCTTGATGAACTTCATCATCATCGGGTTGAATGCTATGTTAATGATCTAGTAGTCAAAAGTAAAGAAAAGGAGGACCATCTCTTCAACTTTAGAGTAATTTTTGAACGGTTAAGATAATTTAATCTTAAAGTGAATCTCCTAAAGTGTGGATTCGGAGTAACTTCAGAGAAATTCTTTGGGTTTGTTGTCCGACACTGGGGAATAAAGATCGACTCGAAAAAGATCAAAGTGATATTAGAAATGCCACCCCCTAAAAGTACTCTTCGGATCATTCGAGGGTGGTTGGATCTAAGATGCTTCATATCCAACTATCGGGAAGATGCCAACCATTCTCGGCACTTGTCAAAAGATGCCAAGTTCAAGTGGGATGATAAGTGTCGATGCTTGAATACTACATTGATGATCCAGTTCTAGTAATCTCGGGCATGCTGTGATCATCTACACGCTGCATTAGATGACTCCCATGGTGCTTTGTTGGCCCAAACACAAGGGAAGGAGAATGCACTCTTACCTCGTCATCGATACCGTAGCCTATCCACCTATTGAGAAGCATTGCGGCTTTAATCTTTGCATCCCAAAAGCTATGACACTACATGCTCTCTCATAAGGTGAACTTGATCTCTAGAGTCAATCCACTGCAATATCTCATGACATAGTCGACCTTATCCGGATAGTTAGAGCGTTGGTCCATGATTTTGCCTCAGTTTGACATAACATTCATACCCCTCCGTTCCATGAATGGACAGACACTTGTGGATTTCTTAGCGCATCCACTCTTTGCTGATTCTCGGCTTAATGATGATCTTTCCGATGAACAAATCATGAACTTAGAGTATACTAGTGCTCGTCATTGGGATATGTACTTTGATGGTGCAGCTTCCCCTCAAAGAGGAGAAGAACCATAATTTAGTATCCCAAAGAAGGCAGGGGTGGGAATAATTATCCTAACTCCGGACCATGATGTGATGAGATTCTTATATGATATGTCTAATCCATGCACCAATAATGAAGTCGAATATGAGGCTCGATTATCGATGCAGGTTAGTCATTTATCCTCGAGTATCACATCTTGATTCTCATTTCGTCATCAAAATTTGGGTCCTACAAAGTTCTAAAGCCTAAGCTTCATCATTACCACAAGTACACTATTGAGTTGTTGGCCTAAATCCTAGAGGTTACCATTTACAAGATTCCTCAAGGAGAAAGTGCAGTAGCAGATGCATTAACCAAGCCTGCCAAAGAGTTGGCATGCCCGGAAGATGAGTCCATTCCAATAAGGGTCCAAAATAGATAAGTCTTATCCCTTATTGATGCTGAACTCATCGAGAGATTCTCTCTTAAAGGGGAGGCTGTCATCGCCAAAAAGGATGGGCAGTCAGATTGGAGGCAACCATTCATGGATTATCTGTATACTGGCAAACTACCTCAAGAGAAATTACTAGCACATCAGGTGAAGCAGATAGCCCTTTCTCATGCTCTCGTGGATGGCACCATGCATTGGCAGTCCTTTGATCATATGTGGTGTTGTACAAACACAAAGCTTAGATCATGGCCGTACATTCGGGTTTATGAAATCAATCCGTCAAAGATGAAAAGCCAAGATCGAGGATGATAACTGGCCCGATGACCACATTGGCGCGTAGCTAAGAGGCCACCAATGTCGGTACGCGGTGTGGTCTACATCACCACCCAACATTCTACATCCTACATTGGCCTCATGGCCATTTGAGTGTTGGGGACCATAGGTATGATCGATCCTCCTTCTTCCAAGGGTCACCGGTTCATTCTCGCCATCACTTTTCCAAGTGGGAGGCAATCACAACTCGACATGTGTTCCAATTTTTTGAATTCGTATATAGGTTAGGTGCCTCGATGAATTATATCGATAATGGTATTGCGCATTCAAAGCAGCACTTTATTCGACACAACATATATTAGAGATATTCTACCATCTACTACTCAATAAAAAATGACTTAACAGAAGCCTTCAACAAAACTCTCATCCAAATATCGAAGAAGACACTCGACGACAATAAGCAATAGTGGCATGAGAAGTTAGTTGAAGCTTTGTGGGCTTATCGTATCACATACAAAACTCTAACTCAATTTCCCCCTTTCTCCTTAGTGTACGGGTCCGAAGCCATTCTACCATTAGAAGTCCAACTCCCATCATTAAGGATAGCTGTGGGTAGCAAGATTACTATAGAGCAAAATGCCAAGCTATAGTTGGAAGAGCTTGAAGGTTTGGAGGAGTGACACCTCCGGGCATGCTAGAACCTCGAGTTATACAAAGCCTAAATGATTCAAGCTCACAACAAGTTGGTCCATCTTAGAGCTTTTCAAGTATGAGAGCTTATTTTAGTTCTAAGGAGACCAATTATTGTCCGTTGAAAGATGAGAGGCAAGTTCGAACCCACTTGGGAAGGCCCTTTTGCCATAGATAAGGTCTACCAAGGAGGATCTTATCAACTCATAAATTATAAGAGAGAGCACTCCATCCTTCCAATCAATGGGATCTACTTAAAGAAATACTATCCATAAATTTTGTTTGAAAATGATAATCAATAAAATTTCTTTTCATCTCAAATTTTATCTCTTTTGTGTTAGAAATATCTTTTGCTTATGAATCCGCCATGACGTGTTTAGGGTAGGTACAAGAGAAACCAAGAGGCATCCTATCCTTCTACTACATAAACAAAAACTATAAATGATCCTCCAATGCTACTAGGTTAGGTGTAAGAGAACCCACGAGGCATCCTATTTTGACTAGTACAACTAAGTTAGGTGTAAGAGAACCCAAGCGACATCCTTTCTTGGTAGAGTCACAATTGCCCTACGACACCATTTCATCCATTCTTTTACATGTTTAGGATAGATGTAAGAGAACCCAAGCACCATCCTATTCACTCTTTCATAACACAAACAAACACATATCTTTTATCATGAGCTATTTTGAAGTGGGAGAAAATCCCCCCGTGGCACTCACTCATTAGCTCTAGGTGGACATCTTTACTTGTTCACCCCAGGTCACTTGTTTGGATGTGAGTCCCATGCTTCTAACTTGACCATTACAAACCAACTGCCTAGTCAATTTGGTAGGCCTTTCTTGTACTGTGTAAGCTACCTATGTTGACTTTATTTAAGAGAATGTAAACCTACACTTTCTTCTTGGATTAGCATGCATTGATTAGGTATATTTGAGGTTTAGGATAAGTCCCCAAAGGCTCCTTTCCTCGACTACTTTAAGCATGGGTCTAGTCCTTACACATGACTCTTTTAGTAGTTGCTCAAATTAGCCTTGTATCTACAGATAGACAATCCCATCGATTAATTTCGCATTAGAAGATGTAAGCCTACATGCCTTCTTTCTAGACTTATTGTCATCGAGGCACCTTAGGTTGGTGGTTATCCATAATGATGGCGACCCATGGATACACCACTCTTGGCGGTGATCCATTGCTTTCTCTTTGAGTTAATGGAGAAAATTTTCTATATAGTCACCTTCCATCTTGGGAGAAAACAATAATATAAAAATTCATCTTTTTTGGGATACCACTGAGATCCGATGCTTATTCAATTGATAAGATGCGTCATCAAGAATACTATACTATCTCGAGATAGAAATTACCCTTTAATAAGACCAATCACCTAGACAAGATAATGAGTCTGTATACCATAGATTCTTCCACTTTACATGAAAGTAAAGCGGGGTTTATTTTAAACTGGATTCATTAAGTTTCCTATAGCAAACCCCATAGTTGATAGGTTGAGATGCCCAATGATGCTAGAAACCTAAAGCATCTCAAACTATCTTATGGTTGGGCATTACATTTTTTGAAATTGATTTAATTTATTTTACTTTCATTTTTTATTAGAAATTTAGGACTTATAATTTCATAACACAAGATTATGGAAATGCCTAAGAGGTCAGGATTGAAGCTTATGGCCCACAAAGGGGAAAAGTAACCTTAGAACCTAAATCTAGGGAGCTTTGGTGAGGGCCGAAAGCACAACCTAAATTTAAGGTAAAAATGGGTATTTAGTTTGCCTCCATAAGAGAGGACATACCACCCAACTGCTTGGACTTACAACCACCTGGGGGTGGCGGCTAACTAACTCCTCCTATGATTTTAAATACTTGTAAGCAAGTCTTATGATTTATACAAGATAGCTAAGATGTTATTTATTTAGAAAGAGACTAAGTCCTTAAACTCACTCCCTAAAGAGACTAGATCATGTAAGGACATTCTTCAAATGATCTAAATCTAATGCAATTCAGATTTCATTTTATTTTTATTTTTGAACAATTATTTTTGACTTAGGCTAATAGGATTCATATTCCTAATGCATGAGAAATAAAGTTATTGGCCAAAATCAACGAGAAGAGAGGAGATGTATTTTCACCATGGCTCTTAAAGGTCAAGCCAAGTTTCTCTGGAAAAGGTGAAAGCAAGATGCATTTGTGCATGATATTATAAAAGAAATACTCATCCAACTAAGGGGTTGCTAATTCTTTTATCTTGATTTTAACCTAAGCTTTAGGTGAGGTTATGAGTTCTTTATTTTTAGTTTTGAGTTATTAGATTTGGTAAAAGATTTATTTTTTCCTAAGAGCCTAATCCACATCCAAGCCATACATAAAGCAAAGAAGAAACTAGGAAAAATATGTCACTTAAATACACAAGCTAAACAAATCATCAATCAATTTATAAAGCTAATCGCAAAAGAATAAGAGGCCGAGTGTGGTCGGGAACCACCGCACAAACTCGAAAATAAATTGGGTAGCTGAGCTCTACCCTTATACAACCCGAATTACAAATGAATTAAATATAATTAAGCAAGGAATTCATTGTTATAGGGGGTCTTCAAGCTTTATTTCTTCGTTCTTCTTTTCTTCTTTCTTGTTTGGTTCCTTCTTTTGGATGGTTGGAAGGTGGAAGCTCCAAAAGCTTCAAATGCTATATAAGATGAGATCTTATGACCAATGTTCATCTTAATCTTCATAAAAATCATTCTAAAATCCTAATTGTAAAATTTACATAAAAAGGAAATGTAAATCTAGCTAACACCTGCAAAATAAAGGTTAGCTAAACAAACCACCAAATCCCAAGCATGTATATTGACTTATCACCCACACATGGGTGACTAAGTCCACTGTATTGGATTATGCTTAGGGTATAAGCACTGCATAGAAAAAAGCATTTATATTTTTATTTATTACACCCCTTAAGCACAATAGAAAATAAGACTAAGATTGCCCCTACCATTCATTCTACGAGCATACATCCTAACATCCAGTCTAAAACATATATCACAAAACAAAGCAAACATCAAACCATGCATCGCCCTAACCTAAAGCTAGAAGTTGTGACTTAGCCTAATGTGTGTACTTTGGAGGTTTGTGCGGTATGCTTAGCTATGGCTTTAAGTTAAAAATTTTTAAGTGTGAAGCATATTCAACTTAGAGAAGGGTTTCATCCAAGTGTTTAAGTTGATTTGGGTTGATTTTATTTCATATTTTGATTAGGTTCAAATGAATCATACAATTAATTACTAAGTTATAAAGAGAGGGAAAGAGAAGATAACTTCTCTTTCCTTCCCTAACCTAAATAATTTCTAAAGTGAATTCATATTTTTAGTTTTGTTTAGTGAATGTTTTGATTAAGTGTTTTAATTAATCCTAAGTTTAGATGAACTCTAAATAAATCCATTCAAAAAGAAAGGCATTTTAAGATTAAATAAAATGAACTACAACAACAACAACAAGCCTTAATCCCACTAGGTGGGGTCGGCATTTCTTTCACAAAATATTCATCACTTCATTTCTTTCCCAACATTTATGACATGCATATGAATGAGTCCTAAGCATATTTATACACACAAATGAGAATGTTTAACACACTTTATGATGCATGCTAAGTGAGTTATTTAAGAAAATTTGGAAGTTTATGATGCATGATTTTCCTTAAGTAGAAATGGGATTTCTTATCAAATTTTCACATGTACACATGAAAGTAAGAAAGGCATAAGTGAGTACAGTGCCATTATGAACTAGAGGTGTAAGGTACAAGCCCTACTTAGGGCTACTTAAAGCCTTGCAACCTCGGGGTTATCCAGACTAATATATATTTTTTCTTAAATACAAGCATGTGTACAAAAGAAATAAATGAAAAAGAAAGAATGCAAAAATTTGTATTATTTGATTGATTTTGTGTATGCAATTTATATGTGCAAGCATAGGCATCCTTCTTAAGTGTTAGTATAGGAATGAATAGGATATGAAATTAGGCAAGTGTTAGGTTCTTTTCAAATGAACCATACATCTTACCAAATCCTATTTAAAACTACACAAAAAGAGAAAGAAAAGAAAGCCTACACTAAGCACATCTTTATGTCTTACTCACATGCAAGCTTATAATTAAAATAGTGAAAATAACTATTCATCCCCCAAAAAATTTGAATCAACAGAAGTCATCCCCCAAAACATACCCAAATAATTTGAGATTAATCAGAGGATTAATTAAAGAGTAATTAACAAAATAATATTTTCATTAAAAGGCAAAATCAGAGAAGGATATAATTCAAAATCCATTAAAACTAATTTTATAATATTTTGGATTAAATTATCTTGCAGTAGAAATTTACCTCATATTTTTCTAATTTTTATTTAGGGAGATATGAATTTTTAAAGCTTAAAGGATTAATTAAAATTAATTAAAACCTAATTAAATGCTCTTAGCCCACAGCTCGATATGCGACGGTGGCGATTAGTGCGATTTACACTCATCGCGCTGTGAGGATGTCACTTAAACATCCCATCACCGCAATGGCGTGGCGGCGGGATGTGGTTTGAAATCCGTTGTTCGATCAATAATCGAATGGCCAGGGATCACCCTGTGATTTTAAAAGGATAAAAGGATTTATATAACGTGCATTTAATCTCAACCGTCCATCCAAAATGTGCGGATGGACGACCGGGATCACCGTTGTTCTTCCCTGAGGATCAATAGAGACCGTCCATGATCAAAAGGAAGATCCGAGCTCGATCGAGCTTGGATTGTGACAAGATTTTGCACACACCATCATACACTAATTGCAGTCCTATCCAGCGGTTGAATTCTCATGCCATGACACTTTCTTTCATAAAGGACCAATAACTCCTAAGTTTAATGGTCAAAAAATTTCATACCTCACCGGCACTTGATTCCCTTGGAGAAGCTTCATCTGGTTGAGACGAAGCTGTGGTGGAAGAATGAGCTCTTGAGGTTATGTAGATTGTTCTCTTGCTTGTGAGCTCGATTTTGATCTGTAAACCTCTCCTTGCCTTTGGAGCTTGGGAAAAGTGTTGATAGACTCGACTTGATCATCTGGTGGAGTATGCAAAGAGAATTGAAGTGGTTTTGAGTGAAGAGGAAGTTGAGGATTCAATGGAGCTCCCTGTTCTCACTGTTCAAAAATCGAGAATGGGAAAATGGTTAGAGCTCTAGGAGGCTAGGGATCACTCTCCGATTGCTCCTAACACTCTCCCTTACTCAATCGACAATGAGGATGTGCAAATTGAATTGAATTAGGGGGAGTATATCTCCCCCTATGGCAATCGGACGACCAAAGTATGGCTTGCCGTTTTGATCCAATTGACCATATGGAAAGGGTTGTTTGGGCTATTTGAATTTGGCACATGGTCGATTTGAGCCAAAGAGTGGATTAATAACCTCTCATGTGCTTCAAATCAAGTGGAGGGAGGTTTTCAAATTGGCCAATTTGAGCTAGGTGGTCGGTTTTGGCCTTGGGTCTATTTGGATTGACCCAAACCAATTGGGTTGGGTACACCACCCTCCATAGGGTTCACTTGACCTATTAGGAATGTATCAAGTTGATATGAAGAGGGCTTGACCAAATTCCCCATGAATTTGATAAAAATTTGTTCTATGGCCTAGGAGTAGAATTATCATTTGGTTGATTTTTTAATTTGATTATATTAGGTATGTTGAGAAAATAGGTTTGGCCAAGTTTCATTAGATTTGGAGTTTATTTGAAATGGTTTGGCTCATGTTGACCCATTTAGGTTAAAATGGGTCAAGTTGGGTCAAGTTGACCAACTGGTCAAATTGGGTTAAACCAAGGGTTGGGTCAAGTTCATATGGCCATTTGAAATATTTTGGTGGCTTTAATTTGATTCAATTTGGTTTAGTTTTGAATTTGGCTCATATGACTTCATTTAGGTCAAATGAGTCAAGTTGATTAATTTGACCTTATTTGGGTTAGGTCATGGGTTGGTTTATGTTTGGTTGGTCATATGAAGTGGATTGGTATCTTTGTTTCCAATCAATTTTGATTAAGTTTGAATTTGACTCAATATGACCCTTTTAGGTCAAGTTGGGTTGAAGGTCAATTGGCCTAGGTTAGGTCTAGTTGGCCAATTAATGCTTTGGTCAAGTTCAACAAGTGATTTGGAATGAACTTGACCCATTGGTTTCAATCAATTTGGCTTAGATAAAGTTTTGACATATTTTGACTTTTTAGGTCAAGTTAGGTCAACTTGGGTCAAGTGGCCAATTGGGCAAGGTTAAGCTCAAATGTTGACTTGGTCAAGTTCAAACATAGGTCATGAATGAACTTAGATCAATGGTTTCAATCAATTTGGCCTATAGTGGATTTTGAGTATGTTAGGTTTCATTTTGGCTAAGTGTTGACTTGGTCAACCATTAGGTTTGACTTGGTTTGACCTAATTTGGTTGATTGATCATCCCATGATGATTGTTGATCATGATGAGAGGCATAGGTGAGTTCAATTCAATCCAATTTGGTTAGGATTAGAATTTGGCTCATAAGAGTATTTTAGGTCACTTTGGGTCAAGTGAGCCTAAGTGGGTTAAAAGGCTTGGTCAAAGCTTGATTTGAGTTTGATTGAAGTTATATATGGACTTATGATTGAAATATAAATTCATTTGCAAGTGGTTTGAAGTCAGATGAGTTTTGATTCATTTGACAATTTCATATTCAAAGGAAGAATATGAATGGATTTGGGGTTTGATTTTTGATTTGGTGATTGAAGTTTGTATTTATATTTGGATTCAGGATTGTAGGGTTGATTGAATCATGAAGTAAAATCAAGAGTTTGGCTTGATTTGAAGTTGATTTGGCTAAGTTCAAGGTTTTGACTTGAAAGTCTTAGGTTGGATTTTGAGTGGATTTGAGTTTGATTTTTGGAATTGGTTTTGATTGTTTGAATTTATATTTCATTTATATACGTGAATATAAGTGAGAATATAAATAGATCATGAGAAAATTTGGAGGATTTGAAGTGATTTGATCATGATTTAGGTTAAGTCCATTAAAAGGAATTTAAAAGACTTAGGAAATTTTTGGAGTTTGAAGCTTGAATTTTTGAATTTGGTTTGATTGATTTATATTTATATTTCATTTATATATGTGAATATAAATGAGAATATAAATGAGTTATGAGAAAATTCCATGAATTTGAATTGAATTGAAGATGATTTTGGCTAGGTTTTTAAGAGGGAAATTAAGGACTTACCATGAATTTGAATTAATTTGATCATGATTTAGGCTAAGAACATTAAGAAGGAAATTAAGAGACTTAGGAAATTTCAAGAATTGATTTTGAATTTTAAGTTTAGTTTGATTGGTTTGAATTTATATTTCATTTATATATGTGAATATAAATGAGAATATAAATGAATTATGAGAAAATCTCAAGGATTTGATTTGGTTTGATTATGATTTTGACTAAGTCCATTAAAAGAAGATTAAGGACTTAGGAAAGATTTGATTTTAGGAATTTCATTCATAGATTTTGATCATGGATTTCAATCATGTGGAGTTGATTTGAGTTTGGAGAAAATCAAATAAGATTGATTTGGAGTTTGACTTGAAGGAAGGAAGGTGAGGAATGGGTCAAGCTAAGGGTAAGCAAATTTTTCTAACACCCCTAAGGCGTGACCTATTCTTATGGCTAACTCTTCTAAGTCTATAGGGCTAGGTTGAGTTTCCACCTAATCACTAGATATATTTTAAGACTAAGGAACTCTTAAATTCTAAGATAAGTCCTATGTCTATGATGGAGGGTTGAGAGCTCATTCTAAAAATGAGATCAACAGCCACCGAATACATACAAGATTTCTTTTATAGGGTTTTGATTAAAGCCCCTAGCGACACCTCCCCTGTGGGCACTTTATTTAGATCAGGTCCTTAGTGACCTCATTTTTACCACAGTTATTTTTGGATTGGGGGTCCCCTTTCCTAGTAACCACCCGTGGTTGGAGAATTTTTCAGTGATGCACACATTCTCCCTTGGTCCAGTCGAGATAGGGTGATATAAGCTCCTTCTCAGTGTGGTCTCTCATAAACCAACATGGTCCATGCAAATATAAAATAAACAAAATATATACTCACTTGTGGATTAGGAATTTAAGCCCTAGTGGCCCCTTTCCCAAGCAGGCATCATATCTTTAGGGTTGTGTCAGCAAAACTACCTATAAGAATCGTCTAACTACTTTTGAGCTGAGATAAGTCCCCGGATCGACACTCTCTCTATAGTCGCCCTTAGGTTGGGTTCAACTTGTTGTGCCACCAATGAGTCACCCTGACAGTCATCTTTGCTTTGAAAGATATAAGTCTATTAGGCATTCTTTCCAGCACGACCATTGTAAACCGACGGGCAGCCTTAGTTCGAGTTCGATTTGTTGTGTAAGTGACCGATCACCCCAGTGGTTCCTTATTTAGAAAGATGTGAGTCCCACGCTTTCTTCCTTGATCATTACCGAAGGCACCCCTTAGGTTGGTTAGTTACTAGCGGTATACTATCTCTTGATTTGTAACTGGTGACATGTCAAAGCCAGCATAGCCCCTTCTCAGTGGGTCCATCGCACGCCAACAGGGTCCATAACATAGCACACCAAATTAAATTAAATAAATTCAAATCAAATTAAATATAAATCAAATTAATCATCAGGACTACTCTTGAGTTGAGGAAAGCTCCCCAGCGGCGCTAACTCAGTAGTCGCCTTAGGTAGGGTTCGATTTGTTGCGCCATAGACAGATCACCTCAATAGCTGATCCCTACTTTGGAAAATGTAACTCTGCTATGTTTTCTTCTTAGTACAGTCGTTGCACACCGAAAGGCAACCCTTATATCGGATAGTCCTACCTTGTGGCTGGTAGACTAGTCCTTTGGATTCATAAATTTGAAACAAATCAAGGCCGACATAGCCCCTTCTCAGTAGGTCCATCGCATGCCAACATGGTCCACAACATAGTACACCAAATTAAATTAAATCAAATTGCATCAAATCAAATGAAATTAAAATCAAATTAATCATCAGGACTACACTTGAGTTGAGGTAAGATCCCCAGCGGCTCTCACTCAGTAGTTGCCTTAGGTATGGTTCGATGTGTTGTCCATCCAACATATCACCCCAACGACTTTTCCCTCTTTTGGAAGATGTAAGTATAGTACGCTTTCTTCCTAGCATAGTCATTGTACGCTGAAAGGCAACCCCTTAGGTCGAATAGTCCTGCCTTATGGCAGGAGGACTACTCCTCTGGACTTATAAATCTAAGACAGGCCAAGGCCTCTGTGACTCCTTCTTAGTGTGGTCCATCGCACACCGACAGGGTCCATATCAAAATAAGTTCAAAAATGAACCTAACCATTGGAGTCAAATAAAATATATTAGACAAACCAAACTTCTCCCCAATGAGGCGCAAATCAAATTAGCCTCCCTAATGGAACTTAAATCTAAATCAAACAAATTTAACCTAGTATACATCCCCGATAGATATGCCCTCAATATAAAACCCTTCTCCCTAGTGGAGCCATGACAAATTAAACCAACCTCCCTAGTGGAGTCTAATCAAATAAATTAACAAAATCCAATCAAATTCTTATCCCTAGTGGATAGCTCGAACCTACTTCCCTAGCGGAAGGTTCACATACTCAATCCCTAGCAGATTCGAACACATATCCCTAGCGGATATGCCTCCACATCAATTAAAAAAAAATTCCCATCGGATTATAGATTCTTATCCCCAAGGGATAAACACCCAAACTAATCATATTCATAATCAAACTCAAATTCTTATCCCTCAGCAGATAACTTGAACCAGCTTCCCTAGTGGAAGGTTCATGTACTAAATCCCCAGCAGATTCTTTCTTGCTCTCTTATGCCCTTGGCATAAAGAGAGCTGCATCACACTAAGATCATGATTCTATCTACCTCTCGAGCTTAGGTATAGATCATTTTTGTTAGTGCTTGTAATCTTTTAGACGTTGTTGATCATCTCGGTCAACGCCAATACGTACGGTGTGCCTTGTCACTTACACCACACCTATTGGGGGTTCTTTTGTTGACCTCACTTGTAGAGTGAGATCTCAACCCCATCCTCTTAGACTTAGAAATCTTCTAGACATTAAGATTGTTTTAGTCATAAGACACATCTAGTGATTAGGTGAACACTTAACCTAAGCTGAGAGACTTAGAAGGATTAATCATAAGATTAGGCTATGCCTTAGGGCTTAAGAAAATTATCTATCCTATAGCCTAAACCCAATCTACATACACTTTCTCAAATCAAACCCAAATTCAAATCTCAAACCAAACCCCAAATTCAAATTCAAATTCCAAATCTAATTTCAAATTTAACTCCAAATGGTTGAAACCCAAAATCAATTTCAAATCCTAAGACCCTTCCTAAGCCATATGAATCACCTTCATAAGCTTAGCCAAAACCCCCTTTAAATCAAATCAAATTCAATTAATTTCTTTATAAATAAATTATTCCTTCATTTATATTCATAAATATAAATAAAATTCAAATTCAAATGACCAAAACTATATCCAAAACCAGATCCAACATTAAACCAAAATCCAATTGATACCCTTTAAGCCAATTCTTTGGACTTAGCCAAATTCTATCAAGATCAAGTCAAAACCAATGGTTTTTCTCTCGAATCAATCATTCATTCAATTATCTACTCAAATATAAATGAAACCTATAATCATCAAATCAAATCAAAGCTAACCCAAGTCAAACCCAACCTAGCCCTTTTGACTTGAAAATTTCAAATGAGCCAAAATCGCTTAGACTCCAAATTGATTATCGTTGAATTTATATTTTAATTTATGGCTCATATATAAGTTCAACTAAACTTAAATGAAAATGAAAATGAAATCAATTGACCCACTTAGGTCCACTTGGCCCAAAGTGACCTAAAGAACTCATTTGAACCAACTTCAAATCCAACCCAAATTGGATTTAACCAAGCTCACCAAAACCTTCCAACATGATTGTTGATCACCCTAGGATGATCAATTGCAATCAATTGGTCAAACCAAGTCAACTTAGTCATTTGACCAAGTCAACCCTTAGCCCAAATGAACCAAAACTAGCCAAAACTCATCCTACATCAAATTGATTGAAACCAATGATTTGAATCAACCCAAAATCAATATTTAAATATGACTTGACCACCAATTGAGCCAAACCAAGGCCAATTAGTCATTTGATCCAAGTTGACCTAAATTAGCCTAAAAGACTGAATTATATCAAATCATGATCTAACCCAAATTGATTACAACTAATGGCTCAATTTCATTCCAAATTGATTATTGAACTTGACCAAAGTCATAATTGAGCCTAATTTGACCAATTAGTCAACTTGACCCAACTGTTGAACTAAAGGTCAAATTAGCCAAAATTCAAATTAAATCTAAATTGATTCAAACCAAAGACCACATTCATCTTCAATTAGTTAATTGAACATGAATCATCCCATAACCTAAACCAATTTGACCAATTTTGGTCAAATCAATCAACTTGACCCATTTGACCCATATGATTTCAAATGAGCCAAAATCAATTCTAAGCCAAATTAAATCTAATTGATCATACCAAAACTCTTCAAATCATTATTTGAATCTAACCTAAGTCTTGGTTTGATCCAATTTGACCAATTGGTCAACATAACGATATGACCCAATTTGACTCATATGACCCAAATTGAGCCAAATCCTTGAAGCCAAGCCATGACCCATTGTGGGCTGATCAAACCTGACCCAAACCCATTTGGGATCAACCCAAAATTAACCCAACCTCATTTAATTCGCCCCATTACATGCATTCAACTACCCCCATCCATGGCATTTAATGGAGCTAATCGTATGGCAGCAAATGAAGACTTTGAGAGTAAAAATCCAAAATCTTCAATCAAGCCACCATCCATCTCAACCACCCCAAGCCAAATGACAACACTTTGAAGCTAAAAATTCAAATAAAAGGTGGATTTTTGGCTACAATAAAACCTAGAGAGTAGAAGTATCAAGGGTTATTCTATTCCTCTCATTTTCATCCCTTAGGGTTCCCAAAATAACTAGCCACCACTTCCCTACTTTTCTTGAGCCAAAAACATCAAAATCGGGTGGATGCCAACGAGGAAATGAGAAGCACCGGAAGATACATCATTCAGAAGTGAACGAGAAGGCTACACTCATTCCAAAGCTTTCTCTTGCACCTATGAGCTCGCTCGGATCATCACCACCACAGAAAACCATCCTTGGTGAGGTAATTTTGCCAAACTTTAGTCGGCCTTAGGAACTTCTATTTTTGTAGATTCTTGCATGATTTCTAGGAATTTTCTTAGAGAAGCCCTGCATTTTCATTATATTTAGTCCTGATATGAATCTGGAGATTTTTCCCGTGAAAATTGCCATGAAAACAAGCCAAATCGGATGAAATTTGGTTCAAAATTGTGAAAATCGTTAGATGAAGGTTTCAGCCGATCCTACCGCTCGGGGATCGGATGGCTCGATCACGGATCGTATGATCAACCGCCATTGTGGTTAGATCTACAAGACGCGGTCCGATCTTACGTCGATCGGTCACGCATTTCGCCGTTTGGCGATGCCATCTCACCGCTGGAGTCGCAATTGAGCCACATGGGACAACGGCCCACGCAAGGTGCCATATAGATCCGCATTGCCCGCCGTACTCGCGAGGCCGTAGGATAAGTGAGAAAATCACATATTTTCTAATTTTAAAAATTATTCAAGCATCCTGAAACTTTGAAAATTCATAAAAAATAAAATACTTAGAAAAAAATTATAAATAAAAGCTCGTTGGATTTGTCTTTCTGAGAGGAATCCAATGAACGAAAAATATATTCAAATTCCAATGATTTAAAAATTAATTAATCTAATGATTTAAAATTTTAATTACTCGTAATCAAACTTAAATTAAGTCATTAAACTCTAATCAAACAAACCTTCAATTAATCTAATGATTTAAAAATTTAATTACCCTTAATCAAACTTAATTAATTAAATATTTAATTAATGCAAACTTAACGAATTGATTCATCATCTTAATGAACCAAATTAACTTTATAGATCACATTAAAATTAATTCAAATCAAACACATTTTTAATCTACTAATTAATTTAATCACACCTCTTAAACAAGCTAATTAAGTTAATCAAATTAATCATATTAAACTTAAGCTTAATCAAACATAAATTTGAACAAAATTAAAGTACAATTAAATGCCAATCAAATCCTAAATTAAACCTAAATCATTAAGTCATTAATTAGATCATCAACCTAAATAAATATGAAACCAAATTAACAAACAAGCAAATCCTTATTTAATTTAATAATAAACCTAAACACACTTCTTAATTAAACTAATAATCACATTGAACCTAAGCAAACCCATAGATCGATAAAGTTAATCAAATCAAATTAAATCAAATAAAGAAAGACTTATCAATTTAATATGTAATCAAATCAAATCTCATTCAACCTACTTAAATAAGATAAACTATTTAACTATCCAATGTATGAAATCAAAATATAAACCAAACTTCGATAAACATGACAAATGGATGAGATTAAAAATAAAATTCTAATTACAAAGAATCAAACTCAATTAAAATCAAAATAAAATCTCAATTAATCTAATCCAATCAAACTATAATTAAGTGAACCATGATTAAATCAAATAAACATAAAATTAAATCACATAACTATAATCAAAGAAAAGAATTAGATATTAATTTAAAAGGATATTGAATTATCAAGATTTAATTGAATCAAAATATCTAATTAAAATTTAATCAATCAAATTACATGAAGGTAAACAAATATAAAAAAGATGTAATAAACACTAATCAAATTAAATCAATTCAACTAAAACATTCAAATAAATCAAATGAAATGAAACCTTAAATACAAACAATCAAATTAAGAGTTCCTCTTTATGTGTTTAACAATATAAAGACCCTTTAAGAAAATTATGATTAACCCATAAGTATGGGAGAATCATAAAAGTACTTAATTTGATTCTTTAACTTAATTAATCCTTAATTATGAGCCAATTGCATTCGGTTCTTTAAGAGCATTGCAATTTTATTTTCTCACATGTTCATGTCATTTATGGCTTATAATTAAGTGGGTAATCAAATTAAAGAAGCATACGTAAGGGTGACTAATTGATTTAATTAAGGATCCAACTTAATTAATTTATAAAATTTACTTAATTATTTCTTGTTAAACTAAATTAATTCACGAACATGGCGAATGAGGTTAGGATTAGCAAATCTCTTTTACATTCCTTAAACCAAATCAAACCTAAAATTAAAAATGATATTAAAGAATGTTGGTTTAGTTTAAATGACTTTATTTAGTATGATTGTCCTTAGGAAGTAGTTAGAATGAATGAGATCATGTGTCTATGTTCCTTTATTTCTTTCCAATCATATTAAATGTTGTTTGACATATGTAATCATGCATTCATTTCTTTTAAACTTAATTAAAAAAATATTTCTTTTATGTCAAATTGCATGTGTTGACTTAACTTAAGAATATGAATGGCTATTATCACTATTAAACTAAAAATTATTTTCAAAATCTATGAATCAATTATTACAAATGAAGTGATGTCAATACCTATAAGCGTGCATGTGTTGATAATATAAGATATGTAGCATGAAGTCTTGTTTGGTTGTTTCCTTATCTTACATGGGTTCATATATGATTTGTAAATGTATAGTTCATTTGAAAAGAATATAACATTTGCCTAAATCTATCTCTATATATCTCCATGTTAAGACTTAAGAAGGATTTCACATTACATATATAAATCACATAACCAAATCAAACATAATTTCTTGCATGATTTTTTTATTCTTGTGGTTCTTTATGTACATTCATATGTATTTGAGAAAAGTGGTATATTAGTCCGGACATCCCGGGACTGCGAGGCTTTAAGTAGCCCTAAGTAGGTCTTATACCTTATGCCCCTCGTGTAGAAGATAATGGCATTGTACTCACTTAAAATATTATACATATGCATGTGTGATATGGCTAATGAATAAAAAATCATAAATCAAATAAATAAAATATAACTTTTGCATGAATTTTCTTATCCTTATAGTTATTCATATATTTACATGTATCTAAGAAAAGTAGTATATTAGTCTGGACATCATAGGACTGCTAGGCTTTAAGTAGTCCTAAGTAGGTCTTGTATCTTACGCCCCTCATATAAAAAATAATGGTGTCGTACTCACTTAAAAGTTTTATACATGTAAATGTGTATTTAGTAATGGATGAAAAATTCTTCTTTTCTACATAATAAAGACATGCATTGATAACTCAATAAAAAATGAAATATTTAAATCTCCAAATACACTTCTTTGCATTATTCATCAAAGTGTGCTAAGATTTATATTACATGTATAGATACGCATAGGATTATTCATATGCATGATATACATGATGGGAAAAAATGAATGGGTGTGTGTTATGTGATAGTAATCCATTCTAATTAATCTTAATATACATTTCTTATTGAATAAGATTATTTAGAATGAACCTAAACTTAGGATTAATTAAAACACATAATAAAATATTTATTAAAGAGAACTAAGCTAATTAACCCACCTTAGAAATGACTTAAGGTAGGGATGAAAGAGGGTTCCCCCTCTTTCTTCTCTTTATAATGTTTAATTGTTAAGTGTAAGCCAAATGAAATAAAAGAAAATATTAATTAAAACTTGTAAATTAACTAAACAACTTAAAGTGAAACCACCTTTAAAATTGAATCTTTCTACATTTAAAAAATTCTAACTCTAAAGCCTAGTTAGGACATACCCCACAAGCCTTAACACACACATTATAATTAAGTCCACACTTCTAGCTGTATGTTTGGGTGGTACATGGTTTGATGTATATTTTGTTTTGTGATATTATTATTTTAGACTGAATGTTAGGGCATATGTGTATAGTTTGGATGTTAAGCTGAAATTAGCCTAATCATGTTTTCTGCATGGGGTTGTGCTGAAGGGGCCACTGTAATAAAAATATAAATACTTTTACTGTGGAGGTTGCTTAGTCCCTAAGCATAACCCACGTTAGGACAGGTGGGCTTGGTTACCCATGTGTGGGTTGCTAAGTCCAAATTATTCATATTATTGCTTAGGTTATATGGTGTGTTTAGCTAACATTTATTTTGCAGGTATAGCTAAATCTACTTTTCCTATTTTCAATGTAATTTTGCATTAAGAATTAGGATTAGTGTTATGGGAGATTATGATGAGCAGTGGCCAGAAGGCTTAGTCCTTGGGATACCCTGTGATGCTTTTGGAGCAAATCAAATCAAAAGAAAGAGAAGGAAGAAATGAAGAAAAGAAGACCCCCCATAGCATGTATTATTTTTGTAATCCGGGTTGTATAAGGATAGAGCTCGGTTACCAATCTTTTTTTTTCTCTTTTTGGGGTGTACGACGAAACCTGACCGCACCGCCATTTATTTTTTTTATGCAGTTTATACATATTTGATTGATGTTGTGTTTAGAGTGCGCATTAGAACAATATATTTTTCATAGTTTCTTTATGATTATTGCTTGAATGTGTGGCCTGAATGCGATAGGCTCTTAAGATGAAATTAAATTTTCTATAACACTAACAACTCATAACTAAAATTTTAAAATAACTCATAACCTCACATAAAAGCCCATGAATTAAATCAAGATAATAAAATTTTTAGCAACCCCTTAGCTGGATGAATGAGTGTATAATATCATGCATGTCATATTCTTCCACTCTTATTAAGAGGGTGCTTCCATTTGTACTAGAGAATAAAGACTTAACCTGTGAGAGCCTTTGATGGAAGAACACCCCTTTCTCTCTTGATTTGGCCCATAAGCAAGTTCTCATGTATTTAGGCATACAAAATCCCATAACCTGTGTCAAAATAAAGAGTCCAAAAGAATCAAATAAATTTGATAAAATTTGTATTAGATTAAGTCATGAATTCATACCACTCATGCTCTAGTCTCTTAGGGAGTGAGTTTAAGGACTTAATCTCCTTTCTAAATAAAAAATAGTCATATTCATCTTACAAGGCATAAGATTTTCTTACATATATTTAAAGCGTAAGAGGTGTTAGTTAGCAGTCACTCTAGACGGTTGTAAGTCCTACAGTCATACGGTCTATCCTTTCTTGTGGAAGTAAACCATTATGTCCACCTTTCGCTTAGATTTAGGACGTGCTTGTGGTTTGTACCAGAGCTCCCTGGCTTAGGATTCAAGGTAGCTATTTTTTTTAGGCTACAAGTATAAATCCTCACCTCTTAGATATTTTCACAATCTTATATTGTGGGATTATAAGTTATAAGATTCTAATAAAATATCAACTCAAATAATTAACTCTTCAATTTTAAAAAAATAAAATCCAACCACATGATAGATTAGATTGCTCACTAGGCTTCCTAGTATCATAAGCATTCCCTACTCATTTCCTCTAGCTTCCAAAATAAATCTCTCCTTTTGATCTATCCCATTTGATTTTCCAACATAGCCAATCCTTTGATAGTCTTGCCTTGAAATCTTTGGAGATCATGATTGTCTACTTTAATTGAGAGTGTTCTTAAAGAATTCCATTTCTTAGGATGTAATTAACTACGTGGGCTTGCCTCCATAAGGAACTTAACGAACTCGACTTAAAATAAACCATACTTTACTTTTCCATGTAAAGTAGGGGAAAGATCTCTGGTACATTTGAAGACCCATCATGCCTTAGGAGTCCTTATTAGGTGATTATGTCCATTATAGGGTGGTGATTTCTATCTTTTGAGATAGTATATCATTCCTCAATATCGTACCCGATCACTTCAATAAGTATCCCCTAAGATCTACGTGGTGTCCCACATCTCAAAAATAAACACCACAATTAGTAAGATATTACTATGAAAATAATTATTTGGAAAAATATTTTGAGCTTAAAATATAAAATCATTACAATCGTATATTGAAAATAAAATAAGAAGTAGCCTAGTTACGTAATCTTGTTTTAAAAAGTCTCTATACAATTTAGTCACTAAAGATCATCTTTTAAATATTTTATGATTAATGCATATAAAATATTTTCTTGTATAACATAACTCAATCTCAATCATAAAGATAACTCATAAGTTATTATGACTAAAAAAATAAGTTTTGACTTTTATCTTATACAAATGAAGAAGACAATAATCTATATGAAAGTTTTTTTTCTTATTTCTTGATTCAAATCCTCAAATCAATAGTTGAACTCCCTATCATCATTCACATTTGACATCATCATTTCAAGTTGCTCATGCACAAACCACTAGTTTCATACATTTTCACAACACCCACTCTAGTTCTCTCGTGCTTGATCACACCCATAAGTTTTACTTCCCTACTTTGTTGTATATTTTTTCCGTGCTTATTGTAGGTACATCCTAGGGTTCAATTAGTAAGGCTTGTAGCATTAGGGAAGGCTATCGTGTCGCCTTGGCATGGCCAATTCAATTCATATAATGATGGAAGGATAACTAATGGTCACGATAAATTAGCTTTATGATTTATGGCTGATGAATTCATTTCAAGAAAAGAAAATAGAAAGAGCAAAATCTAATCTCAATGATAACCAAATCTTGATCATCTTCAAAATTTTTGAGTATGTAACATATATAGTTCGTGATTGAAGGCATTTTAGTGATAATAGGAAATAGATCGATCTAGGAGAGTTTGAGATTAATTTGGTTATCCCACAATGGATAAGTGCTATATTGTTTTAAGGGTGGCATCAAAAAAAATATTTAAGGCTTAGATTATAATGACTATAACTTGATAGACAAAATACTAAAAATGATAATTTTGATAATAATATACATGCATATGTAATGAAAATTTGGTTAGCGATTAGTTGTGATGCTCTAATTATGATTTTATATGACAATAAGAATATAGGAAGTCAAGATCAAACACTCCAAATGATTGAGCATCAGATATAATCACCAAATGATCAAATTGATCAACGAGTCCACTATATTAATGAGTTTGAAGTGGCTCGGATTAGAGCACTTTTATTGAGCAAAGCTCCCTGGATTTGAATTGCTTGAAGGTCAACTGTATTGCAAATTGAGTTGAGATATGAATTTAGCAAGAAAGAATTATGAATAGTCACTTTATAAGAATTTAAAAAGATAGACAAATTTAAATTGACATTTATCCCAAGGCACCAACCTAAATAATAAGAACTATAGTTGTAATTTATGCTTTTAGGTTCATAATACTGAGAATTTATTTAAAATAATTGTTGTATTTAAAAAGTTAATTGCAAAATTGATGTAAAGAGAGTAGTTTTTAAAAAAAACTACTGTGAATGCATTATAATTATATATTTTTTAAAAAATTTAAATAGTAATTTCTGGTGATAATTATCATATTCTAATAGTTATAATTCTCAAAATTAATTTTTTATCATAATATTTTCTAAAAAATAGAAAAAAAAATTGATAGCCAAATTTGGCAGCCGTTTCTTTTAGGTTTAGACATCCGGTCTACTAAGTCCAAGCGTGTCCGTAGGTTGATCTCTGAATTGGGCCCGGCTAGCCAGCGTGAGCGGTATGGTGATAAAATTTTCCCGCGGCTCCAGTTTTAGTGCAGAGAGGTGCCGCCGGAGCTAAAAACACTTCCGGCGGCGGCGTGTGGCTATGTCCAAGAGTAGTAGCAAGCATCTATTTTCCGCCTTGCGAAAGGTCTTCAAGGAAAACGTCGCCGAAGAACTCCGTCCATCCCTGAACTCCCAACCCTAACTAAGCTTCTTAACAAACCCCTCAGCAATCCTTTGATTTCTCACAGCGCCTCCTCTTCTCCAACGGAAGCCCCGAAGAGAGCTCTCTCCGGCCTAGCTGATAAGTTCGTTTTGCAGCTGAAGAAAGCATCTTCGAAAAACTTGGAGAAATCCCTTGTGCCTGGTAATGCGATAGCCACTTTTTCGCTTTAGAATTTTGTTCTTTCCCGTTTTTCTTCGTGAGTTTTTGTTGATTGTTCTTCTCCTGGTTGGTTGCAGCGCAGGAATCATGTGCCGAAGTAGCGAGGGAGATCTCTTCCATTATTCCATGCACGCTTCTCATTCGCTGTTTCTGTTATTTTCCCTCGTTTACGTTAACATGCATCCAAACATTTCGGTTTATTTTCAGGTTCTGATGATCCCGATTCACTTACGTTGCAGCCCGAATTCTCGGAGTCTTATCGAAATCAATATTTGAATGGCGCAAATCAGAAGAAGAAGGAAACATCTAGATTTAGGAAGCAAAAAGTTATCCTAAAGAACGTGAAGTCTCGCCATTTTTTAAAACTTATGGAAATATGTGCGGAGAAACTGGATGTTGAATCTACCCTAGGTTTATTTGGTAGGGTGGGCAGACAAATAAGCTTGAAGGAATACAAGACTTTGATAACACTCTGGTTAGGAAAGGCAAGAATCAGTAATGGTGAAAATTCTTTGGGTTACCTTCAGAAGGTGTTTCATCTCTTTGTATCCATGAGAGAAAGGGGTTTTCAGATTCTGGAAGATTGTTATGGTCCTCTTTTTCTGTATATGATTGACATGAGAATGAAGGAAGAATTCCAAATTTTTACTGAATTTATTAAAGATTATGACCATGAATCCTACTCCAAAATTGGTTACTATGAGATGTTATTCTGGATTAAGATAGGTGACAAATACAGAATTAAGGAAGCCTGCAGTTCCATTGTAGCTTACAGGGGCGATGACAACAATAAATTAGCAGGTATTTGCTCATCCATTATTATAATAATTTTAAAATTCAAATTTACATGCCTTTTTAGATTTGATAAGTTTATTCCACATTTCGCATTCTCTAGTGTAAGGAAGGTGATCAACCTTCCATATGCTACAACAATTGATTGAATTCCTAGCCCTTTCACTTGAATTCTCGAGCTTTCTTTTGGAATTTGAGATCCCTTTTATTTGTTTACTGGTGGTAGTTGTCTACAAAATTCAGTTCATCCTTTCAAGTTCAACTATATATATTTTTTATATGATGAAGTTTGATTCAGCTTTGCGGGAAATCTATTTAGCAAATGTTGATTTACTTTTTATGTTATTTGGTCTCACTTAACACATATTTACTTTGAATTGCATGGAATTAATTGAAGTTTTCACATAAATGCACTTTTATTTTCCGCTATGTTAATTGTGTGCACGCCAATTGTATTTTGATAGGACAACACATCAATAACAAGAATGAATACAAATTATTTATTATTTGATTTTTTTTAACTTCTTAGTTTATTTATTTCTTTACTACAAACAATGAAAGTTGATGCAGGATTAATATACATATATGCTTCTACTATTATTATTTTATGTAGAATATAACTAATGTATCAACAATACTTAATATTCTAGTAACAACCTTCATATATATGTATCATCAAGATACTAAAACTTTATATAATTTTAATAACAACCAAGGAAAGGTAATCTAAGTTATATGCACATATACATTTATGTATAATAATTTTGATAATATATTTTATAAATTGATTTTGAACATTTTAATATTCATAGTGATTAACATTTTTAAATAATATCAATAGAATTTATTTGAATCAGTTTGAATTTTGATTACTATGACTCTATTTGAACTTGTCTCTATTAAAATTGAAATATTCAATTTAATTTTTTTGTTATTTCACTCTTATATCATCATTGTATTATGCACAAGCAAACAAAATTGTAAATTATAAAATTAGTGCTTTGTATTTTTTGATAATAAATAAAGATTGAGTAGAATATTTTTTGTTACAAGTAGGTACAAAATAATTAAAATTTATTTATACTTTTAGTTAGTAGGAGTTTGGAATTGATTATTCAAGATTTTAAATATTAAAGTTATACTACAAATATGTTATGAAAAAAACAATTTAGTCTCATTTATATTGTTTTTTATAATTTATTTAATATGAAAAATTTATGATTTTAGACAATAAGTTAAATAACGAAACATACATCCAAATTAATGAATATAATATATTTTTATGAATTTGTCATATATAATTAAGTTATATTATATATTTTTCTAGTAATATATAATTATGAATTTATTGTGATTCAATCTTAAGAAAAATATTGTGTGAAAAACAAGCTTATTTGGAAATAAATTTTTAAACATTGAAAAGATTGTGGATTGGAAAAATATAATAAAAATTACAATAATTATAAAAATATAATTTAATAATTTTCAGTGAGTATAATTTGTTCATATCACACCCAAGAAAAATTGCTATAGCTTAATTTTTTTTTTGTGAATCATACAAAATTATTCAGTGGTCAAATTTTGTAAGTTCTTACTCTTTTGGCTAACATAATATAATTTTTTTAGAAATAGAGATAGAATTTAGGAGTTGGACATTTAATTGTAAAATTAATCATTGTTTGTTAAAATATAATTATACGGAAATTTTTTTGGTCTAAGTGATAGAAATAATAGAGATGCAATATGAATGTGACAAATAAAATAGGAGATATAATAGACTAAGATTTCGTTTTGAAATATAATGAAGTTTTATTTTTGGTGAAATATGAAGCCCATTTTTAATATATATATAGACACACACACACATATACCTTTGTGTGTGTGAAGAAGAGTGGTGGGGTCTTGAGGTAGGGCGGCTTTACTTATTGCCACCTAGCAAGGTATGTCCTCCTTGAGTTCAAGATTGGGGTTGGCATTGCCAAGAGGTTTTGTGATGGAGTAAATTTTAATTCATATGTCCAGTGATAAAGAAGGATATTAAAGGAAAGCATTATGAGGCAAGAATTACCATTGTGCTTATGTGGATCCCTATGACAATATTTGAGAGAGTTTTTAATGCACTTTGATGGTGATTGGAGTAGTGCGAATT
Organism: Cymbidium sinense; assembly: GCA_021442155.1. Classification (NCBI taxonomy): domain Eukaryota; kingdom Viridiplantae; phylum Streptophyta; class Magnoliopsida; order Asparagales; family Orchidaceae; genus Cymbidium; species Cymbidium sinense. The sequence continues at coordinate 34,632,828 of CM038218.1, forward strand.
AAGGGTGCTTAAGGGAGAAAGTTAAGGATTTCTCTCTTGTATCTGTTTCTTTATCATGGTCCTCTTATTGATTAACAAGGTTAATAATAAATGATAGAGAATTGCTTTACTCATCAGTCTACAACCAAATATATTTTATTCCTCTTGTTACCCATAACAATAAGTGAATTTATCTAATTCAATGGACATTATATGTTCATATATATAAGGTTTAACTATTGGTTTCTTCATTTGTAATGGTTATTTATATCTCCGGGGCACAAAAAGAGTGAAACAATAATTTAATGAATGATAATTAATGATCTAGAGTCATAATTTTATGAATAGTTATAAATGTCCATCAATGAATCAATAATTTTTGGTTGGATTAAATTATGTGCTAGGATTTTTTTTTTCAAATTTAATGAAATCAAAAGCAACTTTTTATTAATAAGTAGTTTAATTGCATGTGCATCATTTGCATGTTGTTATGATTTAAAAAAAATATAATTTTTTATTTATTTATTTCCTTATTTTCAAAAGAAAATTTGGAGTAGAATTATTTCAAGGAGACATTTAGATTTTCATTGTTAATAGCTTAATATTGGTATGTAATTTTCTTTTATTTTTTATGTATTTGATTCTAATGTTGTCTAATCATGATTTTTTTGTGACTGTTTAATTCTACATGTCTCACACTTAAAATAAATCATATCAAAATCTTAAAATATAGTGGAATGAAGAAATATTAAATGGGGATTTACATACATACCACACAGTTCTTACATATTTTCATATCTAATACTTAAATTTTAATATTTATATAAATAACATCTAAATCGTTAATATCACATCAAAAATATCACTATCACACACTTTTTTAAAGTAAAATATACATTTTCATGCATAGGAAGGTGCTTTATATATATAAATATCAAATTTTAGATGTTGGATATGGAAATATATAAGAATTGTGTGGTATGTATGTAATTTATAAATCTTCTATATTAAATTTAAAAACTTGCCAAATGGAATATTCTTCTATTGTACTAAGGAACAATATTATATCTTTTATTTTGCGGAAGCAACAAACTTTTAAATCTTTAATTAACATGTATATGTATTTCATTTAGCAAGTCCACAATGAACTTTTCAAATAGGTGATTAAACTAACATTAATTTTCATAATCAAGTCATCAGATACTAAGTTCTTTATCAAGAACTATAGTTTTCAATTAGATATTTATCTTTCTTCTCTATTGCACATTTGAAGCAAATGTGTGCATTAATCTCATCCACTTATTGTTGCACTTATGAAAAATAATTAGATAATTATATTTAGTTGTTGAAGCTTCTTATACTGATCAACGGCTTAAAATCTCAAAATATCTGTTTTAAAAGTGAAAAATAGAAGTTATGATAAAATTATATTAGGAAATGTCGTTGTATCTTTAATTTTAGGAAGCAATAAACTTTTTAAGTTTTAACTAGTATATTTATTTCATTTAGCATGATCACGATGAACTTGTCAAATAAGTGATTAAATTGATATTAACATACAATAGCAAAACCATCAAATACTAAGTAGTGCATCAAAAATAATAATTTTCAAGTAGATAATTATTGTTCTCCTCTATGAAATATTTTAAAGAAACATGTGTGTATTAATTTGATGAACTTTTTTTACATATATGAAAAATAATTACATAAATATATTTAATGCATAAAATTCCTTATACTGATCAACCAATTCAAAAAATTAGGATATCTTCTCAAGAAGTAAACGCAGAAATGATACAATTATACGAAGGAACACTACTATCACATTTTGGAAAGTAATAATTTTTTGAGACAACTAGGAAGATAAGGTATAGGAGGTATGAACGTTTTCAGTAATTTGTTGTTTCAAGTGTTGATTGGATATGAGTATGGGGATTTACTTTGGGCATCCCTAGAATTGTCGCAGCTATCATGTTTGAGGATTTCATTGGTTCTTTTCTTCCCTTGACCGAGTTCATAGAGAAAACATTAAATATCACTTTAGCTTTTGCTTTTGTTTTACTTGTTAAAAGAATGAGGCAAAATCAATGAATGGTAAGGGTGATGTGTGAACTTCTGCTTCCTTATTAATAAATTTAAAAAAAAAAACATCAAGGGAGACAACGTATGGAGGTCCTCTAAAGCTTTTCTTGTGATGAAGGGATACATTTTTGTAAACGATGAGTCAGTGTTGGCTATTAATTAAATTATGAAGGGGAACATTTTTCTAAAAGTGCTGTAAGGGTTTTGCTATAATGAAGGATATAGTTTGTAAATGAAGCGTGAGCTTTCTGTTTTTAAACAGATTGTGAAAATTTTTTTTTGGTGAAATTACCAGCTACATTTTTTTATTCTACAGATTTAAAACATTTTCATAGGTTAATAATTCAAAACCTAAAGGTGATTGGCTTGCTTGAGCAGGGTTATGAGATGAATTTTCTCAAAGCATGTTAAGCTGTATACTTGTCCATTGTTGAACCCTCTCCGACTCTTAACTAATGCATCTGTTTATGAATGAACGAAACGCATTACAAAATTTCTCGTAATTATTGCATGTTAAGTGATTGCTTGCAGATGAAGTTAATTCATCTGGCAGGCCGAACCACTAAACTTTTTGTTAATTGATTTTTTTTTTCTTTAATTGTTTTCTTTTCTTTCTTTTTCTTCTATTTTATTTGGTTCACAGAACTCCACACTCTTCTGAAATATTTGCCAGTGTCTCTCAAGGGCATGATACTTGCTAAAGTTCTTATTTTATCTATTTTCTTGTCAAACAGTTTTATCACGTTAAATTCATGCATGAAAATACCTTAAATAATTAGAACCCTAGATAAATTTTATGCAGTCGTGCAGCTTTCCTTGTTGCTCATTGTTTTGGTTTCAACAGACTTCTTGATTTTCCAACTTAAATGACAACTGCCTGAAGTTTTCTATAACTAGAACACCAATTTTACCCTGTTCTCCTGTTTTATTTGGGTGAATTAGTCATTGCTATTATTTTTTTAGTTATTTCTTGCTGGTGTTTTTGATTCACTCGCCTTCATTGAATATCAATTTTTTTAAAAAATTTGTCCTACAGAGAACTATATGTTGGCCTTATGTGAAAATGATATGGAGGAGGAGCTGATCCAGTTGCTAGAAGCGTTTGATATGAGGAGCATTTCATCATTGGAGCTTGTGCCATGCATCTTTAAATCCATAGGGAGGTTGAAGCTAGAAAATTTTATTGAGAAGTTTATTTTAGCATTAAAGATTAGAGGTATATGTGCCGTTGTTGTCTTTTAATTTTTTTTAAGTACTGTTCCCTTTTATCAGAATCTGGTTTCATTTCTTAGTAATGTTGTGGAAACAAGTGGCACTCTTGTCGGATGACAAATTTTTGATGTGCTGAACTGTACATCCACTCAATATGAAATTTGAGTGTAAATTTTATCTTGATTTAATATCAAGTTAAAAAAGGATGTTCTTTATACAGAATAATTGGAAGGGAAAGGGAAGACAAGTGGGTTGAGCGGGTTGAGCGTTGGATGATAGTTTGTTTGAGCATTGTAAAGCTATTTGAGTTAATCTTTTTTTAAATTTTCAGCCTCTAACCAAAGGAGGAAATAGCTGACTAGGAAGGATGAGACATCTTGAAAACATTGGGGCAGAGTGATCTTTTCTTTTGATAAAACTTTCATGTCATTGCTTAGTTTTGATGAAATTTTAATATTTGGAATATCATAATATTCTTGGAATGCTGCTTCTTTATTTTATGTTACTGTTCGGCATAATTTGCTTTGATCCTGCAATTTGACTTTGTGGTACTCTTAGTCACTGGTTTAAAGTGCCATCTTCAATTATCTTCTAAGCATCTTTTTCTTTATTTATTTCTTAGGACAATCCTATGAAATTCATGTGGTATCTTATGATTGTTTTTTTTAAAATCATAATGAAGACTTTTCCTTACTTTGTAGTTTGCACCAGTCAACTTAAAGAAGTATTCTTTAGACTTTGCATCCAAGAAAACTTTGGCATTGGTCTCTTGGAATATGGAACATTTGCTCCTTGATTACAATTTTTTCATAGTTCGAGTTTGAATTGCATCTTGCAGTTTTTCCAGTTATTGCCGATGCTTTCCAATACTGTTCTAGTCTTCCCGTTGCATTCACTGTGCCTTTATTAATAAAGTTGAAGCATGTAATAAGTTTTATATTTAGGCTTGATATACAAGCATAACCAAATTGATAATAGTCCTATCTTTTGAATAAAAGGACTTTTTTATATCATTCCTAAATGGTGCTATCTAGCTCTAGATTTGTGCTTGGTTGCTGCTTTCCATTTTCTCCTAAAGGTGATTCATTAGGATCAAACGTTGAATATTACTTCTGAAGTGCATGTGTATAATGTTTAGTTGTTTGTTAATGTGTTTGTCATAATTTAGGTACCGAGGAAGATAACATCTCATGTTTCATCTATGATTATGCTTCTAGCATACCTAATTTAGCGGTGAGGAACTTCTCATGTTGATGCTGGTAATTTTGATTCTTTATCTGAAGCTTTTGTTAGGTGATTATATAAACTTTGTTATTTACTGCTTCTTGTATGTAACTGGAATATTTTTGCGGGCATTTGATTTGGCCAGCAAAAGAGAAGCATAAAATTAAGTTACATGTTGCAAAGATGAGAATGCTTAGGTGGATGAGTGGCTTTACTCTTAGACATAAAATGTGAAATGAATATATACGTGAAAAGTTGGAGTAGCCCTAATGGCATATAAGATTAGAAAGAGTCGCCTTAGATGTTTGATCACATAAAGCGTTGGCCATCCGATGACCCATTTAGGAGCATCAATGTATTAGATTTTCCTTATGTTAGAAAAGGTAGAAGTAGACCAAAAAAGACTTGGTTAGGATGTATAAAAAATGATCTTAGTTTATTAGAATTAAATGAACCATTGATACTTAATAGGACATAATGGAGAAGAATGATTCATGTAGCCGACCCCACATAGTGGAATTAAGGCTTGTTGTTGTTTTGTTGTTGTTGCATTTGATTTGGCTCACAAATCTGGTTTCTTGAAGTGATTTTTAGTTTCAAGTATTTATCAGTTGCCATTATCAGTCATCTATATCTATATTTGTTCGTTCTACCAACAAGAATGGCCTACATTGCTTCTTCATCATCATCAGCTATATCCAAATATTATTCAGGGTTGGCTTTAGGAATTCTTCTGCGTTCATTCCAACATGTGCTGCATGTGATGTTTTCTCTATTTTATACATTATTGTTTGCAATTTCTTACCTTTTTTTAGGTTGTTAGTTTTCTTTGTTATTCCTTTCACATTGCTTGGTATGCTGCAAAGTACTTTGACTTTCTTTATGCTAAAGAAAAGTTTGTATTGTCAAACATCAAAAGTCATTATATGCATGTAGTTATTTTCTTAAGCAGTTAATGTTAGGAGTGTCAATAATTGACATGATGTGATAATTTAAAATGGGCTTGACCAGAAAAAAGTAGGGTTTTACTTGACCTAGTATTTTATAAGAATGAATCATATGTTGTATCCAACTGCATTTGAATTTGTATGCATGGCACATTTTTTTTACCCACATAATCTAACTAAGTATTTCAAATGGATTGCTGCGTTGTGTTCAGATCGTGCGTTGAGGGCAGGTTAGATTATTTTCTGACCAGTTTAATAAATGAATTATGTTCAAGCCATATGAGTGGGGTCAAATTTGGATCATACTTGAACTCAACCTCTTAACCCGAATCAACCCCCCTAGCTAATGGCAATGAATGTTATGTGTTTGAGACAAGCTTGCAGATGAACAATATAAAGCCAATCTAATCTTTGTTTTACAGCAAGGATTCCTAACTTTTGTTTCCTCTCTCAACTTGAGCTGCTCTTAAAGAATACACTGAGAAGAAATGTTGTACACGCATCCAAGAAAAAATTTAAGTTCAAGCAGTCCCCTTGAAGCCTATTTGTTTATCCATCTTGCTTCTAGTCAATAATGTTTACTCTTTTTTTTAAAAAAATTTAATTTTAATTTACCATCTTGTAATTTTGCTGCTTTACTTCTATGGCTTGACTGTCCAAAAGTGAGATTAATGAGGACCTTTATAATGAAGGCTGAGAATTTTGTGATAAGAATTTATGAAAAGGAGTTCTGAATTTATGTTCCTTGTAAGAGGCTCTTGCATCATCATCAGCCTCATTCCAATTTTTGGGATTGATCTTGTAATTAGAAGTTCCTTCTCACTTTTAAATAGTCTGCATTTCAAAATTAGATTTAAAGCCTTTACCATTGATTTTTGATTTTGAAATCTATTATCTCCTTTGCAATTTGTTATTCTCTTTAATATATATTTCTTTATTTGTTTCAAACCTTGACCTGTCTGGTTAAAAGTGAAAACGTGAGGAATAGGAATACCAAAATCCATGTGGCATGTTCGCCTCTTTTGATGTTAATTGTAGCGAAATCTGCTTATATCATCATCATGAAGAATTTCAACGGCAGTGCTAGCACTTGTGCTTGACATATCCAAGTGCAGTTTTTATTAAGTTGTGCTTTGTCATTGTGGAATTATCATGCAAGCCATGTAGAAGTCACGTGCCTGAGTTACCTTTTCTATACATTTGTTTACCAAAGCATGCTTCTGAAGTTGTATTAAGTTGAGTGCATGTTTTATTTTCTTTATAGTTGTGCAAGCACACAAATATTTTATTTTTTGTGTGCATGGTCATAGGTGTGTGTCACGTACACAACACATGTATTATAAATGTGCACTCATGCATGCATGTGTTCTTGAAGAGTCAACATGCATGCAAGTATGTATATGTGATTGTAGACGTGCTATTGTGGACAAATGCATGCAATTGGTGCATCAGCGCGTGACAATGTGTGTATGCCTATACTTTTGTAACTCTATGTGTCTATATGTATCTTATGTTTCTAGATGTGCCTATTTGCAGATTATTGTTAGAATATGCATAGAATACCCCAACAATGAGATTTATCCACACTTTAGGCTGTTTCTATGGTCTCTAATACTTTTGATTAACACGTGGGCTTACATTGGAGGCTAGAGCTTATGTTGTTGGAAAGTCTCAACCTTGGGTTGAAAAGGTTGCCTTAGCATTGTCCTCCTATGTGCCATGACCTGCCAGTCAGTTGATTTGTTGTATCCACTATGAATTTATGAGCAGGTTCCTTTGGTAATTGGCTGGATCTAATTGTGATGGTGAGCTAGTGTATAATTTGGATAAAATTGTTCAATTATTCAAGAAGTTTTTAAAAAAAATCATTTATTCACCAACATATTCAAATGATAAGAAGTTTAAAAAATTGTTATTATAATTTCAGTTAACATTATAATATGTAGTCAAGGATGTGTAAAATGTTGATTTAAAAAAAAAAGTAATTTTAGATCATTTATCTGAACACCATATTCACTTCAATTGTCCTCCTTGCTAAAAAAATTTAGTCTAAAATATATGTGAAGAATGTAATCATATTGTGGTGTTGATGCAAAATTTGAACAATATAGAGTTGTATGAAAGACCTAAATTATAACAATGAATAGTTTAGGGAGCATTGCCTTTAGTGATCTCAACTGTGTATACTTAGGGTACACCTGATTAGACAGCTTGTCACAAAGCGCAATTCAAAACAACGTGGCAACTCGATCATGCTAGCTTAATACAGAACTCGTCTCATATTATGTTGCCACCCATGCAACCTCTAGCAAGGAACTCAATGTCTCTTCCAGAAGCTCATTACAACTCGCATTATGAACTCGCCCAACATATCAGACAATATTTCAACGGTGATTCATTTGATGAACTCGGCCCACATTTTGAACCTGATGAGTTTTTCTCCCCCATAGGAGATCATGTCATTTAGAGGCAACACCAACCGTTACATCGGCTACTTACTATACATGTGCCAGTACTAGCACAGTCCTCAGAGTCTGTATTTTTTTATTATTTTATTTGTGTGGTGTAGACATTCATGTAACTCTCCAACTCCATAAATAAAGGGTCAAGAGGCATGTACAGGATCTTTTGGCTCTTTCTAGCTATCCTTTGGACTCTTTGAATCTTTAATTTTTCTTTAGGATTTATTGGACTTGGACTCACCATCGATCCATAGTGTAATTTTTACATAATTGTTTACATACATATACGCTCACTCATACTTTAGTCACCCATATCTCGATATCTCTTTCTTTCTTTCTCATCATCATTTTTTCAAATAAGTCTCAAGAGTAAGTTCTAGTATCATTTTACGGATATATCAAGATTTAACAACTTGCATTAACTATAATTTTTTAGAATCATCATGAATGATAAATGCATAGAAGTGCCTTTAATTTTAAAAGCTTAAATCTCCCGTAAGAATAAATTGTGAATTGTAATTTTGGCATTGTAAATAATGAAGTAAATTAGTTATATGGCATGAAAATATATTTACTATTGAATTTTTTTAGGATAATTAATTTTGAAGAATTTTCAAACAATAGCAAAGTCTTGAGAAAATAGGATTGCTCAAAATAGTGAAATAGTTACTTTATAACAACTTGCCTAAATTGGAACTATTACATGCCATATAAACTTTTATTAAAATAATGTAATCTATATTGGTGATGCACTAACATTGTGCAAATTGCAGCATATGGATAAATTTGTAGTCTTTATTTTTCAACACTTCTATCTAAGAAGACGGAAGTGATGGGAACTGAAAACATATCCGAAGGAAACACCGGAGCTAATAACAATCCCAAGAGTTTTCGGAGGTATACATTGCATTTAACAAAGGCTGATTACTAAAGCCTACAAGAAGCAGGAGCTAGGTTAAACAATTGGCAGGAGCATTTTGCCAAAAAATAACTGAATACCTGAGAAGCAGTATGAACAATTTGGAGAGAATATTGTTTTTTCTTTTAGACAAACTATCAAACACTTTGAATTCATTTAGAACAAAGCAGGCCAACAAGACACTAATTTTGAATTGCTGAACATATATGCTGAATGCCATGAATGACACCCCAGGGTTTCCCAAATTGTTAATGTGTTAGGAAGAATTTTTTAATGAAATGATAATGTGAAATGGAGAGTGAAAGAAGGCTTTGGGTAGTAGAAGAAGGTCTTTCTTATCTAGAATTTTTTCTAAATGGTAAGATAGAAACATTGGGGGATCTAGAACTTTTTCTAAGCCAATTCTCAAGATTAACTGAAGGAGAAATCCATTCTTTCTCATCAGTGTATAACACATGTGAGATGAAATTGATTTTGTTCTTGTCTTTCTTATTTTTAAAATTATATGCACAAAATTATATCCTTTCTTATTCTGATGTACATTTATTCAAAATAAACAATGAAGGAGCACAAAAGTGACAAGAAAGCTTTTCCCACTACTATGCTCTTCTAAAACGAGATGCAAATGGAGGAAAAAGCAAGGTTTTGGCCATTGATTTGCCCATCCTTCAAAAAATGCGATGCAAGGGGAACAACTGCATTAGAAATCAATGAAGATGCATGCCAATCATGTTTCTCTCTAAAGAAGCGAGTGATGGATGAAAAACTGGGACTGTTGTTTGCAGACTAAAGCAATCAGTCCGTTAAAATTTCATGTAGCAGAAACGAATGGATGCAACAACTAGGGAGGTTTCAGTGGTAGTGAAAAGGAAGAATGAGCGTTCAACGATTTCAAAAATATTTTTTATGTTGGTTCAACTTATCTTCTCCCTTTTCTTCATATGCCTTTGGGAGCTGTCGATTTTGCATTTGCTTATTACGCCTTTAGGATGCTTGACTATAGTTAACCCTCTGGACGCTTTGAGTGAACAACTGTCTATTCTTGCTCATGTTGGTATAGTGGATAACTCATGACATCAGGGTTTTATAAAATTGGATAGAGTATGGGATCTGAAGGGCTAGGATTTCTTTTTTGTAAGTTAAAGGCGAACATTTTCTTTGGGTGAAAGCACAAGCCCTTTTTAATAGTAGCATAGATACACGTAGTGTCTTAATTGTCTCAGTTTATCATCTGATTGTCTGGTTGGATGGCAAGTCTTTTTTTTTAAAATCCCTAATTATCTTTAATCATCCTAGGTTTGTTTGATATTGCTTGACAACATTTTTTGTTTCATTTCTTTTGCTGGTATTTACTCTATGAATATGGTGGTTTGATATTGATTTTATATTGGTTACGTGATTCTTAGCAGAAAAAAAAAACTTTAAACATAATTCGTTGAAGTATTTATTTGTCCATTTGTTGTTATCTATATGAGAAACTTTGTAGATATAAAATTCTACATTCATGTTTGTTATCTACTTCACACTTGTGTTTATGTTTTTTTGTATATACATGCACATACACATACACATTCAACAGTGAGACGTGGATATATTTTAGAGATTTTCCAATCACTTGAAATTGATTTTCTGGTCATCTGTATATGACGGGTTTCTTTATTACTTGAGACTCACAGCTTTGGTTTGAAGGTTGAAGATATTGTATCAAAATTTGAAAAGCTACATAAGAAAGCTGAAGTCATACCTACGGTTGCATCTTGGGACAAGCTTATTAAGCTTTCTTGCAATTTGTCCAAGGTTTACTTCTGCCACTTCTGCCTAGTTTTTTTTTTTTTTTTTTTTTGTTTTAATGGGCATGCCAATTAGCTGGAAAACATTTAACCTGCTAATAATGATTGTAGAATATGCCTGATGTGTCTTTTATACTTCATTATTAAACAGTATCAGCATTTAATATGATGCTGCTCTTATATCACTTCTATTTCTTTGAATTTAGTTTTTTTTATATATAGATAATAAGCCTAGTCTATTAATGGATCTCTTGACAGCAATAAAATTTGAACTCGAGACATTGTGTGGAGGACCACCACTTAGTGATGATACAATTGGAACCTTTAGCCACTTGAACTTGAAGACTTGATGCATGCATGTGCCATTGATAACCTATATGAAAGCCTACTTCTTGTTACTGTCACTTGATATGTTCGAGGAATCATATTCTTATTTTTGAACTATTTATATTTAAAGTGCATTAGCGTTGTTTTAAAGTTCTATGTAAACCTATTCATTATGTTTAACATGTTCTTCGCAGCTTCTTAGATTGTTGTTGGTTGAATTTCGTACTGCCTTCATGCCCTGCATTTATGAAATTGCATGCCAAAGTACAAGAAATATTACAAATGTTTAGAAAACTTCAAATAAGAACCATAAATGTCTAGAGTGTTTATTTTGTACTGAAAGGTCCTTCATTGCTGTGAAATAGGAGTGGTTTGGTTGAATAAATTGTAAAAATTTTAGACGCAGGTCAATATCTATTTTTGATATGTCGTTAACAAACAAGTTTACTTAACATCAATGTACTGATAAATATGGATATACCTTTTTGGTGTATGCAACTGAAAAATATCAAAATGATTTAGATATGGGCCTGTACGACAATCGTATGTCTTCCCTCAAACCCATCAGCACACAATTTCTGAAAAGAGCGTTTCTTAAAATATGCTTTGCTGAATTTTGAGCTAGTGTTTCTACTGCCCTCCTTATTTCTTGGTCCTTAATTTTCTCTGGTGCTCCCCCTTACTTTTCGGTCAGTATTATTGAAACTATTTAATATGTTACCTTGCTCTCCTGCTTTCCCTTGGTATTTTTCTCTCGTCTTTTGTCTTGCACTTTGAATGGTTTCCCTTGGCATCACACCTTAAATGGATAGGGTGCTATTATAAATAGTTGGGTGATCAGGAACTCTGCCATCGTTCTTGTAAATGTGGACTCATGCAAATGATGTGAGCTTTGAAATTTGTTCTCTTCTTTACCCTTGTCTTTCTTCCCATTAAAATATGATTTTTTTTCTCTCTAGAAGGGATTTGTGCCCAACCTTTAGCTTGCTAGAATTTTTAATTTGATGACATGACAATTTCCCCTTATATTTTAATGCTGTTTTTTACTTGCTTCTTCATGAAAAAATTGTAAAAACTAGAGATAATGGAAAACCATACCCCGCTCTCCATCCAACAAGCCTTGTGAACCATGCATTTCACCAGATTTGTATAGCTTTGAGATATTTTTTATTCAATGTACTTTTACATTTGTTTGGATATTTTCTCATTGTATTCATATACTCCTTGCTAGAGCTTTTCAGCCACAGTTTGTTCTATATTACGTCTTTGTCTGTATCATGTATTACCTTTGTGCTTCATAGACCGGTATCTAACATAGCAGAGCTTAAGTACACAGTTGGGGTTGAATTTTGAGCTACAACTTTATAATCCTTTGCTGTTAAGGATCACCTTTTGGATTTATTTTATTTTCTATTTTTGGATTGCGGAACTTCATGATTTTGGCTACCAGATTTTCTCTAATAATTTATGTTTCATTTGGCGAAGATTGAAAAGGCAAATTATATTTGCCTCAAGCATTTTCCTAGAGCAGTTGTCCTAGTTATGTCATGCCAACTTGAATGCTTTGTGTGTTAAAGTTTGAAATTTATTGCAGGTGCAAGTATCTCTTGACATAGCTGACCGTATGTGCCTATCAGGTTTAGCTGTTTCGATTGAATCTTTTCATCCGATTTTACATGCATGTGAGCAAACTTCGAAGTTTGACCTGGTATATTCTTACTTTCTCTTATATATATATATATATATATTAAATTTCCTTGAACTTTTCTTGATGTCAAAATTGTTTGAATATGTAGGGTTCTTGGAGAAAATGGTATGGTATAAAACCATGAGATCAGATTTGGTTTCGAAACTTGGAGAAGCCCCATAAATAATTTTTAATAGAAGTTACATAGGGGAGTATATCAATGGCTTTCAACAGCTTTGGGCATTTTTTTTTTTTTTTTTACAAAAATAGATACTTGTTTAGGAACCAGTATTTAACAATCATAAATACCGTGATCTTTTGCAAAATGCTGATATCGTTAACCATTGAGATATTTCCTTAAGAACTTTATATAGTGATATCAGTCTTATTAAATATCACGTCCTACCGAGTTTGGAATCGGAAATGACATGAAAAAAAGAAAACTTACATAACACTTCCAATCTTAAATAAAATCTCCAATTATACAAGAGCACTATAATCCATAAACGATTTAACAATTGTCACATATATATATACTAACAAAAGTCATACATTATACAATTTAAACATAATTCAATATAACTGACATAATTACCTATCTCACAAGCCTCTACGACGATAAACATAACCCTCTCTTCTATCAACCATTTAGCTGATGCTTTAAAAAAATTAAACAACTAACAATCAATAAAATTCAAATGGCCAATTACGCTTACACAATAAGAAACAAGAAAGATAATTAATACGACGCTTTTATATCACACGTACATAAAAGAAAGAAATTTCAAACAATCAAATATATGAGGTAGTACAAATAAACATTTCGTGAACTTTTACTTTTACATTTATCATTCATTTGTGAGTCACCGCCTAAACCTTTATCAATACTCATCCAAAGCGATAAAGAAATTATTATCATTTGCCAATTTCTCATCATTTTTCGACGTATTATTCCCCCCTACCACTATAACTCTTTCAACATACATTCATAAGATACAATTATACGTATTAATTTATAACTAACAAGAAATCAAGAACTTTATAAACGACGACAATGACAATACGATCTAAAGATTCGCAAGTATTATCCAACATGAAAAACGAAATTACATTACAATTTATGAAGAACAAGAAATAATCATAACTCAGAAGCAAGAAAAAAATCATAATCATATAAACACGATTTCATCACAAGAAATTAAAGATTTTTATCATAAATGTAAAGAACATAATTACCCACCTTAATTGGTAGCTTCTCAATCTCCTTTCCTTTAACGCTTTTTTTTCCTTAATTGAAATTCTTATAATGTAAAAGATCGATTGGATCAATATTAAAGATGATTTTATTTTATTCATTTCTTATCTACGATACTTATATATATAACTTTTATTAATTGACGCTCACATTCATCAATATTCATTATCTATTTTCTAAATCAAGTTAAATTAACCTTTAATTTATTTAATATAATGATATTTATATATGTCTAATTTGCCATATAATACTTTTAAATCCTATTATTTTTCTTAATATAAAATATTAAGTGTTAAAGTGACTTAATATAGATAAATTTTATTTTCATTTAATATTTATCATTTTCTTTAAAATGATTCTTAATTACTTATATAACTTAACATAGGTTTAAGGTTTTATTAAATTTGCAATTATATTTCATATGTAAAGATTTAATACTTAATTACTGGAATTTGATTTACGCTACACATTCCTACTTTAAAGTCCTTGCTGAAATCTATAGACCCTAAGTTAAACTTGAAATAATATTAAAATCATATTTTAATTTAAATAACATATATATATATATACACTTACCTTTCTATTTCCTTTCTACTCGATTCTAGACTCGCTCATAGATGGATGCATGCGCCTCTTCTTTTCCTCTCACGACGAGAAGCCTCTCTCTCTTGGCACAAGAGGCTCACACTGGATGTCGGCGTGGAGCCCTCACTTTGTTGTGGCAGACGCGACGAGGACCGCTTCTCCTCACTCCTTTCTCGCGGACTCCTCCTCTCTGGTTGTCAACACACGGCTTCAATTAGGCACGACGCACGAAAGGAAGTCGCCTCCCCTTTTCTCCCTCTCTCGCTTTGCCCTTCGTTGATTTTGGGGTTGGTTTGAAACTGAAATCGAGCTTTCCCCTTTTGACTTTTCCAACTGAGGCCAATCAGAAGCTTGCGGTTGGATTTTACATTTTTTTGTTCTCTTTTTTTTTTTTATGACTTTCGGTTATTACATTAAAGGCATTATGTACCATCACAATTATATATGATTACCTAATGCTTGAGGTGTTAGCGAAGTACGACACTAAAAAATTCACCTACTTAGTTTGTGTTTGGGGCAACTTTCTGCCTGCGGTGCGATTCGGGAAATTGAGTTTTGGCTGCATTTTGAAGAAGTTGTGGTGGGAAAGTTGTATTTTTACTGACTTAGAGTAAGAATCCGAGTTACTATTTGACTTTTATAAAAATAATAAAAAATTATAATATATACCATAGCTTTTTAGACATCAGTTTATTCTGTAGTAGTTTTATTATTATTTTTTAAATAGTTGCAGCCCCAAACAAATTCTTAATATGATGAATATTTTTGGAGAGTATACTATGATAATTGTCATATTAAAATATAATAGTATTGTTGAAAAGAAATATTTTCAGGCTTTAATTAACCCCAAATGCATAAATGACAACTTTACCACTTAGTAATCTTTTTTCAGTCACTAAATTTTTAAGTTAACCTACTATCTTCTTTCTCCTGGTCCCATTCTTGTCATCATGACTATCTATTGTAGAAGAACTAGAAGCTCTTATGCTTATATTTGATTTGTCATACTTTTTAGTTAACGTCCTTTTTTTTTTCTCTCTAAATTGTGATGCTTTTTTATCTTTTTTCTTGTATGAAATATTTTTCATTGAACACCAAATTATCTTCAACATTTGAGATATTAACATCCAATTTTCAAATTAGTCACTTATTTTTATTCATTGAGAGATTTGATTAATGACATCTCACATCTCATGGTGAGTCATAAGAGCTTGATTTTACTTGACTAGATCTTACAATTTTTTATGATCCCTATGTGTATATAGAAGAGGCCTTTGGAGTTTTCAAACATTTTAATATATTTATTATTTTGATTTATATTCTTCTTCATGTATTTTGATTATGTATACTTTAAAATCATAATGAAAAAAATAATGTTAAAGAGAAGAGCGCCTCATCACCAAACACCTTACATATGGTTGCTCGCCTGGGCGGCACATTAGTAATGGCACCTGCTGGGAGGAGAGTGAGGCGCCACACTCTTGCTCAGGGACTCCTAGTTTTAATATTGATATTTTAATTCAACAAAGTTTGGCAAATCTCCAAAATTTTAGTATTGAATTCTGAGAATATAAAAATTTTTGAATCAAAACAAAATAGAGATTGTGTAGAGGAGAGCAGATCAGGGAGGGTTGTGTGGAGGGGAGAACTTACTATGACGTTGAATTTTTTCTATATTTTCTTCTACTGTTGGCTCAAGAGTCTTATTTTCTTGATTTTCTGATTGAAGTTCAATCTTTTCAACTCAAGGTCCATGAAGTATATTCGGTGATTTGCCATCATAACTTGAAGCCCAGTGGAGATACATTCAAAAGTCTAATAGTCTTGTGCGCAAAGATGAAAGATGTAAGTAATAGTATTATTGATCGTTGTTTTGTTTGCCAAAACTAAGATTTTCCCACGTTTCTTACTTCTGATATTTTAAGTAACTTCTTGTTGATACCTAAAAGTATTGCCTACTTCTTTAATATGTGAAAGGAAAGCTCAATTGCCAAACACAGATCAAAGAGGCTTTATTTGCCAATGTAGTTGGAGACCATATTATATATTTCTTTCAATTAGTAGTTTTTTAAAAAAATTTTACCTAGATAATTTAGTGGTTGTCAATTTTGTGCAATATGATGTTGATATGCTTGCAATGTCAAAGGATGGGATGGGAAGTTGGAGTACACCTATAATAGTTAATTTTGAAGGATGGGATTGTTGCTATATCTTATTTTATGTGGGGTTCAAAAATTCATATTCCACTCTTTCGAAGAGAATTCGATGGTTTTAGGTGCACTTTTTAGATGACAGATTAGATTGTAGATAAGATGCTACTTAGAGGTTTTACATGTTCGTTAAAATATTGTTCTATGTTTTCCTTAGGAGCAAGCTTCTATGGTTGATTAACTCTCCCAATAATGAAAGAGAATTTTCTTTTAAAGCTAATTGTTAGACATTAAGTTCCTATCATATAACAATGATAATTTTAATTAGATTAATAGAATTTATTATCGTTAGCTTAAGGCTCCGTTTGTTTAAGCTTATTTGGTGCTTTTTACTTTTGAAAGTGGGTATATTTTTTTTTTATAAGTGTTTGAATCGATTTTAGCAAACGCCGTTTAATGAAAACGGAGTTTACGGTTTTAAAACGAACGTACCTCCGTTTCGACAGACTGGCTTTGGGAAACCTATTGTCGTGATTGCCCCATTCTCCCACTCCTCTCACGATCCTTATGACGAACTCCTCTCGGCTTCTCTTCTCACTGTTTCCTCTTCTCTCTCACTTCTTCCTTCCACTGTCCACCGGCTCCCGATTTCTCCACAGACGGTCAGGTGCCATCATCTTCTCATTGATGACGCCCGTGGAGCTACTCTGTGCCTTCTATTAACTCCATCATGTCCTCCTCCTCAAAACACAGGGCCCAATAGGTCCCCCGCTCTTTCTCCCCTTCCAACAATTCTCGACGGAGAACAGAGATGAAGGTATTACCAATCTAATATGGAGAAATTGATCTTGGCCTCCGCCATTAATTTCTTTAGCGAATTTTCCCTGGTGTTTAGGTTTGATGCATTTGAGAGTGCTTCTTTGTTCATTTGGGATGATTCGTTGGATTTCTATTATCTAGCTAGTTCTTAAAGCTGAAAATTTGTTCAGTTTGAGGGTGCTATATTGCATTTATTTGTTTCTTGTGATAGCTGCATTTTTAATGCATTTGTCAAAATTTATGAATTTTTTCATTGATCAAGCGGATTTTTTTTTAAGGATTGATTGTTTACTGTTCATTTGTTTGCATTATGTTAATTTTGTTACTTAATAAAATGGTTAAGCAAAAAAAAAAAATTACCAATCTCGTTGTATTTAAAGTTCCGAAAATTTGGTAATTTTTTTGGAAGAGAGTGGGGTTCAAATAATAATTTATAAATATTTGAAGAAAAAATTAATTTGAGAATGAATAAAATTTTTTTTGTCAAGAACAAATGATATATATTTTGAATAGTATAAATTTCTTAAATTGTAATTGTAACTTTTATAAATAGTTTTATAATAATGGGCATTTTGACATTTCCTATTACAATACGCCTCGATAAACTAGAATTTAAAAGCTAATTTTATCCAAACAGTATTCTCAACTTTTCAAAAAAAAAAAAAATTCATACGAACTACGCTTACATGTGCTTTTAAATGAGTTTTTAAGAATCTCATAATTACCAAACTGAGAAGAGGTAAAGGAGCTAAAACCTAGTTAAGATGTATAAAAAATGACTTAGTATACTTGAATTAAATGAGAATTTGACACATAATAGGACACAATGAAGACGAATGATTCATGTAGCCAATCCCACTTAGTGGGATAAAGACTTGTTGTTGTAGTTTATAATTAGATGTTGGGGGGCACGATGATGAGCCCAACCAAAATCTCATTATTTCGTTGTCCATGTTGTTGTGAAACCTGACTTAGTTAGAGGGGTAGTTGACTTAGGGATTATTTGAGGCATTTGTAATTTTTTAAAAAGTTGGTTATAAAGTTGCTGTGGAGAAAGTAGTTTTTTAAAAAACTGTTATGTGTTTTAAATATTTTTATTTTTAAAAATTTTAAATAATAATTTTCGACTTAATTATATTCGATATGATTAAAATAGTTTTCACCACAATTTTTTTGAAAAACAGTAAAAAAGTTGGTTGTCAAATGCAGTTGTGGTTACTTTCTAATTGTTTTCTGAAAAGTAAAGTAGTTTGAAAGCTGCCTTAAATGCACCTTTAACCTAATATTTTTTGTCAGTAGCATGTGTTACACTATTTAAGGAAGTCTTGTAGACCAGTGATTGATACTTATTTAAGGGGACAATTTCAAGTTTTCTTAGCTATAAGAAGGCTAAGTAAATTATCAAGTGCATTATGTAGTTCACAACTCAAAAAATTAATGTCTATTATAATTTATAGGCTTCACCTGTGATCATAATTTAATGGTGTTATTTCATTGAGAACCACTAATTAAAAGCCCTTATCATAATCATTTTTTGTGGTGTCTTTTTGTGACAAAACTGCATAGTCAAAAATATACGTGTTATGTCTTTAGTAGCTTGAGATCTTTTGAGAGTGATCATTGAAATATAGTTAATATGATATTAGCTCTTTAGCTCTCTATTAGTTTAGGTTAAGCTCAAATTTTCCACACTTAACAAACAATTATGGAGGATTTGGATTTATTGCTTTAAGTTTAAGTGTTAGATTTTACCTATTGGGATATTTTTTTATTTTTATATTGATTTAAATTTGAAATGATTTATGCTAGAATTTGAGGTATTTTGGAAAAAGGATCCATCTGAGGGAAATTTTCTGTCAGCACAACCATCATCGATTTGTAAATAATTTCATTTTATCACTTAAGACATACGTCAAAAAATTCCTCCAAGAATTAAAATGGTAAAGGTGTGATTATAGATAAAAGTTTGAAAGATAATGTTATAAATATTAGACGCGAGATAAAACTATACTTTAAAGATTATTATCGATACTAAGATTATTAATGTTATCAATTTATGCCTCAAGTAAATTTGGATGTAGCTCAAAAGAAAAAAAATTTTGGAATGAATTAGAATTAATACAAAGATTCTCAAGAAAAGTATTTGTTGGAGGAGATTTAAATGGACATGTTGGTAGAGTGGTAGAAGAAAGATTCATTTTGATGATAATAAAGAAGCAGGATTATATTAGATTTTTTTTAGCCTATGATTTTGTAGATATTAATACTTTATTTAAAAAAAAAGAGATGAGCATATTATTACTTATAAAATGGATCTAGTAAAACAGATTGATTATGATAAGAAAATAGATTGCTTAGATCAGAAAGATTGTAAAGGCCATTCTAAGTGAAAGTTTAAATACCCAACATCGATTATTACCTTGGATTTTAAGATGAAAAATTAAAAGATGGAAAATAAATTAAATTATTGTCCAGATTAGAAGACTTAAAGAAGACTAATAAAAATATTTTTAAGAGCAAGCTACAAGAGCTTATAAATTGTGATGTTTATAAGAAAGCTAATGTTATGTTGGAAAAAATAACAAATGAAATTAAATAAGTTACTAAAAATGTGCTTGGAGAATCAAAAGGAAAAGCTTCTTTAATAAAAATAGTCGGAGTTAGAATGTGCAAGAAAAGATAAAAAATAAGAAGTGTTATAAAACTTGGTTTAGATGTAAAACTGAGAATTGGGAAAATATAAGGACATGTAGATTTTAAGAAAGAATATATGATGAAAAATTTAAATTTTAGTGATTTATATAATAGATTAGATAAAAGAAGGTGAAAGATGTTCATAAATTAGCCAATCAAAGAGATAGGAGAAGTAAAAAATCTATTTCAAGTGAGGTGTATTAAGGATGAAATCATAAAGTGTTTTTCTTAGAAATGATATTGAAAATAGGTGGATGAGATATTTTGATAAACTTTTCAATGAAGGATTTGAAAATACAATTGATTTTAGCAACCTTAATACCCTAAACAAAAATAAAGAATTTTATTTTTATCGTCGTATTAGTAACTCTGAAGTTAGAGAAGCTTTAAAGAAAATGAAATGTGGAAAAATAGTAGGACTTGATGATATTCCAATAGAAGTGTGAAAATGTTTAGGAGATCAAGGAATTTTTTGGTTTACAAATTTTTTTAATGTTATTTTAAAGACTAAAAGATGTCAGATGAGTGGAGAAAGAGTTTGTTGGTTCATATTTAAGAATAAAGGTGATGCACAATAGTGTGCAAATTGTAGGAATTAAGTTAGTGTGTCATACATTCAAATTATGGGAGAGAGTAATTGAGCAAGTTATGATGTGATACAAAATTTTCACAATCTTTGGTTTCATGCTAGGTAGATCTATTATGGATGCTATACATTTGTTAAGAGGTTTGATGGAGAAGTATAGAGAAAGCAAGGAGGATCTACATATGATATTTATTGATTTAGAGAAAGCTTATGATAAAGTTTCAAGAGATGTTCTTGGAGAGTTTTAGACAAGAAAGGAGTTAATATTGGTTATATTCAAGTCATTAAGGATATGTATACTAGTAAGTATTTGTGTCCAAACACAAGGAGGATCTACAAATATTTTCCTATTTTAGTTGGATTACATCAAGGATCAACTTTAAGCGGTTATCTTTTTGCTTTAGTTATGGATGTTCTTACTAGGCATTTATAGGAAGATGTTCCTTGGTGTATACTTATTGCTGATGACATTCTTCTTGTTGATAAGACTAGAGAGGGAGTCTAAGAGAAACTTGAATTATTGAGGTCAACCTTAGAGTCTAAAGGTTTTCGCTTAAGTAGATCTAAACCTAATATATTGAGTGTAATTTTAGTTGTAGAAGTTATATTAGTTGTGACATTAGGTGAACAAGTCATTAAAAGAGTGAGATTTAGATATTTAGGCTCTATTGTTCAAAATGATGGTGAAATAGATGGAGATGTTATTAGTAGAATTCAAGTTGGATGGTTGAAGTGGAGGAATGCATCTGGCTTGTTGTGTGATAGAAAAGTAGCTTAGGAAAATTTTATAAGATGGTGGTAAGACCCGCAATGATTTATGGTGCAAAATGTCCAATAAAAGAGAAGCATGAGACTAAGTTAAGTGTTGCGAGATGAGGATGCTCGTGGATGAGTGGTTTTACTCTTAGAGATAAAATGCGAAATGAGTATGTTCGGAAAAAAGTTGGAGTAGCTCTAGTGAATAGAGAGAGTCGCCTTAGATTGTTTGGCCACATAAAGCTTCGACTGTCCAATGACCCTACAGAGAGTAGATTAGATCTTATGTTAAGAAAGGTAGAGGTAGACCTAAAAGACATGGTTAAGATGTATAAAAATGATCTTAGTATACTTAAATTAAATGAGAATTTGACACATAATAGGACACAATGGAGATGAAGGATTCATGTAGAAATGACTTAGTGGATAAAGGCTTCTTGTTGTTGTTGTTGTTGTTGTTATTGTTGTTGTTGTATCACTTAAGACCTTGTTGACTTTGTTTACTTGCCTGCAATGGATTTGGTATATGACTTTGCATGTTATTTAAATTTATTTAGAAATTTATCGCGCTATAGATCTTGTCATATCTCTTTTTGTATATAGAGATTATGGTTTGTATGATGGACTTATCATTTTACTTTATGAGTTTAATGACACCGAGAGTTTTCATTTTACTTTATGGATTTAATGACCCCGATATTTTTTGAAAAAATGGTCTTTGAAGGCTGTATGCAGATGTAAGATTAAATTTTCAAATAGTTTGCAATTCTCAGTCTTATGATGATATGCTTACCTAGTTAGACTTAGTTATAGGTTTAATAATGTTTTTAATTGCAATTGATTTAAGATATATGGTGTGCATATTCATTTAAATCTAAGTTTTGTAGACTATCTTGCCGTTATGGCATATCATACTTAAAAATATAGGTCTTATGACTCCGCCCTTTAGGTAGAGCGGCCCAATTGGATGCATATATTTACCATGTTGATCCGTTTGAGTTTTGAAGGATAACTCATGAAGTTTGAAATGATTTCATATCTTTTGAAGTAGTTTCATGCTTCTCGAGGCAAGTTAAATTTGAATTTAACTTAATTTTAATCCATGTAACATTCTTAGATATTAAATTTGAATGTTTTGCATGTCCGTCAAAGTTCAAGCATACATTCAAGTTTTGATGATTTGCTTGTGCGATGTTTTGATTTGCATAATATACCTAAATTAATTTGGTGCACCTATATAACACGCATGCATGTTTTCAAGGCTTTTTATAAGTTGTCTTGTGATGCTTGCATGTTACTTATAAATATCTAAATTTTGTTGTTCACATTAGTGTTTTATGATTAGGAAGTGTGCAAATATCTTATTTATGATTTTAAGGAATGCCTTTTATTTGATTGCACATATGTGTTGAATGTTTGGTGGCATATGTAGTGATTTAGGTTATTGTTATTCATTCAAAATTATATTTATTTGCTTTCATTTAGTCCACAATTTGTTGAACTTTGAATGCTTGATAAAGCCTTGGTTGTGTTTGTTGGTGAGCCTTCAAGTTCTTTATAAGACGTATTCAAGTTCTTTTTATTTCAATTTGTTCAATGCAACGCGCAATGTTGTCTATATGCTCAATATAAAATTCTATTTATGCCTGTTGGCGAGTTGTCCATTTCCCTGTTATCCAGTTATGTATTTAATTTTGTGTTTAGATTCTCTCGAATTCTTTCAACATAACATCTTCAACATATAAAGAGTCTATTTTCTTTTTATTTTTCTGTTTAATAATTTTATTTGTCACATTATTATGTTTAGATATTCATGTTAGTTTTGTTTCTTGAAGTTAATTTAGTAAAACTTTTGGTAGTCTCTTTGTGTCGTCTTTATATAAGAGACATCTATGAGAGTGTTAAGACTTTTTGGCCATACATAAAAAGTGTGCATGGTCATTGTTGAGAGACATAGCGATCGGGGGTTTTTAAACTAATTACACTTAAAAAAGTGTGCATAGGTTTTCATTATTAGTATAAGAAAATATGTAAGGTATAAAATTTTTTCATCGCTTTGAAACAACACACAAGTATTTATTTTTGAATGTATTCTATGGCGTTGTAACAATGCACATGTGTTGAATTTTTATTACATTTTTATCTTGCACACGTGACAATGTCTCTAGATATGGTGACATTCACATTATGGTGAATGCAAACTTTTTATTTCTTTTCTTTTCTTTTTTTCTTAATTTCCTTTTTAGTTATTTTTTTCTATTTTTAGATATTTATATATATGTATATATATACCCATATATATGTATCTCTCTCTATCTCTGTGTGTGTAGATAGAATGGGAAAGAAGTGGGTCGGGTGGAGAGAAAGCAGCTGAAATGGAGAGTAGAGAGAGGAGGGAGATGTTTTTTATTTGTTGTTTAGAGAGAGAAAGAAAGGGGAGAGAGTGGGCAAGAGGGATTGTAAGAGAAAAAAAAGGGGTTTGGTAGCAGGATTAAAGTAGGATTTGACTTAATCCATCCTAACAACAAAAATGACAACTTAAATCCCATAGAATCATGTATATCTCTGTTTTTCCTTAAATCTTAAATTTAGTAAATTCTGGCCCTAGGCGGATTTAATTTAAATCCACAAGGCTCCCAAAATCTTCATCTTAATTGGTCATTGGCCTCGTTGAGACCTCCTGTGAGCTGCTAGTGCGACCTTCGCATCTTTGCACGTCATTGGTCTCATCGTCCCTTCTCCAGCAAGCTCCGTATTGCAGCTTCATTTCCTCTTCACATGCAACTAAGATCATCGATGTCTTTTCTAGCTAGTTTCCATGGTGATTTCTCTGCTTCTTCATTTGTTAGGTTTTAAGGTCAGGAGCGAAAGGGAGGAATAAATGAGAGGAGAAGCCACAAATGACTTAATGCGAGAAGCTTTTTGCTGTTAGATTCTTCCTATGTTAAACACACGTTTTTTGGATGTATATTTCCATGTAGATATTAACCAAGAAAAACTAGATAACTGTTTTTCTCTGAAAGGAAGATCAGAACATAAGAAACATATGAATTAATTTGAAGTTTATCGATTGGAGGATGACATAAATGTGAGGATGTTGGGTAGTATTTAGATAACTTGACCAAAACCCCATATCTTATTTTAAAAGGAGCAGTTTTGGGTTCACGAGTCCATCTTTTTTCCATCCAATTCGGATGACCATAATTGTGTTGGCCCAATTATGATCTAAACTCCTTTAGGCCATTCCCAAACATGCAGTTCTATATGTTGCGTTGTTAGGTTTATGGGCTAGTTCAAAATTTACACACCATGCATCAAAATGTAACTCTATGATCTGTCGCACTTGTTCAATTAATAGCCTCAAAGAAGGTACATAATAGCCTATGATATTTTAATTGCATCTTGTTTTGTTACTATTACCACGTTATTATAATTCTGTCTTGCTGAATTGATTTTATTTTTATCTTTTATATGATGTTTGGAAGTTTATTTGGGAGATTGATTTTTTTTTTTTTTGTTCTGTAGTTTGAGGGTGCATACAACCTTTTGAAGGATGCAAGGAAGATGGAGGTGATGCCAACAGCAGGCATGTATAATGCACTCATGGCTGGATATTTCAGAG
The DNA here is from genome assembly GCA_021442155.1 of Cymbidium sinense. NCBI lineage: Eukaryota > Viridiplantae > Streptophyta > Magnoliopsida > Asparagales > Orchidaceae > Cymbidium > Cymbidium sinense. Next base: position 34,657,924 of record CM038218.1, read on the forward strand.
AGGCAAGTCAGCAAACATGTACATATTACTAGCGATGTTTAAAACCTTTATTTTATTTATTTTTGATGCTTTGTATTCCAATTTTCATTTATTTTAATTTTTGTTAAATTATTACTTAGGAGCGTTCTTCTTGAAATTGTGCAAGTGATGTTTATTGACTTTATAGTTTTTTTTTTTGGCTTTAGCCAAATGTAATATATAAAATAAACAAGTTTGATAATAGGGTGATTCCACTTCTAAACATGGGAGACATGTAGTTAAAGCACTAACGACATATCCCAAAGTTAGCAATACCATTTGATCTTTTATCCCATAGTAGTTGCATCATACATTTCTTATCTTTCACATCTTAGAGTGGACATACATTCCAGCTACCAATAAACAACAAGACTTAATGCAAGTGGACTCTAATCTAAAACGTACTAGAATTAACTACCATTTTGGAGCTCTATGATGCTTCTATTGCATAGTTTGATGCATTTTGAGGTTCTTCTATCAATAAGCTTCTCTAATGGATCCATTTTTAGTGCTATAGTTTTCACTAGCACTTTTCGATGGATGCCATCATATACATCGGCTAAAATTTTGCAACTCATCATCATTAACATCATCGTCATTAGTTTTATCTCAACTATTTGGGGCCGGCTTTATCATTTTTTTTTTTGTTTTTTGTTTTTGTTTTTTTGAGTGTTGCTTGATATGTTAAACCTATTCATCAAAAATCACTTTGAACAACTATCTATATGTAGGCCTAACCCATCTCCTTTCAAAAATTTCAATTATCATATTTTCAATAGATGTCATTACAACTGTTCCTTTTATATAATTGTTTCTTAATTTATCATTGTCTTGCCATACAATTATTTTTAACATTCTCATTTCTACCATGCTCGTTGCTTAATATAGATATTGACTTCTTTACAATTAACACTTGAATCCATATAACATCATAGATTTATTTACAATTTTATAAAATTTATTTTTAAGTTTTCAAGATATTATTTTATTGTATAATACTCTTGAGGCATTTCTCCATTTTAATTATTTAGTTTTTAACTCTAAAAATTATATCATTTGCATGATAGATTTAAGCTATTGAGACTTATGCACCTAGGTATCACCTTATCATATTAATATTGATTGATAATATTATAATCACATTTGTTAGAATTGCATATGATATACTAAGTCTTTGTTCTACTAATTGTAATTCTTCTATATTTTAAGTTTTTTCTTTGTTATTCTTTTTTATTTTAGTGAATATATCAATAAATAAACCTAAATCTTCTACAAAAAAAAATGCATAAACCAAGGCATCTAAATTTGGATATTCTTTGTAAGCATATCCATAATCATAAAGATATGGACTAGATTTTGGTCTTTGTTTGAAATGTATTGTACTTGGAAACTCATGTCACTATGCAGTTACTTTTAATACTAATTAACACTCCATCATATATATTTTTGACACACATCTTTCTTCCTTAATGTTTAGTTTATTTTATAAAATAAATTCTACATTTAAAACATTAGCATTCCTGTAAGCCCAATATATGTTTGCAAAGCAAACTTTTTTTATATCTGCAGTCTCTCAAATGGATGTAAGCCCAATTTATGCCTACAGGGCAGGCTTCATTCAACATTGGCCCTACAATGAATGCATATCTTACCTATCTCATATAGTTCTTAAATTATTTTTTCTAAAAAATGAAGTTATTATATTAAATGATTGATCAAACTTATAAACTAAGTTTAGATGAAGTAATTCAATGAATACTTGCACAATAACCTCTGTATAATAATCCTAGTTTACTCGAGATTCTTGGATGAGGCAACCCGTGACTGTTAATTAGGTTTTCTAGATATTATAGCTAATAATCCTCTGCTGATAATAGATTTAAATAGCGGTATCCCTGGGATGACAGAACAATGTGATCTTGGTCATAATACTTTCCTTTATTTTAGATAGTCATTCACATAACATCACTAAGCACCGATTCACATTAGAGGCTAATGCAAATATCCAACCTTAATCAAGAGTGTTCTTCTACTACGGTAAGAGGGGTAATTAACTATGGATGCTTGCATCCATAGGAAATAAAACTCAGCTTTGAATAAACCCTAACATAATATTGGGGGAAATCTGGTTAAATAAAAATCAAATTGCCTCATGAAGAATGAATTCTCTAGCATCCTAGATGATGGAAAATTTTGAGTTGTTTTTCCTGAGCGATCATTGTGAAAAGTTCTTACAACCATGGCAACATCATTAGATATATAATAATAGAGTGGATACAGTCGATATTCTCAGATCACTGGTACTTAAGGCCAATTGAATGCTTTTACTTTAATGGTCAAGTGCCAATAGGAATGTAGACTTTGAAAAGTCTTTAAATGAAAAGTGAAAGAAAGATATAGCTTTATTCCAAAAAAAATCTATGAACTCTTTTGATTGAATATATCTTATGCATTCCAAGCTTCAAAAGCTAGAGAGCATTTCGTTCCAGAACATGGCATCCATGTAGTCAATGTTGAAGAAGATGGATAAGATGGTTATTAAAGAAAGCATAAACATGAAAGAAATCATAAATATTATTTGAGCGCCTTAAGTGGAAAGCACAAATCTAACCAAAGTTAATGTAAATATTGTGTAACATAATTTCAGATATTAATAGCAGCATTATTAGATTTAAACATATAATGGATAGATTCAATATTTTCACAACAATGGCATTTTGATTTAGATAATAAATGATTTAGTAATAATTTACATAGTCAACAATAGTTGTTTTGACATCCATCTTAAATTTTTTGCACCATCTTTAGTTGTTTTTATATATTCAGCTTAAAGAATTCTCAGAACACAATTTCTTTTAACGTACTTGATTAGGAACATATATATTAATGGACTTTGCTTGAGTTAACCACTCTAGTCCGAGAGCCACATTCACTAACTTTTTTTTTCTTTTATATGCGTATAAGTTTGGTGCCCATTCTTGATTTTTACCTGCATTTTAAATAAATAGGAGTTGATTACTTTGTGATGGGGCTGGGCTTGTAGAATGCCGTTAACAACACCATGAATGGTTAGTTAGCAAGCTTATTGAACTGTAGGTTTTTTGGTTGCTCGTCATTTGACCAAGTGATTGTTAGAATAATTAGCAGTTTATCAATTTAATGGCAGCATATTCCAGCACTACTAGCTTACGTTGAAGAATTTACTTTCTTGAACTTAAAACTTTTTGCGAACTATTTGAAGGAAAAATAAAATTTTAATGTTTCTTGTTTAAGACCCTTAAGTGAAGCACGTTGAAAACTCTTGAATCCTGTTTGTAATTTTCAATATAAATTTTGTTTGTTAATTTTGTTATGGAGAGCTGATTGAAGTGGATACTTTAGATTCTTCTAAGATTAATGTCTTAGAAAATAGTTGTTTGATTTGATTTGTGATCCCTATTGAATGCATTTGAGTCTTACTAATGTTTTACTAGATGGCCTAATTTAAACTTTTATCATGAACTTTGATCAGAAGAACAATAATGGTGCCATGATGGTTCTCCAGCAAATGCAAGATTTGGATATTAAACCAGATTCTGAGACTTTCAGTTACTTGATATCCAACTGTGCAAGTGAACAGGATATTGTCAAGGTTTACTTTATATGAAACTTTGTTTGGTGAATTCTTTGTATTACATTGTTATAAATTTCCTCTATTTAGTCTTATGAGTTTCTTATGAATATCTAATTAGGATCGGTTTTCTTAAGTACTATCTCTTTACATGTTTACATGATTTTTTGCTTCCAAAAACATAAACGACCATACTTCTTTCTTTGTTTGCATCGTTGCAAACTGACTCTTAACTCCTCCACTTTAATTATGGATACAAGCTTTTCTTTAAAATCATTGAAATCAAACTTGCTTTGGAAATTAAAGCCCAATTGGATACAGGTGTGCACTTAGAAATATTAAGAATTCTTAGGTTGCACAGTCCTATTTAAGATGATAGACAGGAGAGGAAACTTTGCATATGTAAGAAGGGATGCTTGATCTATGGTTTGAGCAAGTAATTCATATATTTCTAATTCTTCATTAACATATCTTCTTGATGACTAGTTTCCTATAGATATAGGCTTGGTTGAAACAAAAACATATAAATCTTTGTTCTTCATATAATGTTTTCACTTATTTATTTGTTTTCATTTGAAATCATTCTTAATCTTGGTGATGGTTCTTCTTTGAGTCATTTAGTACCCATATTAAGGGAAGGTTTTGTCGACTGATGATTATGAAGTTTGAAATTGAGAAGATTGATTTATCATAGAATTTTGTTCTTTAGAGAATCAAGTGGCATGTTGTTCTTTTCCAACTAGATCTCTTAAAGGCTCTTTTGAGGAATTTAAAGATGCTTGCGATGATAAATGAAGATGACAAGATTTATGAGGTCTTGATGGATCTTTAAGAGTTAAAGTTAAAATTATTATTTGGTACCAAAATCATCTCCAACAAACTCTAATAGAAGCTAAAAGTGTATTAACATTGATGTGTTTGTGGATAATGAGGATTAGGCTTTGCAATTCTTGTGCTCTTTATCTCTCTTTTATAAACATTTTTGTGACATAGTGTTATATGAAAGAAATACCATAAGCTTATATAATATGAATTAATTCTTTTTTTCTTAGGAAATAATTTATAAGCTCAAGGATGTTGATAGTGAAAAGCAGAGAGAGAGAGAGAGAGAGAGAGAGAGAGTTCATGGAGGGGAGAGAATGGAGAAATGATTTGCCTCTGGTTTGTTGGCAAGAATAAACCTTGTCATCTAGGAAGATTGCATAACGATGCATGGCTTTGTAGAAGAGCGAGCGATAAATATGTGAAAAATTGCAAGAGGGGAGGACAATGATGCAAACATAGTTGATGTAGATTATGTGATGTTCTTTTTATAGCTGCTATTATAGGTGCAATGATTGATATGTACTTTACTCAACATTTTTTATGTATATCATAGTTAGTTCTTGTTTACTAGTGTTAAAACATATAGTAGACATATGGGTTAACCTCCTTTTAAGAACTTCTTAGTGTTATTTCACATTGTTTTAGGCAATTTTGGTGATCCAAGTACATCCTACATTTCTAAATAAAATCTTTGGAGTCTCAACTCATCAATTCCCTTTGTCATTGACTTTTAGCTATCAACTTTTTGTTGATGGTTTCTTTGTCGTTTGCTCCCTGGACGACAACCTGCGTTTCCTTTGTTTGTTTACTTGCTTGTGTTTATCTCATCACATGGCCCTTTTGTCTTGTTAGTGCCATGCTGGATACTCTCGTCACATTGTTGATGAGTTTCTTGTTGCCCTTTTGACTATGCCTATTTGGTCATTGGGGCAGCTTTTCTTGATGTTCCTCTCTGTCAACTTCAAATCATTTATCCTTCTCGGTAACTTTGACTTGTCAATGTTTATTAAGTTATCATTAGTAGTCTCTTCCAGCTTTCCTAGTATTCCATTACAAATCACCTTTCTAGCTTCTCATCATTTCATTTGTCGAGTTCTTCCTTGAGTCAACTTCATCTATGAGTCGCCTTCCCACAGGTCAAAAATTTCTACACTTTTTTAGGGACTTGGATCTCATCGACAACTTGGGTCAACTTATCTTCTTGACATCTTTCACTTTCATTTAACCTTCACTATAAGGTTGGCTTCTCAGCCATCTCCCTAGCTTGTTGGTTGTTTTAACTTGATCAACATGATCTACTTTTCATCATTATTTGTCTGAGGTGATTGTCCCTTTGTTGATGTCATTTGAGCCACATGTTATCACTGCTTTTCTTTGTGCCAAATCTTTTCTTTCTTTATGCTAAAAGGCAAAACCAAGGAAATGTGGGTTTTTTTCTTATCCAATTAGGCGGTGCAACAATTGAGATCCACCTAATCACACTCTTTTTTAGCTCACTATCTCACACATTCTTGGACTTAATTTAATAGTAGTGTCATGCAGGTAATCTTTTTATGAGCAGCGTGTAGCATTAGCACTTACAACATGCTAAGTTAGCCTTCTTGCTTACACTCACAAGAGGTTAGTAAGATTGGGGAATATTGCAAAAGCAAGAAGGAAAGCTTGGGGAAAGAGTTTTGTTTCTAAGAAGCTTTATAATACTTGGACTCACTCTAAACTTGTGTGTTTCTAATGAGGGGGTTTCTCATCTATTTATAATCCAAGAGACCCCACCAAGAATACTCTAGATCACTATGAAATATTACTTTCCCTAGACATGTCTAGAGAGTTAAATAGTAACTATGGATATTCTAGAATATTGTACCACATGACATTTCTACATTACTCTAGATACTTCTACATGGCTCTACATAAGTCTTATATTTCTCTAGGATTCTCTAGAATATTCTAGAAATCCTAGAATCTTCTTATTCTCATAAGACAATTTAGAAAAAAATTGTGGTTCTTTACATTCTCCTCCACTTAAATTTGTGAAGTCCTCATCACGTCTTCATCGTGGAATCACTTGATATGCCCTTGAAATTACCAAAGTGCATCCTTGTGTTCCCAGCTTATTTCACTTTCAAGCAAGTTCATCCACTTCATGAGGTACTTTTTATAGTTTGGTAGTCATTGCCTTCTAATTTGTTAGTCTACAATTATAGTCTTAACTTATCAAATGATATCACTATCGTGGTGTTTGCTCTTTTATATTCTTTTCGGAATGGGTCTTCCTTTTCTTCATGGTATGTGTTGTATAATGCAACTTCAGGGGTTGCTTTAGGTATTTCTTCATTGCATTGATGCACCAAATTTTTGGGAAATGTTGGAGAGTTAGCTTTAAAGGCAACTAGAAAAATTCTAAAACAAGTTTGGGAAGACTATAACTTGTCACATGGATTAAGTTTGCATTATAGAGTTTGTCTCAATGCTACGTCCAATCATTGTAACATTTAGGTAGGTGTGTCAATTAGGGTCGTCGGGTCGGGTTCAGGTCTGATTTGAAATTAACTCGATACAAATAGGCTTGACCCGATCTCGACCCGCTTTCAACCCGATTGACCCAAATAAGACCCAAATGATCTATTTATACATGTATTAGGTCAAAATTGGATCAAAATCGAGTCAAATTAGGGTTCACAGATAAAAAATTGGGTCAATTTCGAGGTTTGTGGATAAAAAATGAGTCAAATATTATTGATGGGCCAAAATTGGGTTAGTGGGTCAACTCGAACCCGACCCGAATAATTAAACGTGTCGATTTCTTTGACCCGAACTCGATCCGAAAATTATTCGGGTCAACCTAAACACGAATTTTTGAGTTGGTTGTCGGGTCAATTTTTGTCACCTCTATATTTAGGATAAGAAAACAATCACATCAGGGATACATAAATTTAGCAAAACACTTTAAAGTGCAATCATTTATGTTATAGAAGTCTCTTTTAGATATTCACTTCATGCATCTTGGATTGATGAGATTTCACGGTTTTGAGCATTTCAGTGCTATGAGAGCTTGGAGTGTTCGGAGTGAAGAGTAGAAGTTAATTAGGTGATCCGATTATGTTATATATTGAGTCATGGGGAGAATTAAAATTTGGCTCTATTATCTTCTAATAAGGATACAAGTTTTTCTTGAATTCATACTCTTATCAAAACTACTTTGAAAACTTGCATTAGATATGGTTTGCTGGGGAGTTTCTTTGGAAATACCTTAATCTTTATAAAATGTCTGATGAGTCTAGCTTTTCCTTGAAAAAGTCATGGTGTATATGCTTGATAATGTGATGAATGATAATAATACCTAGATGAGAATTTGAATCACCTAATTTTATTTTGTGTAACTCATTATAGTTGTGAACTTGTGAATTTGAGTTGTAGATTATAAATCACATATTTTTAGTTTTGTTTATTTACAAATTGTCAACTGGCAATGCACAATGCAACACCAAAAGAGTTTTAGCTTTGATGCATGAAACCCAAACAAAGTGAATAGTTCTGTTAAATGAGGTATGTATGTCACTAGAAATCGACAAATTTGCATGTGCTTCACCTCTTTAATCATGCTTTACTATGTAAATCTGCTTCTTTGTAGTGATACCAACTTTGGTACTTTGCGCTACACTTTAATTGCATGCTTCTTAATTAATGAATTTTTTATTTTATGCTTTTTTATTAATTAGTGCAATTATGGTGAATAGAAAATCATACTTTGGATGTTATGTTTATTTGATATCGTATTATTATAAAGAAAAATATCTCTCTCATTGAGATGGATTTTCATATGCCTTCCATTTGTTTTGAAAATTATCATACCGATGGTCAGTTTACCCCATCTCATGAATTGTTCATAGGAATCTTTCTGTTACAACATAGTTCTAAATGGATACCAATTATGTTAGGATTGAACTATATCAAATGTTTTTTTAATATTTTTTTGATATGCTTGTAGTATCTTGATGAAATGCAACACAAAGGAGTTCAAGCAACAAAATATGTTTACATGGCTCTTATTAATGCATATGCTAACTTTGGGAAATTCGAAAAGGCTAAACAGGTAGGCCTTATTATCTTGTAATTTTCTATAACCATAAATTTATTTTAGTTTAAGTATGGTTTTGCCCTTCCTATGAATTTTCTTGGTCATGAAATTAATAATTCATAAATCATGAATTAGTGTTTTTCACTTGTGTAGCTGTGTTTGAAGTTTCCTACAATTTATATACTTAGATCATTTTATTGTAGCTTCATTATGTTTCGATTTTTGCTAAACCACTACAATATTTGTAGATAAAATGTTAGCTTATATTTGCATGCATGAACTTACTGCTTTGATGGTGTCACATTTGCCTTCCTCTATAATTTCTCCTTGTAGTAATGATAAAGCTACAGATAGTTGTGTAAACAAGCCAAGTTTAATCGAGTTGGTAGTTTATTCACATTCAAATCATTTGAAATTTTGGTATGTTCTGGTTCAACTTCTACTTAGGGGTTATTTAGATGCTTGAAAAAAGAATATAGTGTAAAGTGAATGTAATGTATTTGGATTATTTTATGGTTGTTTGGTTAAGAACTCTACAAATACATGCGTTTGTTTTTTTCTGTTTGGTAGAATAAATATAATATAAAGGATTTTGGGGTTGTGGGGGGTGGCGGTGATTCTGTCGGTAGGCGGTGGGGTGGACTGCAACAATAACACTTTACACTTGCCGGTGTATTTGGAATTTGCCCAAATTTGTGCGAATTCCAAATACATCAAAAATGATCTTTTCAATGTATTCTAAATACTTCACTTTACTTTGAAATTTTACTTTGCACCATGTCAAACACATAAAAAGTTGAAATACACTGAATTCACTTCACTTTACCTTCAAAACAAACAACCCCTTAAAATTATTTGCGAATAATGTGTTTGTATTTGGCTTGTTAAAATTCGAACCGAACACTAGCCAAACATGAACTTTATTATGCTTAAAAATTTAAGAATTTAATTTAACTAGCTTTTAGAATGGATTTGCATGATCTTATCTAGTAATTTCAATTGCAAGAACTCATGAGCTATCAACATATGTCACATGTGAGTTACAAGCTCAAATGACTAACTTTGCATAATAATTTAAACAATATAAGGTTAAATGTTCAAATGATATGGGCAAAAGAAAAACGAAGCATGTCACATGTGTGTGCGTTGTGCATCTCTATGTGTGCCTGTGTCTGTGTGTTTGTGTTTGTCTCTATGTGTGTGTGTTTATATGGATATATAGACATATATGTATACACATACATATGTATGTACATCTGAAAATTTTGACTTTATATAATTTGTGTGTGTGTGTGTGTGTGTGTGTGTGTGTGTGTGTGTGTGTATGTATGTATCTATACATATATTTGATTTCTAGGAAACACACCAAAAAATAGTTACTTGTTAGAATAAAAAAAATACAATTATATGAGGATTCATGAACCTAAACAATGATATTTGGTGTACGTATAATGAAATTGAGATATTGTTGTATTTGTTATATTGTACATTCTTATTAATAGGCTATTTTTATTGGTTGTTAACTTTGATTTGTTATATATTTGCCCTATTAAAGTACTCATAATGAATAATTTATTTGCACTTACAAAAAAATGGTATGTTTGATTCAAAAGTAAGGAGGAAATATCCAAATTAAAAGTATGTGAAGTTGAAATCTGAGTCAAGCACTCTTTGTCATATATGTATTTATTATAGTAAATAGACTATTGACAGTATATCTTTAGCCAAAGAGCTCTTTATTGATCTTTTTAATGTGTCCAAATGTAATGTTACCAAGTGTAAGAAAATACTTTACGAGTTTACATATGAACTATAATTAGAGGGTGGTTGATATTACTGAAAAATTATATTGTCAACTGTCGTTGCATTATGGTGAGTAGTTAAATCATGTTTTGAATCATGAAATATTAATGTATACAATAATAATAACAACAACAACAAGCCTTTATCCCAATATGGATGAATTCTTCTTCTCCGTTGTGTCCTATTATGTGCCAAATTCTTATTTAATTCTAAGAAATTAAGGTAATTTTTTATACATCTTAACCAAGTCTTTTTAGGTCTAATTCCACCTTCCTTAATATAAGGAAAATCTAATACATCTACTCTCTTAACCGAGTCATCGGACGGCTGACGCTTTATGTGGCCAAATCATCTAAGGCGATTCTTTCCGATCTTATCTGCCATTGGAGCTACTCTAACCTTTTTCCCGAACATACTTGTTTCACATATTATCGTTAAGAGTAAAGCCACTCATCCACATAAGCATACTCATCTTGACAACACTTAGCCTTATGCTTCTCTTTTAGTGGCTAACATTTTGCACTATAAATTATCACAGGTCTTATCACGATCTTATAAAATTCTCTTTTAAGTCTAAGCGGTACTTTTCTATCATACAATTGGGCAGATGCATTCCTCGACTTCAACCATCCAACTTGAATTCTACTAATAACATAATGTATTTGAAATGAAAAGTTCAATGGATCATTTCTTATTTTAAGATTCCAAAATAGAATTTGTAAGGAGGGAAAAAATAACAAATTGGAATTAAAGAAACATGGCTTCTCACTTGACAACTTTGGGCATTTTAATTTAAGGACATTTATAAGAAGATTAGAGGTTTTAATGGGCTAGCTGATTTGAATTGTGCTGCCCAAGAACGAGTAAAAGGCTCGTAGATACAACCTTAAACCATAGCTATTTTATCATCTATAAATGTTTCTCTAGCAGCCTTCCTTTGTCAGTTGATGGCCTGAGCCTCTGCATGAGTCAAAGTACGTCCAAACTGATTGAACTTGTCAATTGATCTGGCGAACGAGGTTTGGGACATGATCATCCTTAAATCACGATTGAGCTCAAAAGTCACCCTTTATTGGTTGTTATGGAATTTGATTTCCTACCATAAAATCCTTGATTAGAAAAATGGATGCTGAAGAAGATAATAAACGTGAAACCAAATTGTGACAATAAGCAAGGAAACTAGAACATGACCACCGATAAACTAATTTTGGAATGAGATGTAAAATTAACTAGAACACAAATAGGGCAATGATGAAAATAAAAAATTATCATTAGCAGAGTCCCTTGAAATTTGTTTGCTGTTAGAGAGCACTCACTCAATTTTCTTGAAGATCGGAACATTAATGCATCATCTTTGAACGGTAAACTGAAAAATGCATCCCATTGCTTTAGCTTGGATGGTATAAAAAACTTGTGTTTTTTGCTCACCCAAGTACATAAAGTGGAATTTTATTATGGTGTAGGTGGGCAACAACTTCCAAAGCCCTTATTAGTGTTTATTTAATTTCAGGAGATCAATGGTCTTGTGATTAATTAAACTTAGGATTAACTATTGAGAAAACTTGTGATTAAGAGGTCAATTTGTTCAAACTACATTACTTAAAGGGGTAGTTTGGTTCAAACCAATAGAGTAATTAGACTCAAAGTGGTCAAGTAGCAAGTGGGTCCATGAGTTAACACTTAAGTTAAATTGGATAAACTCAATTCAATGAATGCTCAAAAGCATACAAAGGTCTAATAGCTTAAGTAAGAAGGTAATCCAAAAATGTAGGGATAACATTTGTATAGATGATTCCATGAATCAGGGTTTGCAATCCATTAATGGGGATGCTCGATAATAAGACTTGACAATCTTATAATAACTATGATAAAAACTGAGAGAACTACATGGAGGTGGGACTTATAGTATGATAGAGGTCACATGACTGATGATGCAACTTACAACTTTACAATAGCAAGACAAGTTGAAAGAAAAACTTAAAAGATAAATATTATAATAATAGCTATAGCTATTTATCCAAGGAAACAAGATTCATAATCTTTGAAAGGATTGCTTGATGGCAGGGAGATATAGAAAGGTTTCACTTATAGTGTTCAAATGCGCAAGGGAAATGAACGAATGATTGGGGTTTATAACTCTTTGGCAACTAAGAAGAGTTGCCTGTAGTGGATAATGTCATATCTAAAAAGTACCTTTTTGTCCTAAATGTAATACACATATTGGACTTAATTACTTCTTACCAGTAGAATAGGGTATTGGACTTACAACCTAGCCCTGAGAGGCCAATAACACTAACACCTAGTCTTATATCACTTAGAGAAGGATGTCCTTGGATCCACCTAAATATTTTATGAATCTATGTCATTTTAGTCTAAATGTACTTCAAATGTTGAGTCTAATGAAATTCTAGTAAATCAGTCTTACAATCTTGACAAACGAAGTTTCATGGGTGTAGATTTTATAACTATAGGAAGAAACGTTCCTACAATGATGGGTCTCATAATCTAATCCTGTAGACAAGACAACCCTTCAATGACGATCATGATGCCAATGAGATTTTTTTTTTTTTTTTTTTTTTGATTTAGTCTAACTGAAGATACATTAATGTTATGTAATGTTCTAAATCTATAGGCATTTACTAATAAAAGTTGCGCCTGGGATACATAGCTTGTTGTAATGTGTCATATCCAGCTCTCAAGTTTCAAAAATTTGAACTGCTTTGTCGAGACAAAAACTGGTTTAGTTCATATTGATGTTGTAGAAAGGGGTCAGATGGTCAAGTTATTTTGTTAATTGGGTTGCTTTTTTAAGTAGGCTGCATGATAATTGATATGAAGAACATCCAAGAGTAATAGGTTATAAGGAAATCAACAAACATCCACATCTATCTTTTTTTTTTTTCCTTTGTTTTTCCTTAGTTTTCTTTAGAACAATTGCTTATTTAGCAACATTCATCATAGAACTTAATTGTATTTCTGAGCTGCTGTTACAGCATTACAGATTACATTACAGACCTTACATGGTATTATTACAATACTTTTAAGGAGTGAACAAATCCTATGAGCCTATACATCAGTATCATCATGTCGAGTGGAGGTCCTTGTATTTTTTATAAAGCAATTACAGTTTAATAAACATAAACATCTTTATATGAGCTGCATTCAAGTGATCTACTTAAAAGCTTAGAAGAATAAAATTTATGTCTATCATAAAGAAATTATTCCATAACTATTGAAATGCTTGATTAAACTGTATAATATTGATATGTTGAGTTTGTTGGAAGGAACTGCCATGCCCCTTCATTCTATGCCTTCTTTCATGAGGACGAATCCTTGAACTTTTTATTTTTTTGGACAGTCTGGTGAAATTGCAATTGCCATTGAACATGCAACTGCCTATGCCGTTCAACAAATACCTAGGAGTATGGTCAAGATGGTACACATTGAAGTGGACTCATACCTCTGAGGCCCTTCCACAGGCGTACCATCTGGCTATCTTGCTTTGAGAGTGATATGTAGTTTCTTTATATTGTGTTAAAGCATATTTTCTTTTTTATCATTTTTTGTTCTGAAGCTTGTTTTATAGCAAATGTCTTTGATAACTCTATGTGAGTAGCTTTCAGTTTAATATGTTGGAAGCTTATTTTTCCAAAATCAAATCATTTATATGAATTATTCTGATTTTTTTTTCCTGGTTTGGAACTTATTGTTCCACTTTCCTTTATTTGATCCTTGTAATGCCCTTTTTCCCTCTAATGCAAACTGGTGAAGGTGATTCGAGATGCTGGCATACCATATAGATACCTGAGTGAAATCAAGAGTGTGCTTGTATCAGCCCTTTCTTCCAATGGACAAATGTCAGAAGCACTTCTTCAATATGATGAAATTAAGCAAGCTGGTGACAAAATTGAACCCAAAGCTGCCATAAGCCTCATTGTACGTTAATGTTTCATTCTTTGAATGAGATTGATTAATCTTAAATTAAAATGAATGAAACCTGATGTCTGTACATAGATTTATAAGATTTGCATTTCATCTTAGGAAAATATACAAAATGAAGGAAATTTGGATAGGTTGCAGCAGCTTCTGGATGACTTAATTGATTCAAGCTACTGGTTTGATGGGTGCAGTAGAGTTGTCTTGTATTGTGTGCGGCACAACTTAGCTAGGTATGCTACATGACATTTCATAGTGTTGGTCTAATTTTTTTTTTTGGGGTTTCACTTTAGTATTGTGTAATGTTTTATTGTATTTTAGACCTGCAGTCAAGTTACTTGAGGAGCTCAAGATGAAAGATGAATCAAGTACATACACTGCTATTGATCAGGTTCTGATTACGCTGTGATTAATTGTTATTTAAGAACATTTTCTAAGTAGGACGTCACTCTTCTTGTAACTTTTGGTCTATTGCTTTTTTTCCCTTAAGATTATACAATGCACATTGTCTCGTTTTGATAGACTAATATATATATGTATATATATATATATATATATATATAAGAGAGAGAGAGAGAGAGAGAGAGAGAGAGAGATCCATGCTCATAAGACCATGCTAGAGTTTTTGGTCGTGTTTGTTTGTTCTTGCAAATAAAACTTTTGTTGTTCTAGGCTTTTGGAAAACAAATGAGAAGCTAAACGTGGCTTTAGTTCTTGAAAACTTAACAAGGATGGAAGCAGGTTCTGATCATTTATTTCTACGAGTCTGTTTGAGTTGTGACCAGACAGTTTTTTAAATTTTTTTTTCTTGTGAATTAGCCATTGTCAACATGAACTGCCATGATTGTCAAGAACAAATTTCACGGAACCAAGATGTGAGGCAATGGTCGAGTATATTTAATTTCAATATGTACATAATTTATACAAATCATAAGAAGGCATCTACTAGGAAAAATATGAAATCAGTGAATAGAATCAATCACAAAATGATTTCATTAGTCTACAAATTATTGAGTAGGCAATAGTGATCCCTTCGATTAATGAGATGGCAGTGGAAGAAGAAGAAAAAATATGGCAAAAGTCTTGGTTATTATTGGTTCCCATATTGTGAAAATTATGTAGGCATTTCATATTTTTCTTCATGTGAATGAAGGGATACCTTCATTCCAAACTTGCCTGATAACATGTGAAAGGTTGCCCCTAATAATCTTTTGGTGAAAATATCAACAAATTGCAAATTTGATTACTATCAGGTTTCTCTTTTATGAAGTGTCTATCAATTTCAGTACACTTTGTTCTATTTTGTTGCACGAGATTATGTGAAATATTGATAGCTAACTTGTTATTACGATAATAAAGTCTCATAGGAACCTTTTAATTCAAATTTTAAATATTCTTGAATAATCTCTAGCCATAATAGTTGGTAGATTTTTTGTGCCATAAATCTGAATCCAGTTTTTGATTAGATATACTGCCACATTTTACTTTTAACTTCTAAATGTTACAAGATTTTCTCTTAAAAATGGATGCAATATCTTGAAGTTGACCTCGTGTTAGCTACAAACTGCATACTATGCATCTATGTAAGCTTCAGGAGTTTTATCTTTCCCTTTTGAATAGATTTTTTTTACCTGGGTTTTCTTTAAATATTATAGCATTATATGTACTAATGCTATGATGAGATTTTTTTATTGTGCATAAATTGACTTATTATGCCAACAAATAGGTAATTTTATGTCTAGTATATGACAAGTAGATAAGTCTTCCAATTGATCTATGATATGAGATTTTTTCTTGTTACTGTTGTGTTTTTTGGAACATCTTCATGTTTATAATTAAATATCAAGTGGCTCTTGACATGCTTATCATATATTCATATTGTAATATGAACATTACATACTGAGAGTGTGCAATTGTAATGCCAATGAAGTACTTGATTTTGTTTAATTCTGTTTATTCAAATTCATGAAGCAGCCTTTTCTATAAACTCTCCTTTCCTTTCATGTCGCTACCTGCCAGGATAATGCCGCCAACATAAATTAATAGTGCTGAGACACTTTTGTAATCATGTGTTTTACAAATGATGTTGGTTGCATTGACCTTTTTTCTATCTCTTGTTGAACATTACTCGACGAACCTTCCAAACTACATTGGAGATTGCTTCAACTCATACAATGGTTTTTTTTAATATTTAAAACTTACATAACTTTTTGTTATGTATTAGAGCCGAAACATGGAGATGCTGACCTTTGTTCTTCAATTTTTTCTTTGATTCTTTTTTTCTTACTTTCAAGTTGAATTCTTTGATTTAATCCTGGGTGTGAAATCCAAATAAGTAGGTTACATTTAATTGAGATTTGCTAATATTAAAAGAGGAAATATCTTATATAGAAGAATACAAATCTTGTTGATCCAAGTAATGTTATTTAAAACATATTTATTGCATTTAACTACACACTAGTACTTCTTAAAGGTACAAATAAAATCTCTCTTCAGTTTAATTTTTCAAATTGATTATTTGTTATTAGCTTATTTTATAATTATGATTTGTTGGAAGTTTGTTCAATGGTATTATGCTATATAATATTCCTTGTGATATATGTGTTTCAATTAACTAAAGCAATTCCTTATTTGACTTTATGTGTATTGATAACCTTGAAATTGAGAGATGTTTACAAAGGATTAGAGTGAAACAATTTGTTGTATATTGTTTTTAAATGAAGTGTGATTAATTGGTGTGACATTTCCTAAATAAGTGAAAAATCAAAATTATGGATATATTGTTTGGAAGATAAATGATTTAGGATTGATATGTAATTTTTGTAAATGTAATATTTATTTATTATTAGTTGATATTATTAAAATTTAAAGAGATATAAGTATGATTGTTGATTAGTGGATATCTTGGTTTTACTATATAAAATAATGGGGATATAATTGAGGAATAGCTACTAGAGTTAAAAATGGGTTCTTATGGTTAAGTGATATTTTTTCATGAGCACTAAACTTTTTTAAAAAAAATCATAGATTCTTAAAGGTAAAGTTTATAAATTGCAATTAGGCCTACTAATGGGATTCCCAAAGGTGAAGATGATGTTGATAGCTAAGTTGAGTGTGAAAATTAAGCATGTTAAAATGCGTGTGTGATAAAATTGGGATGTATTGTTGTCATCATTTATATTCTTATCCCAATCATTTAGCACATAATATTTTTATTAGAATCTTATTAGTTGAATCAATTAATGATTTAGTTGAAAAATAGACTTAGGTATTTGGTTAATTGAGGGTATAAGATGGACCAATAGATGGACTAATAAAAGGATCAATGATGTCCAATATTGAAAGGGAAAGGAGTAGACAATGGTAGTATTGATATAAGTGGTGCAAATTTCTTTGTCCAAAATATATTTAACTCATGCATTACCTGAAGGAAACATTTGGATAATGATGATATATAAGGTGGACCCCAAATTGTTAGAAAAATGCTAGTGTTAATGATGAATAATTTAGCAAGGTGGGCTTGGATTTCTTAGGGGATGTTTTGCATATGCGATTGAAATCTTTGTTGTGTTGTTATGTTATTGTATTTTGCTCATTTTTTGCTAGCGTTAAACTTTGTGTCAATTTATAGTAGTTTTGATTATCATTCATGTGAAGTTTAATTAAGGTTAACTATTTTGGATGATATTTAATGAGAAAAGGAAGAGGTATTGTGGATCTAATAAATCTAACAGTCTATTGATAAGATATAGTTTGCTAAGTTTAATTTTATTCAAGTGGTGATTATTTTTAGCATTATGTTGTTTGAGAAATTTGAATCATATCAAATTATGCATCATTGAAAAATTTGTATATGTTTTGTTAAGTGTATTATGGTTATATTGTATTTGAAATGCAAAAGTTTTAAAATTTTAATTGTTTAGTTGAGAGTAAAAGAAATTTAAAATATTTGTCTAAAATAATTTGAATATCTCCCGTAGTTCATTTTGGATCGTCATGCTTGCTTGTAATATGTGTTGCTCTTGGGACATTGCCGCAACTTTCAAAGCTAGCTTGAACTACATACTTTGGCCATCATACTGATTGAAACATATGCCTTTCCACCTTCAGTGGTTTGTCACTACCACTGCCATCTTCGCTACCCATGGCCTTTGTCTACACCTTAAGCCTCTCTCACTATGTTCCACTATCTACCCATTGTAGTCTTGTGCGCTCTAGATATGTTTGAAAAGAATAAAAAAATTAGAATAATTTTATTTTAAATTAAACACAATTATTTTGTGATTTTATTTAACAGCCAACCAAATAACTGTTAAGTATTTCAAATACAATGTATTTATTTTATACTTTAAGTACATTTAAAATTTAAATACTTGCAATCAAATAATCTCTTAACACAAGACAATCACTTAGGAAGAGATTAGAAAACAATTTTAAAATTGATCCCCAAATATTATTGTTTTTGAATGCTTTAGTTCTCGTTTTAATAGAGTGAAATGGCTCATGTTGCCAAAGCCTGGGGATAGCATTGAATAGAGGTCTTCTCAATCTGAAGCATTTTAGGTTTGCTGTGAATTGTTAGTCTTTTTTTTAAAGCTCTGATCTTCTAGATCTCTTGTCTCTCTTAATTTTTTTTCTCTTACCTATGCTTCAATCACTGTACAGGTCTTCAGCGGCATATGGTCAAATGAACCTTCAAACTTAGAAATTGGTCTGGAATTGCTCCGAGCTATTAAAGATGAGCTGCATCTTTGTGTTGGTCGAATTAGTCTGGATTTTCTTCTTAGTACCTGTGTAAAAGCAAAGGATCCACTGCACGCTAAACTGGTTTGGTCTGAATATCAAGATGCTGGCCTTCCATACAACATCTTAACTTTCTTGAGGTTTGCTTCTAGTTTAACATTACGTTTAATTTTAATAATGTTCTTTTTAAGCTTAGTTTACATGATTTAGATGATTGAAAAGTGAGGTTTAAAAAATGATTGTTAGCCATAGGCTCTCATATCTTTCCTGTCTTACATTTATAACTTATCACTCGGAGTTATTTATACAAGTAGATGAAGAATTTACTGCTAACTGCCATTTGTTTAAACGTGGCAACTTTTATCCTCCGTGTTATCTCCCCAAGAAACATCTTTATCTTTCCATGTTAAAACCAAAAAAAAAAATTCAGAAGCTTGGGATCAATAGCAATGCCTTTGACAAACGCACCAACCTTGAAATATTCATATGTATAGTCCAAGTATGCATTGTCTTTCAATTAGAGTGGTTCAGTAGTTTTAGATAGGACAAAAATAGGTTAGTAGGAAACGTTGTTAGGACTTGATATGAGCTCAATGAGTCAGTTGTGGAAAACGTGCACGAAATACTGCTCTCTTTTTCCTCTACATGTTAATGCTAATACCAATTATTTTTTTTGCGTGGCTTGATTAACTAATCTTTTTCATGGAATTTTGAAGATTATGAAGTTGCCAAATCATCAGAGAAAAAGTATTTCGAAACTAAAATTTAAAGTAAATGATATGTTTTTGATTATAATAATTGTAGAGGATATGACTTTATCAATCATGCAATGAAGTTATGAGAGGGAGTAATGGAATATATGCTTGAAAAAATCATGCTAGTTTGGGAGAATTAATTTTGTTTCATGTCATAAATATTTTACTATGTGAGCTATTTTTTGTTAATACAATTAATGAAAAAATGATAGAGAGAAAATGTTCTACTTATACTTTTTAGTGATTTTGAGAAAGTAGTTGAGAACCATGAAAATTGATTTGGAACAAATTAGGGTAGAATGATGTGGCAACAATATATGTTGAAGCTATTAAAAATATATATGATATGGATAATTAGTAATCAAGTATTTAAAGAAATGTTTGTGTTATATTTAGGTGATGTATTTGAAAGGTAGAAGTTATTAAAAATATTTAAAATAGAGTATTGAGTATTATTTGAAGTTGTAGAGTGATTAGAGAATTTTGAACTATGGTAAGATTATACTAAGGATTAATATTGAGTCCGTTTCTTTTTATATTTTTATGGAGGTTCTTATAAATTATTTTAAAGTGAGATCACTTGGTGTACTATTTACATATAACATAATTCTATTTGGTAACAATCCATTGAAATAAATTTAATAGTTGAACGTTGGAGTAAATGCTTAGAAAATAAATAAGTTAGTATTAGTATAACTAATCTTAATATATGATAACTTAATGGATGTAATGTTAATAATTATCAATCAAAATTATTTGAAGATAATATGTTATGTAGTTGGAGTGATTTTAATTATCTTGGATATATTTTATAGAAGAGTGAGGATAGAGTTAAGGTTTCCTAGTTAAAATAGAATAGTTTTTCTTAAGTTTTGTGTGATAACAAGATATCAGAAAGGCTTAAGTGAATTTTTATGTTATCACAATTACTATGATGATGTTGTATGGATTTAGGTTTTTTATTAAAAAAAAAATATTGATATTTGCGTTGAAACGATTCACGTAGCCAACCTACCTAGTGAGATAAATGTTTGTTACTGTTGTTGTTGTATTTGCATTTATTGTATAACAACAAGCCTTTATCCCACTAAGTGTTAATCTTCCTTATCCTGTCTGTTATCGTCAAATTCTCATTTAATTCAAGTATATTAAGGTCATTGTTTATACATCTTAACCAAGTATTTTTAGTCTACCTCTACCTTTCTTAACATAAGGCAAATCTAATGCTTCTACTCTTCTACGGGTCATGGACGTGACGCTTTATGTGGTCAAACCATCTAAGGCGACTCTCTAATCTTATCATTAGTCCTACTCAACTTTTAGACATACTCATTTTGCATTTTTTCTAAGAGTAAAGCCACTCATCCACTTGAGCATCCTCATTCTGTAACACTTAACTAAGTCTTATGCTTCTCTTTTTTGGTTAACATTCACAAGTCATTGCAGGTCTTACCTATCTTATAAAATTTTCTTAAGTTTAAGTGTAACTTTTCTATCACACAACAGGGCGGATGCATTCCTCCACTTCAACCATCCTTGAATTCTACTAATAACATCTTCATCTATTTCACCATCATTTTGAGCAGTAGAGCCTAAATATGAATCTCACTCTTATTAATGACTTGTTCACCTAATGTCACAACCACCACTAGAACTTCTACTAAAATTACACTCCATATATTCAGTTTTAGATCTACTTAAATGAAAACCTTTAGACTCTAATGTTGACCTCCATATCAAGTTTCTCTTGGACTCCCTCTCTAGTCTTATCAATAAGAAGAAGGTCATCAGCAAAAAGCATACACCAAGGTACATCTTGTAAATGCCTAATAAGAACATCCATAACTCAAAGCAAAAAGATAAGGGCTTAAAGCTGATCCTTGATGTAATCCAACTGAAATAGGAAAATATTTTGT
Organism: Cymbidium sinense; assembly: GCA_021442155.1. Lineage (NCBI taxonomy): Eukaryota > Viridiplantae > Streptophyta > Magnoliopsida > Asparagales > Orchidaceae > Cymbidium > Cymbidium sinense. Next base: position 34,679,608 of record CM038218.1, read on the forward strand.
CAATCCTCCTTGTGTTTGGACACAAGTAACAGCTCTAGTATACATATTCTTAATGACGTGAATATAACTAATATTAACTCCTTTCTGTTCTAGATCTCTCCAAAGAATATCTCTTGAAACTTTATCATAAGCTTTCTTTAAATCAATAAACATCATATGTAGATCCTCCTTACTTGCGTTGATTGTGTTGATTATGTTAAAATGAAAATGCTAAGATGGATGCAAGGGAAAACTTAAAGGATAATAAATTAATAAATAACTGAACATTGGTGTAGAATTAATTGAAATAAGTTGATTGACATTAGATTTAAGTGATTTGAACATGTACAATAAATAATTGAACATATACTCATCGTGTGAGTAGGATAACATTAATGTCAAATGATTAAATTGATATAGTAGACTTATGATAAATGGATTGAAAATGCAAAGAATATTTGACAATATTCTTTAGTAATAAATGGAAAATGAGAGCCAACCCTAAAAAGTTGGATAGAGCTCATCACGACATTTAATTGATTAATATAAAAAATAGTTGTGAAGTTTTAAATGGTATTTACAGAGAGGTAATGGAAAATTGAACTGATGATTAGTTGATGATTCAAAATTAATTAATTAATTAGAGCTAGAAATAATCTAAAATTTATCTTATTAGATAACGGTTTAATGCTTTTTGAATTCAAATTTGATTAGTTGAGAGAATTTTGGCTCGACTTATACACCAAATAATTTTTTTAAACGTAAGTTTTAGAATGTTCTATCTCCAGAAGATTGATCTTGTAGATCTAGAACTTTTATACCCTGCTCACACTTTTAACTTTATAATCTGATCCTAAAATGTCTTGGCAGGATGTATCAAGTTCTATTAGCATCCGGAGATATCAATGCAGCATCAAACATTTTGAAGATGATGCCCAAAGACGATCCTCATGTTCGTTATATTATCGACTCTTGTAAAGTGACTTACAGTAAGAATTATTCCCTCAAGGAAAATAATAGATAGGCATAATGTATGCTTGATAATTAATTATGATAGAAAAATGTGCTTTGATTTTAAGTTTCAGGAATCTCCACCATTTTTTTAGCTCAATTAGGCAGAGTTCTTCCATTCTATTCTATTTTGTTATCCATCATAGTATATTGTTAATTGACTCATATTATGCAACTTCAGGCTCCAATCAATATTCTTCTGAAAGAAGAATGGTAGATGGCATGCAGTGCTTAAAGAGAGGTTAGTGGAATTGCTGGAGAGATGATAGCCGTATGATTATCTGCCATTTCTGTCACTTTGTTTTATTTATTTCATTACTATTTTCACTTTCATTTCTTTTGGCCTACCCCTTAGCCAGTGATAGCCAAACTTTTATTATAATTCGATCTGCAAACGAGAAAAATGAGCAAACACAAAACACAAGCAGGAGTGAAAAGATTTCAATTATTAGTTCAATGAATTGCCGCTGAGGAATCTCTATTAGCGGAATCCCATGTCATTTTAGGATCTTTTTGTTAGGCGTGTGTCATGGTATTCATGTCTATTTTGAGTCACATCCCACTCGAGATTGAGTCAATTAGGTTTTCCTTAAAATCTATCATAGGAGGATTTTATAGCATTTATGGTTATTTAAATGATTTTTTATGAAGATTGTCTTCTTTTTCAAATAGATTTTAACAAATTATTTTAAATATTTTTAAAAATTTTATCAAAAAAATTTTATAATCAGAGAATATTGATAGATGCTTTTCATGAAAATATGAAATTATTCTGAATTAAATAATAATTTCAAAAAATTTTAATTTAAGTTAAAAAATTTACGAAAAATATTAAAATAGCTCTGAAAATTTTAAGAAAATTTTCTGTCACTTAGAATTGTGAAAGAAACTTCCCATAAAACATTTGCAAATGTTTTAGTACAAATCAATAATTTTTAAATGTTAAATTATGATTTATTAATGAATTTTGAATTATATTTTATTTTTCATATTAATACAAAATAGAAGTTATATAAATTGTTTTATAGATTTAATTTGAGTTAATTTATATTTTGTTAAATTTTTTTGATTAATTGAATTTTTTTATCAATAATTATTCAAAATTTAATTATTTTATTTTGATTCTATTTTCTGTAATTTTCTATTTAAGATTGTATCTGTAAAAAATTGTTCCAAAATTTTTATTTTTTTAAATTCTTTAAGGATTTTTAAAGGTTGTTTATGATTAATTATTTTTTCCTTTATTATGATTTTCTTGATTAAATAACTTATTTCATTATTTAATTTTATTTGACCAAGACCTGAGGATTGCAATAATTTTATTTAAATTATTATTTGTTTGAAGAATATATATAGGATAGTTCTCAACAATTTTCAGTAACTTAAATTATTTAAAATTTACTTTATAGGCAAAATTTCAATCTTAATTTAAAATTTTAATATATACTAATATCTTGGTTAAAATTTTCTCAATGAACTTTCCTTAAGAATTTCATGTGATTTGACTGATTTCGCTTTATATATTTTTGGTTTAATGTCATTAATTCTATTTTCAAGATTAATTAATTATTTCTAAAATACAAAATATAAATTTTATATTTTTAATTTGATTGTATTCCTCTCTTGATGTTGATTTTAAAGAGGTTTTCTTCAATATTTTTTTTAATAATGTTTTAATTTACTAAAAAAAAGTCAAATTTTTATTGGATTTTATACTCCATTTAAACATTTGAAGTCCATTTAAATTTATTTAATTTTATTTCCACGTGGCGCTTTTTCATTGGATAAACAAAGTGGGGTCTTTAAAGACGTGGATAGCTATCGTGTAAAGTGCAAGTTATTCGGGTTTTCAGTCACGGGTTTAGGTAACCGGATTCGGGTTTATGATCCGCATTCGCAAATCCAACGACCATGGAGTCGTCTCCTTCCTCTGGCAGCAAAGGTCGACCGTCCATGAATATCCTATAGATCTAAGTCAAAAAAAAAAAAAAAAAAAAAAAAAAAAACTAGTTTTCGACCATTTTTTTCCATTGAAAAGGATCAATATAAAAAAATAAAAGAGTTTCCTACGGTTAGATCCGAACTTTTCTTATCTTTGTTCACAAACTGTGAGCACCTAAGGCTCTTCTAGGGTTCATGAGGGGTTCCTTGATTGAAGAATGCCGGGCTTGCTTTGATCAGGTATTGAGCTTTCTTTTGACAGCCGAATAACTTACCTTAAAAGCTGAAACATTGAAAGGAGCTGATGTCGAAGATTGATCACGGCCTTCCAGTTGTTGACTAGCTCCGATCGAATTGAGGGTTAGAGGGCATTATAAAGAATGGGTAATTTTGGTCTCTGTTCTTGGAGGTCCGGGAAAGGAGAAATTCAGCCTAGTTTTTGGTTGAAATAGCAGTTTGTTTGATTTGGAAAATGGGAAAATTTCAAGACGATATTGCACAGTGCATCATCAAACCCAGTTTAATTCCATCACAGGTCCATAGCTTCGTCAATAATTCCACCTTCGACTCCATCGAGCGATATACAGAATGCTTGAACGCGAAACCCGCTGAGGTGAACAGGAAACAAGCTGCTGAGGCGGGCGAGATGAACGCGGAACTTGCTGCAGAGCCTAGCGCCGGCGAGATGAACGCCGAACTTGCTGCCGAGACTAACTTCAGCGAGATAAACATCAGCATGTTCGGTGTTCATCTCGCTGGCGTTCGCCTCAGCAGCTAGTTCCTTGTTCTTCTCTCCGGCGTTCGACTCAGCGGCCAGTTTCGTATTCATCTTGTCGCCGTTCGCCTCAGAGGCCAGTTTCGTGTTCATCTTGTCGCCGTTCGCCTCAGAGGCCAGTTTCGTGTTCATCTCGCCGGCATTCGCCTCAGCAGCTAGTTTCATGTTCACCGGACTGACGTTCACCTCGGCAGCTCACGTATTCTATATTTCGATGGAGTCGAAGGTGGTATTTGTTGGCGAAGCTTTGGAAGTATGATCGAATTAAACTGAGTTTGATGATGATACCTGCAATTAATACTGTCTTGCACCTTTCCCATTTCACAAGATCAAACCGAATCAAACAAACTACTATTTTGACAAAAACTAGGCTGAACTTTTTTTTTTTTTCTTTTTGACTCAAAATATTTTTCTGATGCGAATAAGATAGAGCTTGTCAAAGTGGTAGGGAAATTTTACAGACGAGACCAGTTTAGGCTGCAATAAATTCACAAAACCCTATTTTTACAAAATCTTACAAATTTGAAGAGTTAATGTAGTTATAAAATAAGAAATGTGTTTCTTTATCAAGATTAAACCTACATCTCTAAGCAACCCCTTAAAGATCATTTCCATAGCTTCTTAAGAACTATTCTGAGCAAAATTAGAGAAAATATTACATACGGAGTCCTGATATATCCGAGCTCTAATGAAAGTGGGACACAGAAATTGAGTCACGTGGCTGAATATGATTGGAATCTTGATGAAAAGCTACATCAAGACTCTGCATGTAATATTTTCTCGTAAAATTGAAGCAACATCTTGAACTACAGAGGGTCATTAATTGCAAACAAATAAACTATTATAAATTGATTGATACACATGGTTAAGGTAGCAAGAATTTGAATTTGAAGTTTAACAACGAAGGTTCAAATCAAATTTGTAATATATCTCTTAAGAAATCTAAGCCCACCTTGTTATGGACCTATGCTAGATTAAGTTTAGGATAGTAGAAGTAAATTAACATGAGTTTGATGATGCCACGTGTAATTAATTCAATGAATTCCAATTTTAACATCTTAATTATGAGAACTTATTATATAAATGATCTAAATGATCCAAATTATTATGTATATCTTATATACAAACTGTTTATATAAGATAATATACAACAATTATATACATAAATTGATTGTTGAAATTAAAAATAGCTTTTTTATGAGAATCAAACCTCCATCTCTAGGCCAGCTCTTTTAGTTTAAGAGCTCGTTTAGAGATGGAGATTTGATCTTAAAAAAATAAAATTTTCTTTTAATGACTTCATTAACTATCAAATTAGGCTTCTCTGAATTTAATTGCAGCTTAATATGGCCAAGCCTGCAAAATCTCCCTTAATAATTTGTAAATCTTTATCTTATATAAAGTTTTTTATGTTTGTATAAATTTATGAAATTTTTTTATAAAAGCATGGATCCATAAATATATTCCTTTTATTTCATATTTTGATCAGATCAGGCAATATATATAGAGAGAATTATCCACCCTTCAATCAATCAATGCAATTAAATTTCAATTATGACCTTCTTGAAACATCTCAATTTTAAAGCTATTAATTTTCTTAACTTAATAGAGAATATTTACTTCCATTCAAAGTTATTTCCTTTCTAAAATATCTCAATTTTAAAGCTATTCCTAATTAACGAGAATAGGAAAATCGATAGCTTTAAAATTAAGATATTTTAAAAATAATAAATATTCTCTATTAATTAAGAAAAATTCTTCTTTAATTTAGATGTTAGAATATAACTGAAATTTGCATCGTGATCAAAAGTGCATAAATCTCTCTATATATATTGGGAGAATATATATATATATATATATATATATAGGGGTGTCAATTCGGGTTAGCGAATCAAGTTGATTCAGCGGCCATCCGAAAGGGTTGACTCGAGCCCAACCCGTTTATGAAATGGGTCAAAAACTTCATCCCGAACCCGACCCGATTTCAACCCGATTGACTCGACATGACCCGAATGATCTATTTCTGGTCAAAATCGAGTCAAATTCGGGTTGGCGGATCAATTTTGGGTCAATTTCGAGTTGGCGGGTCAAAACCGAGTCAATTTCGGGTTGGAGGGTCAACTGAACCCTAGAAAAATTAAGCATTAATTCTTAACCAGTCAGAAAAGAAAAAATTTTAATTTTAGGATGATCCAAACAGCAATATCATACATGATTTCTAATGCTCATAGGTGATAATTGTCCAAAACTGAATTTACTCAATATGTCAATATTTGCTTCCATAAGTATGTTCTTCTATTCATAATTCTTTTGAGTTGCAACAGTTTTCAGAAAACTTACATCAAAATTTGTGGTATTTGCATCTCTGTTCAGGCAATTTTCATAAGGATAAATTTGTTCTTTAGGTTTCCCCCATGTGGTTGTCTCATGGTAGTTTGCGCACTGCCATGCTTAGTTTTTAACCTAACATAAATGAGTTTTCTTCTCAGATTCAATTCTTCCACTTAGCACGTTCAACTTGCCAAATTATACAAGGAAAACCTTGGCTTAATTAATTTTTTTTTCTAATCAAAATATTATATTGTTTAAAAAAATATTTTAAATATAATATATGGAAAAAAGTTTTGCTTTAATATGTTAATTTGTGATTGGCTATGTCAAAATTTTTCAGAGTATGTGTTAATTTAGGAAACCTAACTTAGAAAGAGAAAAAATCATGAGAAATTTGAGGAAAAAAAGAAGAAAATTATAAATTCAAAAATGTAAAAGCATATAATTATTTACGTGCGTAGCTAACTAATATAATCGTCCCCAGACAGGAATGAATGTAATTAGCATTATTATTATGGCTGTAAGCATATGCCACCGGCATTCAATGCCAGCAGTTCTTAAATATAGTCGGAGAAATAGCAGTAAGAGAAGGCTGTCGTGAGAGCCCGTTGCTTGGAGACAATGCTGGAGCGTTGGTCCATGATCATCTCAATCCCCAACGTCAAGGCTGCTATTCCATGCGCGAGCTTCAACTCGAGGGGGAAACGTGAGCGCGTCGTTGTATTCTACTTCTGCCTCCGAGGTGTTCCCGACTGCCGCTGGTTCCGTGCTCACCTCATGGGCATTTGCCTCAACAGCTAGTACCGTGTTCGCCTCACAGGCCTTCGCCTCAGTAGCTAGTTGTGTGTTCATCTCGGCGACGTTCGTCTCATTCTGTCATGCTGAGACGAACTAGCTGTAGCCGGGAACCCCTCTGAGGCAGATGTGGAATACAATAGCAACGCACGTTGCCTCCTTGAGCTGATGCTCGCACAACAAATAGGAGCCATGACGTTGGGGATTGAGATGATATGCCCTCCAGCATTGTCTCCAAGCTACAGGCTCTCTCGACAGATTTTTATGTGGCTCGGGTGATGCAATTAATATGTGAATTTCTTTTGCTTCTACTTTTCAGACTATGTTTAAGCATTGGTGCCATCGAACACAGGCTATGTATGCTTATAGCCAAAATAATAATGTTTAAGCACGTGAAATACAAGAACAATAATTTTAGGTTTGTGAGTTGTGATTGCTTATACGAGAAATTGTAAAAAAAAAATTAATATTATGCTTTTAATATGTGAATAGAAACTGTAGGCACTCCACGACTTTCATCTTCAAGAATTCTTTCCAATAGATACAGATCACAAAAACTTGTTATCTGTAGTAGTAGCACCTCCTGGACAAAAGTTTTAATAGTTGCGTCTTCCTGCCATAATCATGATATAAATAATTATAGTGCATCTGTTAAATTAAAGATAAATCAAAGAGGCATTTTCTACACAACAAGAGGTTTTTTTTTGCAATGGGCATCCACCCAACACCTCACCCAATGGGCATACATTTATGAGCATATGTACTACTCCTTTTGGGGAGATTTTACTTGTCAGATACCGCTCGAGGTGCTTATAGTATCTCTCTTATTAGAAGATCATATCATTACAAGCAAGGAGCGTCTTGACCGCAGAGTCAACTGGACCAAGGAGGCCAACGTTTGGCTTGTCTCTATATATCTGGTCTTGGGAGCGACTTCATATTGGAAAACCAACATTACATTTCCCCTATCCTAAGGATCTTGATGAGATGAGCATTGGTTTCAGGTCAGGAAACTAAATTAGTTTTCAATTGCTTTAATATACTGATTTATAAATAACTAATTTGTACATGAAAATTGGTTTAATCAGGTGGAACGAACGGTATGTGTGGCAGATGTCATTTGGAAATATCAGGCTTTATCTAGATGAGCTTGATGGACTACTTCGAGCTAAATGTTAAAGCTTGTGTTTTTTTTTAATTTGCAAATGACTAAACAACTCATATATGCAGCGGGTTACTTGAGTCATTGATATTACGTCGAGCTTCGCATATCTGATCTTCTTGGCGATATATGACTAGTACGTGTTCCTATTATCAACTAGAAAAGGGTGGAGTCGCACCTTCTTGATAGAGTTCTTTATCATTTTGGACACTTACCACACATTAATGTCACACCGATGGATCCCAACTTTAAAAGAGTTTATGGTTGAGGGACAGCTGATACCGATTGGGTTCAGTACCATCAGTTGTACATCACTACTTGGGAGGGTCGAAGAGATCACATTGTCATTATCGATGACACTGATGAAGATGTACAACAAGCCCTTCACTATTACATATTATGGTTCAGGTCATGGGCTTCGTTGTACTTGCTGAAGGCCCCTATTGATCCACCGATGACATACTACCCTAGAGCACCTACCGAGTGAGCCTATGTAAGATAATTATACTAACTATATATTTTCTTAGGTATCTCTGTTTATAGTTTTTTATAGTAACATTTTACACCTGTTTAATATATGTGGGGCATATCTTAGTGACGGAGGATATAATCCAACCTTTCTTTGGATGTCAAGGTAACTCAGACTTTTAGATGGCTATAAATAGGTATGAAAAAATATGTCATGATTTGAGATTCTTTATTAACAGACACTCCATCACGTCAACGTAAGCATATGAGTACGATTCAACTTTGACTACACAGGTAGCAGACATGGGTGCGGGCTCGTCTACTTATGCTGATCTAGGGCCTTCCACTTATCAACAAAGCTCTCAGTCTCAGCACCATATAGACGTTGCACCTTCACCCGCAGCCAAGACTTTTAATGTTGTAAGCCAGGATCAAGGACCACATGATGTCTCCCATCAACTGCATGATCTTTCATTGCAACCACCTACTCACTACTCTCAAGGTCAGATACAGATGGATATGTCAGACAATAGTTTACAAATATCTATGTGTATTTTGTGTATTTGTAACTCGGTCTACTTAAAATATGAATGAAAACTCTTTTGTGTATTTTGTATACTTGTGCAAATAGTTCATATAAAGTAGTTTATTGTTTCATTTACTACAACGTAACTCTTCAAAAAAAACTAATTTAAGTATTTTTAATTTTTTAATTTGATGCTAGTACTACTACTAATATTGATATCCAATTGAATTTATAGTTGCAGACTATAGACAAATACAACTTTAGTACAACAAAAAATTCTTCTTTTTCAAAAAAAAAATTACAACAAGAAAGTCACCCTCTTATCGACCGATTGCTTATTCGATGAAACCCGACCGCTTTAAAAGTGAGTATAGTAACCAATGATGAGGTTGTCATCCACTTATGCAATAAACTAAACTTGAATTTTTTAAAAAATATACTTAAAATTTAAATTTATATTTATTTAATACTTATTTTAAAAAATTCTTCTATAAGAAATCTAGAAGCTTTGACAAGTTGATCAAGTTTGATGCATTCAAGATGATGATAAATTGATAATATAATCTTATAGTTGAGGCCGAAAACATCAAGAACACATGAAAAAAAAATACTATTTTGAAAAATTGTTAAATGCAAGTTAAAAAAATATATATTTTTCTCAACAATTCAGTGAAGAAGATGATAAGGTATATTATACAACGATAAAAAAAAAATTCTTTTTGCGAAAAATGGAGTTAATTATAAAAAAGATGTAGAATTGTAAAGCTTTAGGCTCATATGTGATACCTATTTAGATTTGAAGAGTTATTGGGATACTATTGTGCTTCTTGACATATAATTGTATTGAAATTTTAAAGAGTATGAAGAAGCTAAGTGATTTAAGAAGTATTTTAATACCTATATAAGAATAAAGTAGATGTTTAACCGTCGAGAAATCAAATTTATGAGTCGTATACTAAAGTTATGTGATACATTAATAGAAGATAGACCTACAAAAATTATGTTAGCTTTGTAGAATTATTTTTGTTCTATAATATTAAAATATACTATAAAAGTGACTTATGTGTTAATAAAAATAATAAAAATATAAATTAGGGAAGATTTTTTATAATTTTTATCAATATTGAAAAGGCATATGATTGAGCACTACATGATTTGATTTGATTTTCATTAAAAAAAAAGGTGTTCAAAAGCCATTTTGAAGTTAAATATTTGTATAATTGAGTATTGACTAATATTTGAAGTAGTGGAGTGACTAAAGAGTAGTCAATATATTAAGTGGTCAACATTGAATACATCGATGATCAACTATAATATTTTATTTTCAATGGAGAAGAATTATTTTAATACCAATATTTAATATTAAAGTAAACGTTCCACATTTTGATAATGATCAATGAATCAAACTTATGAGACATATAATGAAGTTATGTGAGAGATTAGTAGAAGGTAGATTTATAAAAATTGTAAAGTTTTGTCAAGTCATTTTTATTTTATATATGAAAAAAATGCTATAAATGTGATTTATGTGTTAATTCAATTAATAAAAAGCATAGCGTTGAGAAAGGATTTTGTTTTCATGATTTTTGTTAATATTGAGAAGGCATAATCGAGATTTCATTAATAAAGAAAGGTGTGTTAAGTGTATGTTAATATTATTAAAATTTCATATAATGAAGTATTGACTAGTATTTAAAATAGGGAGTAATAAAAAAAACTTGGCAAATTTACATACATAGAGCACAATACTTATGCATTTACATATCTAACATCTAAAGTTTGATATTTACAAACATAGCACCTTTCCTATGCTTTAAAAGGTGAATTTAATTTCAAAAAAGTAAGAAAGGGACTATTTTTGTTGTAATAATAAAGATTTAAGTATTATATATGTAAATATTTATGTTTGGATGTTAGATATGTAAATATATAAGAATTGTGTGCTATGTATGTAAATGCCCTAAAAAACTTTTCAATTAAATATGATTACATCAAGGATCAACATTAAATATTTTTTTGTATTAATTATGAACATACTTGCAATGGATATTCAAAGTGAGTTATCATAGCACCTGTTTTTCATATAACATAGTTCTAATAAGTAAAACATCTATTGCAAAAAAAGTAAAAAGTAGGAATAATAGACTAAACATTAAAATAAATGGTTTAGCATTTGCATAATGAAGATTGGGTATAAAAGATGCAATTTAGTTGTGCCTATTGTCAAAATCATCAATTAATACTATTTGGAGGTAAAGTGATGCCTTGATTTTATATGTTTAAGTGCAGCTATTTCTCATGACCAAGAGAATAAGGATATAAATGTTTTAGTTAAGGATAAGTGGTTAAAATGGATATAAAAAGACAGTCATCAAAGAGACTTAATCATAAACTTTATAAAATTGCAATAAGGTTATATATTGGCTCAATTCGAAAATTCCTCGACAAATTGAATTGAAGAGAGTATGATTTAAAGTGTCGATGTAAGTTTCAAAAGGCAGATGAAATAGTAAACAAGACATTACACAGAGATTTCAACCTCATTTTGTAAGGACTTTATATTTGATTCTAGGTTTTCTATAGGCGCAAATCCCTATAGTTAATTACCCCTCTCAATGCAGAGAGAGAACTTTCGATTAAGGCTAGTCATTAGATCGCTTAATGCATAGCGTATAATAGTAGCATATGGAGTTTAGAATTTAGATTTATGAAATTCACCATTTCAGCTTAAATTGGATGGTTGGGAGAATGAGGGCGTCAGATCCGTGGTTCCCCATCCCGTCAGGTGGTTTACTTAGTCAAAGGAGAAGTCAACCCAACCCAACCTAAGGATCCTTATCGACATATGGATTACATCATCAGAAATCCTTATAGGAGGTTTGTTTGTCAGGAGATAGCAGTCTACACAGAGATTTTTTTCTATCAGTATACCCTATGATTCACAAAGGGTGAGCCATTGGGGAGTATACAAAGATCATAATATAATGGAGTCTAATATAAACCACCATCGAGAACTCTAGAACTACTTTATCTACTGAGCTCCCAGGTCATGCAATATCAAAGGATACGTCTTGAAATGAGAGTGTTTGAGAGTGAACATAAAGTTTCATCGGTTATCATTTGTGAGCTAAGTTTATCACCGATAAACAAGCCGAAGGTGGATTGATTGAGTTTGCTTTAAGTTTTTAAAGATTGAATTTAATTTAAGCAATTTTAGATTGATACTTGAGCTTAATTTGAAATTTGAATCGATTGATGAAAGTATCCATTCGATTGAAATCACCATTCACCATCATGTCATCATCTGATAATTGAATTGATATTTGAAAAAGTTTTAGATCTTGTCAATTCTATTTAGCTCCAACAGGATGATCGATCCACTATCACATGATGTAATATTTTACTAAGTTAAAATTTTTATAATATATTTTTAGGTTTTGTTAACCTGTAAGACTAAACCGAAAGCAACCCTCAACATCCTCGACTTTAATTTAAGCCTTGATAATGTCGTGGCCCATGCGTTATTTGAGACCTTAATTAAAGCTTTCTTTGCACGATGCTTAACTGGCGTTGAAGGTATTTTATTTTTTTGTATTTGAATTTTGCATTTAAGCTAATGGAAAAATTACTTTCATTTGATTCTTCATTTATCACGTTCCTACAATTTAAATGAAGAATTTTATTTGTATTCATGGATATATCTCTAAACATATTACAAATTTTTCTTTTTATTTTCTCAATTTTTTTCCATGAATTACAAACTGATTTGATTATTCACATTGCTAGTAAGCCATATAATCAAGCCCTCATTTGCAAACCAACTTATAAAACTTAATGCAAATTTATTTGCAAGTTTTTTATGAGTTTGGAGTTAGCTTCAAGCATCACTTGAACCATATTTGTATGCTTATAAGTTATGTTTTAATCCCACTATAAATCTTTAATGATTCACTAGGATTCTCCTTTTGAATTATTTTAAGCGAAATATTGTGAGATTCAGTTCATGTATATCAAAGGAATTCAAGCTTATTTCAAGTTTTATAGGTTCACTTGAGTTTGAACTATATTTTTTATTTGAAATATGATTTTTTATTTTATTTGTAATCAAGTCTCTTTTAAATCATTTTCAATTCATTTATATTTAATTTTCAATTCATTTTTTTAGAACTTTATATTTTATATTTAACTTAATGTTAAATCTTTTTTTTTATTAAGTCCCAAAAATTTGATGAAATTTCAACAAAGATTTCAGATTCCATATCCCCATTGGCGTGATCAAGCTGCCCGCCAGAGTGATGATTGGTGTTTTGAAGACGTAATTCGATCTTACGCTCGAAAGCATAACGCCTTTCAATCACCTATATGAAATACAAAATATTTCATACATATTTAAACCTCCTCCCCTTTTTTTTAAAGTCTCATATTTAGTCAAAATTTCTAATATTTTCAATATGAGCATATCTAACGATTGACTTACTCATTTCCTGTGAATAAATAGCTGATGATACTCACTGACATCATGCTCACGCATGGACGATGACTTCAAACCTACAAATAAACACAAGCATATATACATCCACATCACACATATTTTGACTTATTTCTCTCGGCCAGAACATGCCGTGAGACGACGAAACCAAGAGAATAATTCCTCTCCCATTGCGGCAAAGGAAAATGAGGGATGAGAAGAACCCACCTAATATCTGTTCCTCTCGGTGAAAGAAAAGGTTAGAAAGGAGCTACCATAAACCGGAGAAGAACCTGACGATGTTCTCGGGAAGAGAAAGCGAAAAGGTAAAAGGAAGATATCAAAAGAATCCACTTAATGACTGTTACTATGGCAAAACAGAATTGGAAATTTTGGATTGAGGAAATGAGGGGATTTGAAAGTGGATTTTCGGTTTTGGTGGAAATGAGAGAATTTGAAAGTGGATTTTCAATTTTGATGTAAATGAGGGGAGAAAATTGGAGAAGGAAGAAGAAGAAAGGGAGAGGGAAGAAATTGAATAGCTATATTTGGTTTTGTGGAAAATGGGGGAAGTTTTCAGTTTGGTTTTGTGAGAAGAAGAAGAGGAAAGAAGAAGGAGAAGAAGGGGAAGGAAGAAAAGGGAGGGGGATGCCTACCTTGCTTACGGTTTGAGAGAGGAGGAAGAATCGAGGGAGGAAGAGAGGCTTGAGGTTTTAAGGGGCAAACTTGCGGTTTGCTTGAGGAGGAGGGAACGGTTGGCCGAGCCGCTTGAGAAGGAGGGATGAATCGCGTGTGAAGAGGGAAGCCATTCGAACGGACAAGCGGTTCCTTCCGTTCCTTCGGATTGTGGGGATCAAACAGGGCGAACGTTCTCGTGCTTGAGCCGAGCGTGAGGGAGCAATAGGGCAAGCCGGTCGAGCGTGCGTGAGGGGAGCTAAGCGGGTTTATTAGAGTGGGATTTAGGGATTTGGGTTTTAGGTTAAGATAAAGGTTTATTTAATTTTTTTAAGCATTTAATTGCATTTAAAATAAATTTTACCGATAAAAAATCACAATGTCATATATATCAATCTTATTTGATATTCGAATGAATTAGCAATGTCAATAATGATTCATTTAAAGTCAAAATAATTCATTTCGCCTTAAAGCTATCATTTCCGACCGCCGATTGATGAAACTCAATTGAGGCTAAAGCCTTACTTAATGATTTCGACGTTGATGCTAACATTTAATCATCTGATTAAGCTTGCGATCTTGATTCTCAGAAGCCACGACTTGATATGCGACTCATCATCGGTTGATCATCAAGTTGTGTAATATTTATCACGGCCAATTTCAACGCTGATAAAAGTCCGTTCATTGATCGGAGGTAATTTGGATTGATTTTGACGACGTCCACTGCATTTCAACCTCGAGCGCGCTGATCATCGCTCGATATTTGCACGGACTCATCCAATTTTGAGTTCTCATTTGGTAGTTTTAGTTTGAAACTAACCACATTATCATGAGGAAGAAGTCTCGACATCGTATCCTTTACCGATATGCGTGCGACATATCGATCTACGTTGATCTTTAGTTTATACAATATTTATATTTTGACTAATTTCAATGTTACGCGGTTCGTCGATCGGATGTGCCGGACCATTTTTGGTGACGCATTGAGCCCGATTCTTTGCTTTTGAAGTTCATTGAATCACTTTGGGCTTGACGACTGACACATATATTGAGGTCAGCACACATCCAGTTCAGATAATGCTATTGATGACGATAATAATCTTTCCTTTTTAGTGAAATAATGTGCATCTTAATTCCAGTTAGTGCCCATGGTGGCTAGAGCTCCATTTATATCTGAAAAGTATGAGGGAAAACTATCTATGCTCACACATGCATTAAAGCTGATAAAACAGATTGTCTTTATGCAAAAGTGAGCTTATTAGAGGAGAGGTTAGTTACAAGAGTCTTGCGTTCTTACATGAAGAAAAGGCTTTCACTTAGCTTTCTCCTTTTTATTCTCTCCAATATTTAACTCATCTAGAAGGCACAGGGCCGCTACAAATCACAGTTATATTATATATATATATATATATATTTCTTTGAACCTAATAACTAGGTTAACTGTGAGGGATTTTCTGAGATGTCATCTCCATGCATGTTACTCTTGTTTATTCTTTTCAAATGTTAATCCTTGAGGTCTAGATCTAGGCCATGCTCTACTGGCAAAATATATAAGTGACAACAATTCATTGTTTATGCATTTTGTATATTTTTACTACGAAAACGGTAGCATTGTTGTATTTCATTAAATTGAATACTAATATTTTCAGGATGGTGGTCTTTATAACCAAGCTTTTTCATGGAAGGTTTTGATAACCTATTAATATACGGACTATCCCTCTCTCTCTCTCTCTCTCTCTCTCTCTCTTCTATTCTTAAAAAATATATATTTCTCTTTTAAAAAGTGAATGATGACAGTGTCTTTGATATGATAATGAAGATAAAAGTATTATATAAGATATGGGGATTACAAGCACGAGGAGAAGCTAATTAAAAGTGATCAAATCATGGAAAGAATATCATCTTTTTTGCTTGGAAAAATTTAGTTCTTCAAAACATGCATTGAACATCACACACACACACACACACACACATATATATATATATATATATATATATATATATATATTATTTGTGTCAAATCCTTTTTAGAATTATACGTACTTCATGCTTTGCTCTCTCGGAGTTTTGTTTTGTTTATTTATTTTGCGCTATTGGATCTGTCTTTTTTGAGCTTCGATGAGCTTCGATGGCTTATCATTGTAGCCTTTTTTATTTTGTTTAATGCATTTCTAGTTTTATTTAAAAAAAATGGAGATCGTTTTTCGCTTCGATGAGCTTCGATCGCCAGGTCCTTTCATCTGTTCTGTGATTTATGGAGATCGTTTTTTCGCTTCGTTTTGGTTGCATTGTTTAATTTGCATATGCTGAGTAGTTATTAGTTGGATATGCTTGATGTGAAGATTTTTATTTTTAGTGTAACTTATTGGTTGCTTTGCCATCTATAGTATTTGAATACTGGAGATCGGGAACTATGGCCTATAATTTGGAATTACTTGGTTTCATAATGCCTAAAATGGAAAGCAAGCTGTTCGCTCATCTTAAAAATATTTTCTGAGAAGCAATCCATGTGATGTAAAGTTTCTTAAAGAAATGAAACCAAGAGGATCAATTCTAAAATCTAGCTTTGTGGGATAATGCTATTAATCATGATAATAATCTTTAATTTTTAGTGAAATAATATTCATCATTATTACAGTTGGTGCACATAGTGGATGTTTTTTGTGAAGACATTTTATTATATCACTTGCATTTTTTAATTAGCATTAATGATGTCGTTAATTGTGGAAATATGATTTCAAATATTTTTGAAAATGGTGTAAATTCACTGTTTCCATTAACTGTTTTTTATTGTTTTTAATTTTGCTAAGAGTGCACTTGTTTTTTGAACTCAATTGCATGTTTTAATGATGCATCCTTGTTGATGAATTTTGTAAATTTTTGTCAATATTGTAAGCAGAAATTTCGTTCTATCACAACTCTTGCTGCACTTTCTATTGCAATATTTATTACTTGGAAATTTTTGAGAGGTTCACCCACCCAGGAAAGTAGACAACTTGGACAATCCGGTGGTTTAGCTGCTGTTTCTGGTGCCAGATCTAGTTCAAATTCAGGACTGACATCATCGGAATACCACTCATCTTCTGCAGAGTTAAGGCCACATGATAGAGTTGATGAGCTCTTCCAGTCTGGAAAGGTATTTGGCACGTAATATGGCCACCATTAATGCAGATGCTTGGATGTTAACAATTGGCGGTTCCCTTTGCAATGAATGTTGGAACAGATATAAGGCATAGTGATATGTCTAATTTCTGAAATTAAGTGAGACTTGAGAGAATGGGTCTGATACGTGTTAATTCGTCCGGCTTGGTTTGAATTTGTTGTTGAGTCACTCAAGGGCTTGGAACCCGGTTGAGTCAATCAATCCATGCCTACCGACGTTGATTCAGCCTCTTAATACTTGGCGCTGGATCCAGTTGGATTGAGCCTCTCTTGGGCTGAATCTTGAGCCGTCAAATTGTCTTGTTTGTTACCGACCCTTGGATGTGTTTCTTGATCGACGCTTCCGACGCTTTAATGGAGTGAGTGGATTACAGGATGAGGAAGCGAGGGAAGGTGGCCGTCACAAAGCATGAGCCGATGGATCGATCACTTGATGAAGCTTGCTCTATTCAATTGGGCCGCCCGGTCACCGGCCTCTGGTCTTCGAGGTTTGAGACTTCAGAGAGAGAGCTCAAAAGGGGAGGAGAGATCGATTGCTTCACCCGTGAGGAGGAATCTGCCACTTTCACTCAGGAAAGCTCGGAGGAGGAAGGAAAAGACTTGAGACAGAGAAGGAGGAGATTCTTGAGATAATTCTTCAACCTTTTCTTGTTTTTCTCCTCTCTATTTATAGTCTCTTCTAGAAGGTTCTCTGTATCTCTTGTCTAACTAATTTGGTTAGATTCTATAGTTCTTGCCTCTGTGTATTGTATTTCTTGATTTCTTGCATATCGCCTTCTGTCTACTATTCTTTCCGACATATGTATTGGATGAGTCTTCTTTCCCTGTTGAGCAAATTCTCATTGTATATGGTTCTGGGAGTTAATCTTTGATGTATATTTCTCCATTCTGCTCTTGGGAGCTTTTATTGTTCTAATTGTAATTATTTCTTGTTTTGTAATAATTTGCTAATATTTATTTCTTTATTCCTCTCTGTTAAGGCTGTAATTTATTTCTATTTCTCCATACTTGTGAAATCTTTTAGCCAATCCGGCCTTCTTCTGTTTCTTTTGTTTCTGTTGTTGGCTTGGGGATATGGGTTCATATCATTACTCCCCTCCCCCACCCTGACCTTGTCCTCAAGGTCAAATTCAGAAAAAATTTCCTGCATTTCTTTCTCTGTTACCCAAGATGCATCTGTTTCTAACAGTCCTTCCCACTGTATTAGTACTTCTTTGATTTGTTGATCTCCCCTTAGTATAGTTCTGTGGTCCAGAACTTTGATAGGCTTAATAAGCATTTGTCCTTCTCTGAATTGGGTTGATAATTGTGCTGGATGGATAGTAGAATCTTGTCTGTATGGTTTTAATCTGGATATATGAAATACATTATGTATTCTTCTTTGTTGTAGGTAATTCAATTTTATAAGCCACATTTCCTATTTTGTAGTACTTTAAAAGGCCCTTCTGTAATTTGGTGTATTGATTCCCGTCCTTGAAGTGTAGGGTTGGATCTTAATAATCAATTCATTGACTTTTAATTGAAGCTCTCTTACGTGTTTATCGACCATTTGCTTCATCTGTTTTGAGCTTCACGTAAATTTGCTAAGAATTTGTATGATTTTGTCCCTTTGTTGATCTTGAGTCTACGGATTAGTAGTTGAGAGATTATATGGAATGATTGTAGGAGGAGGTCTACCATAGGTGAAAAGTCATTTGGTGGAAGTATTGATGGATGTATTATAGGAAAACTCTTGAATAAATTGTAACCAATTTCTAGGGTCCAACAAAACTCCTTAGATCTTTGTTATTATTACATTTGGTAACTCGGTTTGGCCATGAGGGTGATAGACTTCTTTGTGTAATGTACCACTTAATTTGAAGATTTCTTGCCAGAAATTACTCATGAATAGAGGGTCTCTATCAGAAATTATCCCTTGGGGTATACCATGCAGTTTGACAATGTCTGATACAAATAGGTGAGCTATGTAGGAGGCTGTAAAACTGGTTGGCAATGCTGAAAAATGTGCATATTTTGACAATCCTACCACCACTAATATAGCGGTTGTTATGAGATTTTAGTAGACACAATAAAATCCATTGATACTTCCTCCCAAATGTTGGCTGGTATAGGCAGAGGTTGTAGTAACCCTGCAGGCTTTTGAGTGTCATATTTCACTTGTTGACATATAGGACAAGTTGCTATGAAGTGTTGTATGTCTTTTTTCATGTGTTTCCAATAGAATTGTTGAGCAATTTTAGCCAAAGTTTTATGAATTCCAGTATGGCCTCCTGTTGGTGTTGAATGTAGTTCTCTGATAATTCTTTGCCTGATATCTGAATTCTGGTATATGACAATCCTGCCTTTATAATATATTAATCCTTTAATATTTTTATACTCTGGAAACAGTTCTTGGTTGTCTGCTATCTGTTGCTGCAGTTTTTGTAATTCAGTATTGGAATTAGTTTCCTCTTTAATCTGCTGAAGCAATGTTGTGAACTGTTGAGTATAAGCATATAGATGTAGGACCATATGCAATTCTGACTGATTCTCAGTAGAATTTGTTTCTGTACTGGGTTCCTTTCTGGATAGAGCATCAGCAACTTTGTTTGAAACTCCTGGTTTATACTCAATAGTATAATCAAATCCAAATAGTTTAAATAGGAATCTTTGTTGTTCAGGTGTTTGGATGGTTTGTTGTAATAATACTCTAATGCTTTTACGTCGATTCGATAGTAAAGTTGGCACCAGTAAATATTGTCTCCATCGGCTTGATGATAGCATAGAGTTCTAGCATAAGTTGAGGATTTTTTGCATTGTAGGAGGTAACTTTTCTTGAAATAAGCTGATTATTACGACTCTATTCAGCTCAGAGGCATCTGTTTCTAGGATAAATGGCATAGTAAAATTGAGAAATGCTTATGGTAATGTTATCATAGCCTCTTTCAATTTGTTGATTCTCTCTGTCTCGTGCTGTTGTTTAAGCATTGATGTTAGGGGAAGCAATTTATAGTTTTGACAAACTTTCTATAATATCTGTTAATCCCAAAATCCTCTTAAGCTTTTACTTTGGCATAGTCCATGCTTGTCTTGTTTGTATTTTCTTGGGATCCACCTCTATCCCTTGTCGATAAAATATGTCTTAAATATGTCTCTACATTACATTTTGAATAAAAGAACATTTGGATGGTTTGACATATAAGGTGTGTTGCTTGATTGTTCCAGTACTTGTAGATGCCCTTGATGTAATTCCAAGGTTTGCGTATGAGTATATCATCAAAAAAACTAGAATAAATTTTCTTAAGAATGGCTTGACAATTCATTAGTGCTTGAAAGGTTGAGGGCATTGGTTAAACCAAAAGGCATTGCTATGAATTCATAGTGACCTTCATGTGCGCTTTGTAAATGTCTCTTATTCGATTTGATGATAACGATCTTAGATCTAGCTTGGAAAAATAGTGGCTCCATATAATTCATCCATCAACTCTTGAGAGTTGGTATGGAAACCTATCGGTATGGTGACTTTGTTTAAAACCTATAATCTACACAAAATGTCAAGTGCCATCTTTTTTCTTGATTAGCAATCTTTGGGGATGAGAAAGCTTTCCCTTATAATCCCCTCATTATCTTTAATCGTTTTTCTATTTTGTTTTAAAGTGAGGATATCTGTAGGTTTTAACCTTGGCGGTTGAGTTCACGTGGCGGTATATTTGGTGGTCAATATCCCTTTTGGGAGGTAAGGTAAGTGGATCCTGAAATAGTTCTTGGTATTGTGCTAATACCTGTTGTATGCTTGCAGGTAAATAGCTGAATTCCTGAGTAGGGACAGCTGTTCCCTCGGTAATTCTCGATCTGTAAGTAAGAAATGATATCTTTCTTGTTGTGTAAAGCGATGGAATGTAATGTTGTCTATTTTGGTTGAAGTATCTCCTTGTAGTTGAATTAATTTGTCATTTTGATAGAACTTCATGGTGAGCTTTTTGTAATACACTGTAGGGTCTCTCCATTCCCTACTAAAACTTTAAAAACTGAGACAGATGTCACTATATGGTCTAGGAACTTGGCAAGTTTAGACTGAATAAAGTTGTGGGTTGAACCACTATCAATAAGCACCGAACTTTTTTTTGCCAATCCTTCCGCTTAAAGTTAGATTAGATTGTCCTGTAAAAGCATTAAGGCTGATTTGAGCTCATCCACAGATCGGATCTTGCCATGAATCGATTAGGGTAGTCTTGCTCATCATTGTGACAAAGAGTTTGGATTTGCATACATGACCAGAAACTTCTCATCACAATTGAAGCGAGACATTTCCTTTTCTATCTTCCAATTGCGGTTAATTTACGAATGGGTATCGTAGTGTGTTGAGTATTGTGGATAATAGGTGCCATTCTTTGGTGTAAGCGTGATGAGCTGTTCATTACGGTTGTGTAGAAATCTGGAAGGTCTGGTTGTAGATATGTCATCTTGTAATCTGTCTTCCATTAACTTGGCTAATTGAAAAGCTTGTTGTAGTGAGTTTGGCTGCAGTGCTCTCACTTCTCTTTTAATGTTTTGCTTTAAACCAGATTCAAAATAACTCTGTAAAAATTCAGGAGGAATTCCTGAAATCTGGTTGGCTAGCTCTTCAAATTCATTGTAATACTCACGGGCGTGGATTTACATTTGCGGTTTAGCCAATTCACCCTTAAATCTCTGTAAAGGAGGGTCCAAACCTCGAATTACTTGTTCTTTGAGCGATTCCATGTATTTAATTGTTTATTTTCATGCATCCATACCGCTAAGTGGGGCCATCCATGTACACAGAAGCAATTATGAACTTTTGATCTTCAGACAGGTTATAATATTGGAAAAATTGATCTGCCTTAAATAGCCAACCCCTTGGGTTGTCACCATTGAATCTTGGCATATCAACTTTGACTGGTCTAGTTGTTTGAAATTGAGATCTAGTATGATTAGGAAATTCTGGTGGGTATGAGTTACATACCTATGATTGTTGCTGATCTTGAGAGGATTTATCAAGTTTCTCCTCTATTGCTGATAATCTTCTGGATACTTCATTTAGTATCATAGTAATGGATTGCATTTGCTCATCATTTTTTATTCGACTGTTTACACATTCATCAATAGTTTTAGGCTGTCTTGTGCCATCTGCCATTGTTTGAGTTGTGATCTCAACGAGAGCACCAATGATATGTCTAATTTCTGAAATTAAGTGAGACTTGAGAGAATGGGTTTGATACGTGTTAATTCAGGTCTGGCTTGGTTTGAATTTGGGTTCAATGAGTCGACTCACTAGGCTTGGAACGTTGAGTCGAATCTGATTTGTGCTTACAGGACGTTGGATTCGGCGTCTTAATACTTGGCCGTTGGATTTGAGTCCTCAGATTGAGTCTCTCTTGACTGAATCTTGGCCTTGATGTTTGTTGACCCTTGGATGTGTTTCTTGATCGGCGAAGCTTTAATGGAGTGAGTGGATTACGGTGTCGATCGGCGTAGGATGAGGAAGGCGAGGAAGGTGGCCGTCACGGTGTGAAGGTGTCGATGGATCGATCGACCGTTTGATGAAGCTTCGGAGAAGCTATTCGTTCGAATTGGAGCGTCGTTCGAGTCAGCCATCATCTTTCGAGGTTTGAGACTCGAGAGAGAACTCAGGGGAAAGAGGGAGAGAGGGGTGATTCTTCCGCCGTGTGAGGGAGAATCGCTACTTTCACCGAAAGCTTCGAAGGAAAAGACTTGAGACAGAGGAGGAGATTCTTGAGATAATTCTTCAACCTTTTCTTGTTTTTCTCCTCTCTATTTATAGTTTCTGATTGCTCTTCTAGAAGGTTCATCTGCTATGTCTCTTGTAACTAATTTCGGTTAGATTCTGTTATAGTTCTTGCCTCTGTTGTGTATTCAGTTGTATTTCTTGATTTCTTGCATATCAGTCTTCTGTTCTACTATTCTTTCCGGTCATTTATTTCTTATGTATTGGATGAGTCTTTCCCTTTTATGTTGAGCAAATTCTGTTGTATATGGTTCTGGGGAGTTACATCTTGTTTTGATGTATTTCTCACGTTCTTTGGGAGCTTTTATTGTTCTAGCTGTAATTATTTCTTGTTTTGTAATAATTTGTTAATATTTATTTCTTTATTTCTCTCTGTTCTAAGGCTGTAATTTATTCTCTGTTTTCTATTTTCTCCATATTTGTGAAATCTTTTGTGTCCCCTTCTTACATTTCTTTTGTTTCTGTTGTTGGCTTGGGGATATGGGTTCATATCACATAGGTTGAATGATGGATGCAGGTAAAGTTGTTTGTTTGTTTTGTTTTGCTTTTAAATCTATGTCCATCAAAGCTCCTCATCTCTAAAGGCATGCTCTTTTACTCGTGAAAGTTGGGAACTTGAGAGTGTATGCTATTTTCCCACTTTTCTTGTTAGTTTAAAAAAAAGGTGGGAAAAGGTCAAATCTCGGTTTCTAATATTATTGTTTTTAAGTGGACTTTGCCTTGAAAATGATTGAAAGAAATGCATCATTGATGAGGTCCAATGAAGGAATGCATTATCAGAAGGAGGGTTGACTTACCACTATCAAAAGCTTGATGTCATGAAACTATAATTTTCTTGACAACAAATAACCAAAAATGCATTTTGTTAACGACACTTATTAAGGAAAGTGAACTTCCTACTCCATGGAGTCAAAGATATGCTAAGATTAGTTTTTATTTTAATTTATTTTATTTAATTATATTTTTTGATTGTTGGCCATAGGAATTCTTATCTATATCCATTTTTTTATATGTTTGTGTCAATGTTGGTTTCTTGAGCCTCCTTACATTTTTGATGCTCTTTAACACTACCTTTTAAGTCCGATGTGAAAAGTGGAGGGTTAGTAAAACATCTCGTCAAAATAATCATGACATGAATCTTTTAAATATTTGTGTTAATGTTAAAGGTCCCAAGCGGCGCATTGTATAGCTTGAATCTGATGAAAAATGTGCAAGACATTGCCTTCAAGCTAGGTGTTAAATATTATGGATCTGGGCAAAAGAAGTTAGTCTATGAAACTAGAATTAGGTTAGGATCTTGGAATATAGATACTCTTATAGGTAAATTAATGAAATTAATAGATATTATGGTTCATAGAAAGATAAATATTTTATGTGTTCAAGAAACTAAATGAGTTGGGGAGAAGACCAAAGAGATTGATAGTTTAGGTTTTAAACTTTGGTATTCAGGTAGAAGTCGAACTAGAAATGGTGTATGTGTGATTATAAATAAAAGTTTGAAAGATAATGATATAAATATTAATAGATGTGGAGATAGAATTATAGCTTTAAAGATTATTGTTGATACTAAGATTATCAATGTTATAAGTGCTTATGCTCCTCAAGTAGGTTTGGATGTAAGCTCGAAAAATTTTGGAATGAATTAGAGAGATAAATACAAAAGATATCTCTTGAAGAAAAAGTATTTATTAGAGGAGATTCAAATGGACATGTTGGTAGAGTGGTAGAAGATTTTAAAAGTATTCATAGTGGTTATGAATTTGGAGTGACTAATGAAGAATGTAGGATTATATTAGATTTTGCCTTAGCTTATGATTTTGTAGTTGCTAATACTTTATTTAAGAAAAGAGATGAACATATTATTACTTATAACAATGGATCTCGTAAAACACAGATTGATTATTTTATGATAAGAAAAATAGATCGTTTAGATTGTAAAGATTGTAAGGTCATTCCAAGTGAAAGTTTAAATACCCAACATCGATTGTTAGTTTTAGATTTTAAGATGAAAAATTGTAAGAGGAAAAATAAATTAAATTATTGTCCTAGGATTAGATGGGGATACTTAAAGAACACAAATAAAAATATTTTTAAGAGCAAGTTACAAGAGCTTAATATTTGGAATGTTCATAAGGAAGATAATGTTATGGGAAAAAAAATAGCAAAAATTAAGCAAGTTGCTAAAAATGCTTGGAGAATCAAAAGAAAAAGCTTCTTTTAATAAAATAGTTGGTGGTAGTCGAGTCAGAAAAGATAAGAAATAAGAAACATTATTATAAAACTTGGTTTATATGTAAAACTTGGAGGGGGAAATATATAAAGTGGCTAAAGATTATAAGAAAACAATATATGATGCAAAAAAATTTAGCTTTTGATTTATACAATATATTAGATACCAAAGAAGGTGAAAGATGTATGTATAAGTTAGCCAATCAAAGAGACAAGAGTAAAGACCTAGTTCAAGAGGTGTATTAAGGATGAAGATAATAAAGTGCTTTTCTTAGAAAAGGATATTGAAAATAGGTGGATGAGATATTTTGATAAACTTTTAATGAAGGATCTGAATTTTGATTTTAGCAACCTTAATACCCTAAACAAAATAGAGAATTTTATTTTTATGAGTAAATCTGAAGTTAGAGAAGCTTTAAAGAAAATGAAATATGGAAAAGCAGTAGGATCTGATGATATTCCAATAGAAGTATGGAAATGTTTAGGAGATCAAGGAATTTCTTGGCTTACAAATTTTTTTAATGTTATTTTAAAGACTAAAAATATGTCTGATGAGTGGAGAAAGAGTTTGTTGGTTCCTATATTTAAGAATAAAGGTTATGCACAAGAGTGTGCAAATTATAGAGGAATTAAGTTAATGTGTCATACATTAAAATTATGGGAGAGAAATGAGTAGAGCATAGGTTACGATGTGATACAAAGTTTCTCACAATCAATTTGGTTTCATGCCGTAGATCTACTATGGATATACATTTGTTAAGAGGTTTGATGGAGAAGTATAGAAAGTAAGGAGGATCGACATATGATATTTATTGATTTAGAAAGCTTATGATAAAGTTTCAAGAGATATTCTTTGGAGAGTTTTAAAACAAAAGGAGTTAATATTGGTTATATTCAAGTAATTAAGGATATATGTATTACTTGTGCCCAAACACAAGGAGGATTGACAAAATATTTTCCTATTTCGGTTGAATTACATCAAGGATCAACTTTAAGTCCTTATCTTTTTTTTTTGGATTGGATGTTCTTACAGAAGATGTACCTTGGTGTATGCTTTTTAGATGGCATTCTTCTTGTTGATAAGACTAGAGGGAGTCCAAGAGAAACTTGAATTATGGTCAACATTAGAGTCTAAAGGTTTTCTTTTAAGTAGATCTAAAATTGAATATATGGAGTGTAATTTTAGTTGTAGAAGTTCTAGTGGTAGGGTTGTGACATTAGGTGAACAAGTCATTAATAAGAGTGAGCAATTCAGATATTTAGGTTCTATTTTTCAAAATGATGGCGACATAGATGGAGATGTTATTAGTAGAATTCAAGTTGGATGGTTGAAGTGGAGGAATGCATCCTTTGTTGTGATAGAAAAGTTCCACTTAAACTTAAGGAAAATTTCATAAGATGGTGGTAAGACCTGCAATGACTTATGGTAATGTTGACCAATAAAGAGAAGCATAAGACTAAGTTAAGTCTGAGATGAGGATGCTCAAGTGGATGAGTGGCTTTACTCTTAGAGATAAAATGCTAAATGAGTATGTTTGGGAAAAGTTGGAGTAGCTCAGTGTAAGATTAGAGAGAGTCGCCTTAGATGGTTTGGCCACATAAAGTGTCGACCATCTGATGATCCGGTTAGGAGAGTAGATGCATTAGATTTGCTTTATGTTAAGAAAGGTAGAGGTAGACCTAAGAAGACTTGGTTAAGATGTATAAAAAATGACCTAAGTATACTTGAATTAAATGAGAATTTGACACAATGGAGACGAATGATTCATGTAGCCGACCCCACTTGGTGGGATAAAGGCTTCTTGTTGTTGTTGTTGTTGTTGTTGTTTAACTATAAGTCCTCTTGTTATTTACCCAAGCTTGTTCATTTAATGAGTGGTAATTAACTTTCGATTGGGACTAATCTATCTATCATTCTTTATTGGTTAACCTTTTTAAGTGCCACCATCCTATCTTGAGGTGACTCATTAGAAAGGATAGTTTCTTTAAATCTGTGCATGTTGAGGCTTCAAAGTTCTTATGCTTTGAAAGTCAGATTGATTTGAAGCACTTATTTAAAATTTTGTTGTTCTCAACCGTTTTTCACTTTACCCTTGGATTTAATGATTATGAATCACTTTGGAATCCTACCTATATGAAATATTGCTGTAGATTTTGGATAGTAAGTCAACATGAATTGTAGCTCTTGAAAGTATAGAATATTTACATATATAAAAATAGTTCAAAATGATTTATGAAGAATATTGTTAATACCTCAAACAATACTCAATGGACTGCAAAATATAGATTCATAATGTTGATCCCAAATTATTTGTATAAATCTACTAATGATGATGATATAATCTCTATAGATCGATACAAACAAAATAAAAATTATGCTTATTATATTTCTACGTGGATTTCATGATTGTTATGTGACAATATTTTGAGAAAGCCATTAACACAGAAGATTGTTTTGTGATATAATCTGATTAAAGTGGCATTATGTGTGTCCATTGTGTCTGCATTGTGTCCATGCCATGTCAAGGTGTCTTAAGAAGTGTCTTTGTTTTTTATTTAAGAAAGCAGATGTGAACAGAAGTAGGTTCAACATTTATTTTTCCATGTCCAACTATCAAGTGACACAACGTGACTATCCAAGTGCATGCGACTGTTTAAATGTATGACAGACATGATGTCTAATAGAGACATACAAGCCCTCTAGGATCATCAATGTTAGTTAGGTTAATTTTGAATACTTTGTATTCTCTAACTTACTTTGTGATGATAGTATGCTGTGATTTAAAGTGCAGTTTTATTTTCACCTTTCTTTGGATCTAAGCTAGAAATTTTTTTTTTTAGTTGTAAGCTGTATTATCATTGAAGCCTATCAATTCGTTGACTTTTGTTCTTTTAATTATCATGGAAACTTAGTATATGTATATTCAAACCAAACCTACATAGAATAGAAAAAAAAAAAAAAGTTTTTTTTCCACCCATTGATAGTGCATGATTTGATTTTGAGATTTTTTTTTTTTAAATTCTAAGTTTCATATGTTTTCCTTTCGTCATAGAGTTGTAATAATGCCAAAACGTTTCATGTCTTCTTTGTAATCTGGGTTTTTTTTGACATCAGGTTACCTGCCAATTACTGGGTGTAATCCTTAAGGAGACTACTTCCAAGGAGATTTAGATGGGTGAGAATCACTATTTCTGACCATACAAACCCTAGAAACCTGTGAGGCAACCCGCATAAGGTTTGTTTAATTTTAGGATGATTCAAGCAGCATCATGCATGGTTTTTAATGCTTATAGGTGATGATTGTCCAGAACTGAAATTAATCAATATGTAAATATTTGTTTCTATGAGTATTAGAAGCTTCATATAACATAAGCAAATGCAGTAGCTCAACATATTTGATGCTTGAAAGTTAATTTATTACTGCATCATGTGCATTTCATTTACGGCCTGCTATTAACAACAATGTATAAGAGCATACAGAGCAAGTTGTCCCAACTTTGTGAGACTGATGATTGCTTTCCTTTATTGACCATAATTTTTAATGATAATTTTGAAATTGATAGGTGTCAAAAATGATAACGGAAAGTTAATTGATAAGTTTGAAATTCCTTTTCTATGACAACCTCACTCTACTGATGCCTTACATATCGTAAGAGACAAATCTTGTTGTTTTGTTTAAGAAGAATATCTTTAAGGATAAGAGTCTAATTAAATTCTTTTATATTTAGTTCTAGACTATCATGGATATCCAACAAATTCATTAAGAAGATTCTATTATTGAAACAACCAAAGAAAATTAAGCTGCTCATATCATAAGAGTTTTTAGAATAGTCAATATATAGTATCCACTTTTTAGTGATCTTCAAAGATCTACCATTTTTAATTTGTATATTTTTTTAAAATAATTATTTTTTTCATTAAAAAAAAAATATTAGAACAAGTGACTGATAGATCTCTACCCTAATGCTTAGAAGACATTTTTATAAAGAAGAATTGTCTCATCTAAACTCTAATTTCAACTATAACTTTATTAAAATTCAGGTTTAAATGTTTTGAAGTTGATTTTGAAAATTTTTTATTCATATATCTGCTTCGAGATCCGTGACTAAATGATTATTTTTTAATGATGTATACAAAATAATAATGGTGGTAGGCTTTATAATTGAAGTGACATGTCATTTGAAACAAAATTTTCAAATGCTCTATAAGAGTTTTTCTCTTTATTGATTCTCTCAATTATAGACCATTTTTAACTATTCAAGTGCTTTAATAGTATCAAAATTAAGTGGCATTAATATCATTCTTGTAGAGATACTAGTTTTAGTCATAAGCATGCAAGATTTAGAGATCGTTTAGTCTTTTTAATTATGCTTGAAGTGCTTGATTTAAGATCACTTCGGCTTGAATTAATACACTTTTGTTGTTATTGGCCTCGTTTTATTGAAATAATTTATCTTGATTATAATTTTATTAAAATCAAAGTTTGAATGATCCTAAATCAAACTTTAAATCTGTGCATGTTATGGCTTCAAAGTTTTTATGCTTTGAAACTCAGATTGAATCAAAGTACTTATTTAAAATTTTGATGTTCTCAACTATTTTTCTTTTTACTCTTCGATTTAATGATCATAAAGCACTTTGGTATCCTCCCTATATGAAATATTGATGTAGATTTTGGGTAGTAAGCCTTGTTTAAAATTATGCAATAAAAAACCTGCCTCAGTGCTTTTTTGAAAAAAATGCAATGAGGTTTACGCCTCATTAGTATTACGTGAGCGCTCTCTATGATCAAGGCCCTTGTCTCATTTTTTCTGAGGCTTATGCCTTTAGATTTAAGTTTAAAAAAATCAAATATAAATTTTAATTACCAAAATAATGCATATGCCCTATATAAGTGCAGCCGATCTTGAGATAAACAATACCTAAATGTCTCCCCTCTCGTGCCCTCTTTGCTCCTTATGCACAGTGCTGACTACCATTGCCTCCATCATTACTTGTGAAGCACTAACTTTGATATTGGATAATTAGTGGGAGAGAACAACTTATTATTTTAAACTTATTTTGAATTGTTATATCATTAGTTCTTAATTTGATATTTTATGTTACTTTGTTACTATCATAACACTTTTTACTTTATGATTCGATGTCAAGATATTAATATGTTATTTTATATTTTGTATAATTTATTACTTCCATTATATTATGATACTAATGTATTACATTTTACTATGTTAATAAGTTAGAATAATAATATATTACTTCTTGCTTCAAACTTTGATGTGTATATTTTACGAAATTTATTGATTCTAAGGCTTAAATCTCATCTCACGGACTAAGAATGCCTCAATACCTAATTACGCAATTTTAAATTTTGGTAGTAAATCAATATAAATGTAGCTCTTGAAAATATAGAATATTACATAGATAAAACATTGTTCAAAATGATTTACGAAGAATATTTTTAAAATCTCAAACAACGCCCAATGAACTGCAAAATATGGCTTCATAATGTTGATCCCAAATTATTTGTATAAAGCTACTAATGATGATGATCTAATATTTATAGCTCAATACAAACAAAAGAAAATTTGTACTATTATATTTCTACGTGGATTTCACGATTGTTTAGGTGACAATATTTTGAGAAAGCTATTAACATAGAAGATTGTTTTGTGGTATAATCTTTCTAAAGTGGCATTATGTGTGTCCATTGTGTCTGCATTGTGTCCATGCCATGTCAAGGTGTCTTAAGAAGTGTCGTTATTTTTTATTTAATAAAGCAGATGTGGGCAGAAGTATGTTCAACGTCTATTTTTTCATGTCCAACAGTCAAGCGACACAACGTGACTATCCAAATGCATACGATTGTTTAAGCATCTGACAGACATGATGTGCAATACAGACATGCAAGCCCTCTAGGACCATCAATGTTTTTTAGGTCAAATTTGAAACTTAGTCTGTGATGATAGTTTGCTGTGATTTAAAGTGCAGTTTTATTTTCTCCTTCCTTTTGTTCTAAACTATTTTGTGATAGAAATGATAGTGAAATAGATGGAGATGTTATTAGTAGAATTCAAGTTAGATGGTTGAAGTGAAGGAATGCATCTGGCCTATTATGTGATAGAAAAGTTCCACTTAAACTTAAGGAAAAATTTTATAAGATGGTGGTAAAGACCGCAATGACTTATGGTGCGAATGTTGGCCAAAAAGATAAGCATAAGACTAAGTTAAGTTACTGAGATGAGGATGCTTAGGTGGATGAGTGGCTTTACTCTTTGAGTTAGAATGCAAAATGAGTATATTCGGGAAAAAAGTTGGAGTAGCTCAGGTGGTAGATAAGATTAGAGAGTCGCCTTAGATGGTTTGACCACATAAAGCGTCGACGTCCGATGACCCATTAGGAGAGTAGATCATTAGATTTGCCTTATGTTAAGAAAGGTAGAGGTAGACCTAAAAAGACTTGGTTAAGATATATAAAAAATGATCTTTGTATACTTGAATTAAATGAGAATTTGACACAGAATAGGACACAATGGAGACGAAGGATTCATGTAGCCGACCCCACCTAGTGGGATTAAGGCTTGTTGTTGTTGTTGTTGTTGTTTTGTTCTAAACTAGAAATTCCCTTTTCTTAGTTGTAAGCTGTATTCTTTATCATTTAACCCTATCAATTCGTTGATTCTTGTTCTTTTAATTATCATAGAAACTTAGTATATGTATATTCGAACCAAGCCTATGTAGAATAGAAAAAAGAAAAAAAGTATTTTCCCCCATCAAGTGCACGATTTGATTTTGAGAATTTATTTATTTTAATCTAAGTTTCATATGTTTTCTTTTTGTCATCAAGTTATAATAATCTCTAAACGTTTCATGTCTTCTTTATAATCTGGGGTTTTTTGACTTCTGGTTACCTGAATCCTTGAGGAGACTACCTCCGAGGAGCTCCAGGTGGGTGAGAATCACCTTTTCTAGCCACATACAAACCCCAGAAACCTGCGAGACACTTGCTTAAGTCTGAACCTGCCACCTCCTTTTGTGAGCAAGATGGGTTTCATTCTTAAAAAAATTTTAGCTGCAAATTTTGATTTATCATAATTTTAATTTATATGAAAAATGTGCACATAAAGTCTTTATGCTGCAATTGCACTCCATGTTTGCAGAGCAAGTTGTCCAACATTGTGAGAATGATAATTGCTTTATTTTATTGACCATAATTTTTAATGATAATTACTTTATTTTATTGAAAATATTTTTTTTCGTACAACATATCACTTAATAACATACCACAAACTTAAGCAACGGTGTGTATCCTACAATTTAAATCATCATAAGCTATAGTTTTGATTTCTAGTTTACTACTCTTTGACAACCTTGTAATTTTGTGTTTTATTAGCCCTTTGTTTGTTTTAAGCATTCAATAAACTTTTTAAGTAGGAATTTGAACTTCCAAGTCTTTTTTTTTTATTTTGTTTGTACTATTTTTTAGATTATTGTCATATCTCTTGAGAAATGACATTGATGTAGCTAGTGATTTTACCTAATATAAAATTATTATTCAAGTTTAAAATTCTAATTTACCTTTTTTAACAACCTAACTTTGATGATTTTCAAGTTATGACCTTTTATGTTTAACATCTTATTCTATGATATTTGCATCTTTTAATTATTATTTGGGGGATTTACATACATACCACACAATTCTTATGTATTTACATATCTAACACCTAAACTTCAATTTTTACATATATAACACCCTAATCTTCAATATCACATCAAAAATACCACTTTATTCACTTTTTAAAAGTGAAATGCACCTTTTTAAGCATAGAAAAGTGTTAGATATGTAAATATCTAACTTTAGGTGTTAGATATGTAAATACATAAGAATTGTGTGGTATGTATGTAAATCTCCTTATTATTTTATAATTTTAATGTATACATTCATTTCTATCACACTCTATATCATTCGGATGAACTTGTTTTAAAAAATTTCTTTCTTAGGGCTTGTATGGTTGACCATTAGTAGGAGGTGGTGGAATTTCTCACTCTTGGAAGTGGATGTTAGCTAAGTTACTTGTAAGAAAACTATTTGATTGAGCATATCTATAAGCTTGTATATAAAACACATAAACACATATCCACATGCACCTCGTGTGACTAGTTGGCACATGTAAGATTCACAAAAGAAATATTAGGAAGTTATTTATATCATTTTGAAATATCTAAGAAATCTTTTGAAAAAAGACTAATCTATCAAAGAAATAATCACTTGAGGGTAGAAGCTTATCTAGATGTTGATTATGTAGAGTTTTGTGCTGTTGGAAATTTGGTGACATGATGTAAGAGGCAAATAGTTGGGCCATATCTAGTGCTGAAGCAGAATACAATGCCATGGCTCACTCCACTTGTGAAAAGATTTAGGTAAAAACTTTTTTGATGAGTTTGATTTTTTATTTCATGGCTTATGATTTTAAATTGTGAAAATGAAGCCACTATCAAGATTGCTAGCAATCTTTTTTGTGAAAGTTTTAAACATATTGAAGTTGATTGTCATTTCATGAGGGATGCCATTTTATCAAAGAAGATTATCACTTTTCATGGCTGTTAGTGAAGAACAATTAAATTGTATTTTTATCAAGGTTCTATGACCTCTTTGTTTTTCAAATTTATTGAACAAGTTGAATTTTGTTGATGTATATACTCTAACTTGAGAGGTGAATGTCAGCATAGGAAAATGTCAAGTTTGGAAAGAAAATTATGTTTTTTATGTGGTGTATATTTTTTTGGTTGTTACGTAGAACATCGTAATCACAAAAGTTTTCATTTCCATGAGGACTACTTTTTTTCAGTGGAATGTTCGAACATGGCTTATGTTTTAGGAGAATTTCGTTGTAGAAGGAGAATTTAAAAATCATATAAGGCGATGAAACAAGATCATTATTCTTCATGTAAAAATAAAACTAAGACCTTGACTTAAAATTAAAGATAGCCAGGAGGTTTAGAAAACACTAGATCTTTGAAACAATGGTTCCATTACAAAATACAAAGCACATCTTTTAGCACAAGGCTTCAAAGAAGAACACATACTAGACTGCTTTGAAACATTCAACATACAAGAAAAAATTACAATCACATGAGTTCTTATTATGATCGTCAATCATCACTAGCCGATTCTGTAGCTTGACATATCGATTGCCTTCCTTCATGGCTCTCTTACTGAAACTACATTTATGCAACAATCTTGTGGGTTCTACGATCTTCAATATTCACATTAAGTAAATCAACCATACAAGGCCATCTATGGCCTCAAACAAGCTCTTAGACAATGGTTTTCCTCTATTTCTATTTTTTTTCCTCAATTAAGGCTTCCACTTTAGCAAAGCTGATGCCTACCTCTCGTCTGATGTATCAAAGAAATCAACTTGAACTCTATCTCGTAGTTTATGTTGATGACATCTTATTGATAGGAAACAATACTTCAGCACTACAGCAGCTTTCATATCAAAACTTTCAGCATCAAATAACTAGAACAAATCAATTATTTTCTAGGAAATCCAGGCAGTTCATACTTTCAATGGTCTCTACTTCAAAAATGACATGCTCAAAAACTATTACAAAAATCTGGAATGCTAATGTGTTGTTCGGCAGAAACTCTCACTGCATCCAAACACAACCGTGACATTCTCTCTAACAAATTCACCAATCCACAATATTATCGACAATTGGTTGGTGCTCTTTAATATCTAACCATCAAAAGATCCAACATACAATTCATTGTCAATCAACTCTCCCAATCAATGCATCGGGTCCTAAACTCCCACTTTCAATTACTCAAGCACCTCATTTGCTACATCAAAGGGGCAATCAATTTTGGAATTCCCATACAACCTGGTGATCTCACTCTACAGACCTTCTCAGATTTAGATTGGGCTGGTGATCTCAACGATCGCAGATCCACTACATGTTTTTGCTCCTTTCTGAGACCAAATCTCATAACTTGGTCAGTGAAAAAGCAATCCATTATCTCGATCTCATCCATTGAGGCCCAATACAGAGCCTTAGCTACAACAACCATGAACGTTATCTGGTTACGACACCTTCTTCAGGACATACGAGTACCTTCCACCAAACTAACTACCATCTATTGTGATTATATCATGGCTCTGCTAGCAATCTAGTCTTTCATAGCTACACAAAGTATATCGAGGTGGACTATCATTTCATCCATGATCACATCAAATCCAACAAAGTTATCATTCAATATATTCATTGATGTAGAACATCATGTGGATTAAAGAATTAAAGGTCAAGGTCTATTTACTAGTTCTCAAGCTAAAACTCATGAAAATTCAAGAAAGAAGAATGCTTAGCCCATTAGCCTGACAAAACTCATTTTATGATTTCATTTTTTTAATTATGTAATTTTTTAATTTATTTCTAGAAACTCCAGATTTTATACTCTGAATTTAAAAATTCAAAGCATGACATGTGAGGTGATTGAATCCACATAAAATAATAGCATGTGAAATGGGTATATGACATAAAATAATTGCTTCACATTAATGTGGCCACCCATCTTTTCTTCCATGTTTTAATTTTTTTTTTCTTTTGAAAGATGATTATAATGGCTATAAAGGAGATATTTTGCCAAATACAAATTATTTGAGTTGTTATTATGGTTTGAGTGCTTGGTGGTCAAATTTTGACAATCTTTGATGGGAGCGCTAGTTATCCACATATCTTTCTTTTCTCACCTCCAATACTTAAGGTAATTTATTTTAATCTTTCTCATATCTCTTAACTTTATCTCAAAACATATACTAAACATTATACTCTTCTCCATTAGCCTACACCTTCCTTCCACTCAATAGTATATTTACTTCATTCATTAGCACCTATCCCTAGTTCTTACACCAAAATAACCACTTAAACCCTATAATTCCTAATCAACTACTCTAGATCATAAATATAGCCTAACCTAAACCTTTACAAGTATTTTTAGCCATTTACCTCATTTAAATCTCATTCCTTAAAGCTACATTTTAAATCAGCCTAATTTAGCACAAATTGTCCTACGCCCTTTATTATCCCACTAAAATTTCAAAATATTTCTTCAGATTTTAATCTAAAAATCTATGGCTTTTTAATTCTCTCAATCCCATAAAAAAGGACACCCGCCTCCATCATTCATATTCAAAATCAACCAATGAATATCTTCACTAAGACTCTCATCATCCAAATTTCAACAACTATGAAATAAGTTAATTATCCAATCATGGAACAGTCGGGCTGACAATGTCATCAATCACAAGCTTAAGTACAGCTTAAATCATCACCCTTCATCTGTAACAAACCTCCACAATCCAGATAGTTCAAGCATAATCTGTATCTGCTTCAAAAGGATTCTATTGTATCTATAAAAATACATATATACTTGTATAATTAAGATACATACATACAGCCAACCTACTACTGAGGGCCATACCAAAGTCTATATTTCCTGTGCTTGCTGCTGACCATGGTGGCTGCCTCGCTGTCAGATCCACATAGTCAGAGAACCCCCATCGGCATTGGGGGTGGCAGAGACTTGAACTTCGGTTGGAACATGATGATAATCTTGGTAGTCTTTCTATGTTCTCTAATATGCTCAATAGGGTTGTGCATAATTGTTCAACGCGCAATGCGGTGAAGTCGGCGGCTCCCATTCGAAACTACAGAGGCAATGGCCGTGCGGCTGGAGGCAATAGGAAGGAAGAAGACTGCACTAAGGCGGATCCCGTTGGCAATTTATGGATATAGCCCGAACATAGTGGCAACTTAATGCCTAATTTGCCTCGTTGAGTTCACCGACAGAGAGATGATCCGGGTGTTGCTGAACTGCAATCTTGGCTTCCATCTTCCATGCATCGACACATGGCTTTCCTGCCACTCGACCTGCCCGGCCTGCCGTTGTCCACTCCTCGTTAGGTCTGTGGCCACCATCTGCATCACTATTGGAGAGCGACTGCTTGAGGAGGATGAAAACTCACCAATGGTGGACGCGGCTAGCTGAAAGTTTATATTTGGCCATCCATAAGGTGCAATCCCTTAAGCATATGCACTAAGTTTGGTGTCCGGAATGGCCAATCGTGGTCTGTGGTTAATCCGATTAGCCATCCATCTAAAATCTTTTAATACAACAAAATTATCACTTTCTGTCTCTTCGTAATGAGTAACCCTCCACAAACAACTCTATAACACTCATCTAACTCCGTAGCTACATCTCATTTGATTCTTTTTGCAACAGCACACAAAACTCGCCAAGCTTTCTCTCGTTCTCCCGTGTTCTTCCCTTTCCACTTCACGCTGCATTCCATTCCCCTAATCGCATCACAGTGCCATGCCGTTCCACCGCTCGGCTTCACTAGCATTCGTCCAAAGTTCAAACAGTTAAGGTGACACTTCAATCGAAAATATTGCTCTTTACTTTGTTATCCCATCTTATTAATCAAGTTAGCTGAAAAATCATAATGAACAAAGCACAACAAATCATAAGAATGAAGACCAATTATAATGTACACACAATTAAAAGGCATCAATATGGTAAAATTGATAAGCACGGCAATCTTCTTGACTTTTAACTTTTTAAATAATTCATAAAATAATGAATACACACCTATATATATATGCTTCACAAATTAGTATTTTCTTTTAACATAGTGATTTATTTGTGATATAATGCCTAACTCTCATTAAGTCTTAAAAGTACAAACCTATGTACCCCAACTTTGTTGTGTTTTTTAAGTAAGTAGCTTTATGTTTTTATTTTTTTAATATCAAATTCTCAATAAAATTATGGAAGATTTACGTACATACTACACTATTCTTATGCATTTATATATCTAATATCTAAAGTTAGATATTTACTTATCTAATATTTTCTGTGTTTAAAAAGTTGCATTTTGATTTTAAAAAGTAAATGATGATGATATTTTTGATGTGATATTGAAGATTGGAGTGTTATATATATATATGTAAAAATTAAAATTTATGTATTAGATATATAAATACATAAATTTGTGTGCTATGTATGTAAATCTCCCTAAAATTATAAGTACCTTGTGGCATATATATATATACTTTAAAAATAAGATTATGAGATATTTTCTTGGATACATAACTATAAAATTTTATATTTTGATCAAACGGTCAATAAAATTCAAAAGCATAC
This sequence comes from Cymbidium sinense, assembly GCA_021442155.1. Classification (NCBI taxonomy): domain Eukaryota; kingdom Viridiplantae; phylum Streptophyta; class Magnoliopsida; order Asparagales; family Orchidaceae; genus Cymbidium; species Cymbidium sinense. The sequence continues at coordinate 34,718,087 of CM038218.1, forward strand.
ACTCATATATCTCATAAATGATGTATTTTTTTTTCTTGAGTAAATAGAAGTATGCTTGTGATATAATCTGAAATTCTCAATAAATTTAAGGGAGATTTATATACATACCATACAATTATTATGTATTTACATATCTAACATCTAAAATTAGATATTTACTTATCTAACATTTTTCTATGCTTAAAAAGGTGCATTTCACTTTTAAAAAGTGAATGATGGGGTATTTTTGATGTGATATTGAAGATTAGAGCGTTATATATATAAAAATTGAAGTTTTAAGTGTTAGATATGTAAATATATAAGAATTGTGTGGTATGTATGCACCCCTAAATTTAAATGGGTATACTAGGGGTGTCAAAATTTGACCCGACACGATAACTCAACCCAAACTCGACTCGAAAAATTCGAGTTTGGGTTGAAGAAATTGACCCGTTTAATATTTTGTGTCGGGTTCGGGTTGACCCCACCAACCTGAAATTGACTCGATTTTAACCCGCGAACTCGAATTTGACTCGAAATTGACCCAATTTATACCCATGAACTCGAATTTCACTCAATTTTGACTTAAAATACATATCTAAATAGATCATTTGGGTCGTGTCACGTCAATCGGGTTGAAGTTGAGTCGGGTTCGAGTTGAAATTTTTGACCCGTTTAATAAACGTCGATTCGTGTCACCTAGTCGATTTAAATGGGTATTCGGTCAACCTTATTCGAGGGGTCAAATTGGGTCGAATAACCGCCGACCAATTCACACCCCTAGGGTATACCTATGTACTCTTTGTATATAGGGCTTTTTGTTTGAGTGCATTGTTAAAAACTAGCTAGTAAAATAATGTAAAATGTTTAATAAATATAAAAGTATACACTTATATACTCCTTTCTTATGTGTTTTTTATTTAGTATATAGTTTTCTACTTTTTTTTATATATTTTTATTAAATAATTTATAAAACAATTAGTACATATCCATATAGTTTACAAATAATTAATGATTCATAATAACGTTATTCAGTTATCCATATTATATTAAAAATAATTTAATTTCTGCTTCCAAATTTTGTATTTGCTCATAAAACATACTTCAAGTGCTTTAAGTGCATTAATGTCATTGCATTGAGTTATCTTAAACTCATTGAATTAGTCTCTCAAATAGCATAATGAAGTTTTCAACTATACTTCATGTATATGAGTTGAGCTCAAATGAATTTAGATTGAAATATTTTTGAAGTCATGAATCAAATTACATAAGTTTTTAATTAAAGTATTGTGGAGAAATTCATGTTTGATTTGATAGATTTTTTTTTTTAAAGTTTTTAAGAACCATGGCTAGCTACTATGTTGTGATTTTGATGTATTCAAAACTCAAACAAAATTAGACGAGTTTGAAAAACATCAAAAATGAATTATAAGATAGTTTGTAATTTCTTAGGGGATGGTGTAAAGTGAAGTAAAGTGAATTCAGTGCATTTATTTTATTTTTTATATTTGACATCATGTAAAATAAAATTTCAAAGTAAAGTGAAGTATTTAAATACATAAAAAGAATCATTTTGTTTTATTTAGAATTCGATTTAATTCTAAATATATCAATTATAAATCGCATGTAGATGTCTTAGTAACCTTGTACGCTTACTATCACCTCACGTCATTTGCTAAATCCTTCAGCTTCTTACAATTCAAGAATATTTTACATTACATTTATTCTACCAAACAAAAAATAAAATAAAATCATGTATTTGTAGAGTTTTCAAATAAATAACTTTAATGTAATTTAAATATATTATATTCACTTTATACTGTATTTCTTTTTCAGACATCAAAATAGCTCCTTAAAAATTACATAATATTTCAAATTCTTCAAATCAATCACCAAAATTTCTAAATTCTCTATATTCTGCATTCAAAATATATTACATTATAAATACATTCAACCAAATAACCACTAAGTAAACTTTTTGCATAATATTTAACCATGTTATTGTTTATCTATTATTTTCAAGACTCACTTTCTTTTGTATGATATCTAAAATTTGATATTAAAAATTTCATTGAGATACCATTTATGATATTCGATACATCCTCTAAATTATCAAGACGAATCTCAAGATATTTGCTTGATCTAATCACCGATTTCAAAGAAACTTACAAATAACCGACCGCCTCGATGACGAACATAACAACATCATCGATAGCGACCGAGTCGACCGAATCGAGCTATCGAGCATAAATGGATCGATCCGCCAAATGGTCACAAAACGACATATTTATAGATCGGTCGCGTCAAGACGAATCCAACGAATCCAAGATCACCCACTCGACATCATTAAGGCACCCGATCATCAAAATACACCGTCGATTGGAGGATCGCCGTCAGATGGGAGTGGTTGGAGTTTTCCAATTTACAAGCTCGCCACTCCCAAAATCTATAAATAGAGCTTCATTCTTACCTTGAAAGGATCGAATCGATCAAGACTGTAGAGCTCGAGAACCACCACACCTCGACGCCAACCATCTATCATCACCGCCACCACCGAAGTCAAGATCGTGAGCTCGCCTAGAGATCGCCTGGGACTAGAAAAGACCGCCTCTTTCTCCTCAAGATCAAGATTGCTCCCTAAGATCGCCTCGCCGCTGGGAAACTTCTCCTTGGAGTTGACCGATATTGCTTAAATATTGTTTCCTCAGAAACACCTTCTTCAACTAACGAGAAGCAGATCTTTGAACACATGAAAGTTCTGACGGCAAGGCCCCGCGTTTTTTCCCTTAACGGGTTTTCCAATGATAACCCTGTGTTCATATCCCCCGCCAGGTTGGATAATTTTGAGCTACAATTTAAGATCTCTGATCTACCTAATAAAATTCTCAAAGACGCAGCCATGCCTCAGGGACAGCTTCCCCATTGCTATATCTCCAATATGATAAAGTGGTGAGGGTCCGCCGCCCTCTTTGGAAGATCGCGTCAAAGGATGGAGGATTCCCAACGAAATTCTTCGACTCTCAGAGGACCAAGAAAACGCTCCAACACACCGAAGAGCCACTGTGTTCCGACCCTCAAGATAATCTTATTTTCCCGAGAATGATTACCGAATGCCTGATCAACAAGTAGAGAACCCTTGGCGCCACATCCGATGTCGAACTTCGATACCGCCGCTTTCACCCCACAATGGCTCACCAGATATTTGAAACTCCACGTCATCTTATACTGCGATGAACTACGACGACATGTGAAGAGTTCCAAACAATCTAATGATCCATTCTCCGCCACCTCTTCCAAAGCTCGCCCCACGGCCGAGATCATCTCACAATACCCGATGACGAGATTCAAGCTTCCCAAAGATGGACCCTTACGATGGCAATAACCGATCCAGACGAGCATCGATTTTCGAACGATCATGCACATTCGCAAAATGACTCTCAGGTCGTATTCCCAAAGAACTCAAAGGACGTGCTCAGATTGGTTCTATTCGCCGCTAAGGGGTCCGTCCGATCATTTGGAGAGCTCGCCGATTTGTGTAATGCTTCCTAACAAGAGAATCATCGTGATTCATCACATCTCTCCGAATCCGCCGTAACATGGAGAGTCCTCAAAGAATACTTCCGAGGTTCTCCTCTCAAGCGGCTGATACCGTGAGTAGATCCGTAACTTTTGAGGGGCTTTCTGAGGACTCCGCCAGATTACTATTCATCATTAATGCGAGACACCCATTCTATGTCGACTGTCCACCAATAGAGGCACAAATCTCCACGAAGCTAGCTCATCTAAGCTTTGAACCACCAAGCAAAGAAGCGGAAGAAGGTTCCCAAAGGTGATGTTCAAACATCTCAAAAGAAGAGAGGCAAAGAACCTCCCCCAAGACCTCCTCGACCTCGATGACTCAATCAGGAAATATACGCTCTCAGCCACAACGCCCCATCGCTATCAGAAGAGGATAGGCCAAGTGGCCGACCTTTAAAGTCCGGAATTGGAAATCAAGAGAAATTCTCGCCACTTTCACCGCATGGCACACCAATCAAGAGTGCCACCAATCAAGAGGAGATTGAAAGACTAATACGTGGGTATCTAGCCGCTTTATACAAAACCAACCCGCCGTCCAAAGAAATCTTGGGGCAACCACTGAGGAACCGCCAAGCTGCCGAGAGATAGAAACAATTGCGAGGGCCTATCGAGCCAAATATTCATTGCCTTCAAGAGCCGTGAGCCAAAGAAGTCTCGTTGACCATTCTATCACCTTTGATGATTTAGATCTAGGGCTTCAGATCCCACATCAAGATCCCCTCATCGCGCAGGTCTGATCCATGCTTCAATGTTAAAAGGATATTGATCGACAATGGGAGTTCGGTTGATGTTCTTTTATTCCACTTTCCTTAGCATGGGTATAAAGAGAGAAGCTTCAACCCGGCCCAATCGTATGGATTTGATAATCGACCCATAGTGGAAGGGACAATCGCCTTCCGTAACTCTTGGAGAATTTCCCCGACACGCAACCCACTTGATACAATTTATTGTAGTCAAGTCTGAGTCCGTGTACAATGCAATATTTGGGAGACCTCTCCAGTCTATATTCGGCAATACATCTGCGTTCTCACCTCAAGATGAAATTCCACACCACCGGCATCTGGTAAGTGGGAATCAGATAGACAAGCGCTATATCAAGCAAGCCCCATTTTACGCCAAGAACCTCAACATCGAGAACTTCGACTACGAGATGAGGATATGCCTCGGAAGGGCTTCTCCTTGAAGATGTAATTTGTCTTCCTATCTCGAAGTTGATCCATCGCGAAAGGTGAAGGTGGGATCGTGTCGCCCACCGGCGTAAATCAATATGTAGATTTTCTGCGTGAAAATCAAGATATCTTTGCCTGGAGCGCATCTGACATTCTGGGCATTGATCCGGAAGTCATTACGCATTCCCTCAAAGTTGACTCAACCTACAAGCCTGATAGAAAAGAACCTTCGCTTCAACGCTTGCAGTCATAGAACAAGAAATCACCAAACTTCGGAAGTCAAGTTCATTCGAGAAGTCTACTACCCCACCGGTTGGCTAACGTGTTAGTCAAGAAGGCCAACCTCGGAGAATGTGCATCGACTACACTGACCTTAATCGTGCATGCCCAAAAGATAGCTTCCCCCTTCCTCGTATCGACCAACTAGTTGATGCGACATCAGGACACCAGATGTTGAGCTTCCTGGATGCCTATTCTGGCTACAATCAAATCAGGATGAACAAAACAGATGAGGAAGCAACATCCTTCCAAACAGATAAGGGATTATACTGCTATCAGGTCATGCCATTCGGACTAAAAAATGCTGGAGCAACATATCAACGCCTTATGAATAAGATCTTCAAGGATCTTATAGGCACAATATGGAGGTGTATGTTGATGATATGTGAAGAGCTTGGAAATATCACGATATTTCGACCGCAATGCTTTGACATTCTTCGACACTACAAGATGCGGCTCAACCCAAGCAAGTGCTTTTGGAGTTTCCTGGAAATTCCTAGTTCATGGTCACTCGGATGAGGCCAACCCCGAGAAGATAAAAGCACTCAAGGACATGTCACCCAAGAACCATCAAGGAAGTCCAACGCTTGACTGGAAGGATTGCGCCTTTATCACGATTCTTGGCCCGCCAGAGATAAGTATCTACCATTCTTCAAAATCTGGGGTGCGAGGAAATGGATTCCAGGGATGATGAATGTCGACGCTGAGCAACTTCAGTCTATTTAGCTTCCCTCTATTATCAAAGCCTATCCAAGGAGAGAAGTCAGACATCTATCTTGTCGCTTCTTCTCATGCCGTAAGCTCCATGTCGACACGCTGGAGAATTCATTACAACCACCCATTTACTATGTCAAAATCCTTTCTCGATAATCAAGACGCTATCCACTGCAGATAAGACATACTTCTAGCATTCTCGCATCTAAAATTACGACCATACTTTCGTGCCCACACCATCAACGCCTACACTCATCTTCCATTAAGAACTATTCGCAAAAAGCTGATGTATCTGGATGAAGTGGTCCCGATTTGGAGAGTTTGACATCCATTTTCTTCCACGCCCGATATAAAGTCACAAGTGCTCACGACTAGAATGTACCATCCATCACCACCGAACAGATCATTCATCACTCCATGACAAATCAATGGACATTATATGTTGATGGAGCTTCGTGTACTTCCTATGGGAGCAGAATTTTGCTCTCTCCCAAGTAAAATAACTTTAGTAGCCACTAAAGTTCCGCCACCAATAATGTCAGACGAGGCCCTCGTAGTGACAAGGCTCGCCATCGACTGGAGGTCCGTAACTAGTCATCTACGATTCACGCCTTTGTGGTTTCACTGTTGAAGGAGACTGATACCCGCCATCCGCAGCTTGCCAAGACTGCCTTTTGGCAAAGTCACTTGCCGTAATGAGACCCATCGATAACTCATATTCTGGGGAGCGAACACGCAGCGATGCCCTCCAAGTTAGCCACAACAACGACAGAGATCTTTTCAAGAGAAAATACATAGAGGACATCCACTTTCCCGAGATTCAAGCGCCCTGGGTGATACAATCCTGAGGACCCAAAAGAATCTTCATGGATTGACCCGATCATGTCCTTTCTTCAAAGCGGGCCTCCAGACCCCACCGATGTATCCGTCTGACGTAGAGAGAACTTCACCATAATCGGTGATGAACTCTACAAGCGTCCTTCTACTTAAAGTGTCTACCACCTTCTGAGGCTAACTATGCAATGCGAGGTTCATTCAGAATTTGTGAACATTTGGGAGGAAAAGCTCTCGCCTCAAAATCATGAGGCAAGGTTTTTACCGCCTACAATGAAGAAGGACGATTGGAGTTTGTAAAGAAGTGTAACAAGTGTTCCATTCCAATCTCACTCATACACCATCTCAGAACTCACCACAATCCAGCCTGCCCGGGGATCGATAATGGGGACCCTTTCCCATTGCCACCGGGCAACGAAAATTCATAATCTTGGCCGCTGATTACTTCAATGGCGGGTGGTGAACCGGCCAAAATCAAAACAAATGCCAAGCAATTTGGAAAAATATTATTTGTCGCTTGATTCCAAAAAAATCACCGATAATGGGACGCAGCTCACGTGAAAGACATTCACATCTTTCTGCCGTGCATATCCGCTAATCCACATGTATCCCATCCAGCAAATGGGGCAATCAAGTCACCAATAGACAATACTAAAAGGCTAAAGACAACCACGCCGCAATGGGTCAAGAACTATCCAATGTTCTTTGGGCTTACCGCATACATCAGGACCCCTACCGGAGAAACGCCATACAATGTGTTTTGAATCAGGTCGTTATTGACATCGGTCCCCAGCCCTAACCCATAACTTTGATGCAAAGAACAACGATAAGCTGATTCATTTGGATCTCCTACAAGAGACCCGACATGCGACAGACAATGGCTTCTATCGAAAAGGATTGCTCGAGGTTTCAACCAAAAGGTCACCATATTCGTGGGGACCTCGCCCTCTAAGTCTCGACTCAGAAAAGGCCCACAACGAACAAACTCTCACCGCTTGGGAAGGCCCGTGGTGGTGTAAAATCCCCGCACGCTTAAGTAAGGATGGGAAAGACTCTCCCACGCACTGAATGCTACAAACATCCGTACTACCAAGATATATCGCCTTTTATTCTAGAATGAAAAACATTATCATCGTATATTTGTATTACAATTGTTGTTATCGAATTACATTTATCGATACTCGCTATTTACTTATTGTCCAACCCGCATCAAGATGTATCTATGTTAAAGTTCTCATATTGTGACTTTTTCTTACGCTGCATTTTAAAACACCACTCAAGAGATACAACTATTGTATCTCATTCGTGGTAAGATCGATCCCTGTGGAATTCGACCGATCTTCCTATACAGTTAACATCGCCGAGTAACGCCTCGATAAACAACTCGATAAGTTGGCAATCCTCTATATCGCCTACAACTTTCTCCATAACATCATCGTAAACGCCCGATACACAACCGAGATCAAGAGGTTAGAGAACCTCTATAAATATACAGTTTATCGCGAGTAACGCTCGATAAACAACCTTGGATAAGTTGGCAATCTATGACGCAACTTTCTCCATAACAAAGTTAACATCATCGTAAACGCCCGATACACAACCTGGATAGATCAGGTTCAGAGAACCTATATATTTCCGCAAGTTTATCATCAAGTAACGCCTAATGATCTTAATAGATCTAAAATCTTTATCATCAAAGTACACTTTGACACACACAACTCCTAAATATTCACAAACAATTTTGTGGATTAACATTTCTCTCGTAACATACAAGTACAATCAACTAAAATAAATACAACATCAGCTGAACATAAAGAAACTACAACTACACTGATGGTCTCTCATAGATGATGAAGAACTATCCGAGTCATCCTCGCCATCAGAAGGGTCGGGGAAGCTAGGAGAAAGGACCTCAACACCAGCCCTACCATGACGCCAATGTCCCTTCAAGAAACCTGATGAAGCCTTCATCAACACACCGCCGCTCCAAAGCCTTCACCTCTACATCATACACGCGTCTCGCCTCAACGTGATCCTCAGATGATGCTCTCAAGGCCGTCAGTTCTGAAGTCCTCCACGTCAAATCCGCTCCCGCTTCTACCCGAGATAAGGCGCTTTTCTCGAAGGCGATCGTAACTTGCTTCTTGCCTCAAGACTAAACCTTCTCTAAGAGATCTTCGAGATCCTTTCATACAAGAACCAACCTCGTTTCTAGCCTCCACTAATTCATCCCGAGTCCGCCAACTTCCCGATTGAAAAAGAAGAGAAGTCGGCTTGAGTCAGCTTCGGTCTGCACTCATCAAGTTGATTCTCCAACACGGACATCTCTTTTACTTTCTCCACATCTTCTTATATATGGAGAAACTTGACCTTTGAACTCAATTCCGGTCATTCGGCCTGATGTTCATTTTGAAGTCAAGTTCTTTGCTATCTCGAAATAAGAAAAATTACGTTAAAGCAAGGAAATGGGAAATAAAAGATGATGAGCAGAAGGATTGTTACCGGTTCTTGACATCTCGGCGACTTCTGCGGGAATGATTCAACGCGTCTCGAGAATGAAGATCCTTGGGGGCGAACGAAGGGCAGACTCTTTTGGGTATCGATATCACCATCACCTCTTCTCCTTTTCCTCTTCTCTCAGTGGAGCGGGTCCTTCTGGCGGGAAGAAGCGGAGGGCGCTTGGGAGATCTTTGGAAACCTCTTTGTTGGGCTTTCTCAACGCAGAAGGCTCATGAATAAAGCCCGTCTCAAACAAAGATTCCTCCCAAATCATTAATATATCGAATCTCAAATCGAAGATCTTGATATTACGGAATTTCGTCATGGTATCTTCATCACCAACTTGTGGGGAATGGGTAAATCTCTCGGCTTTCTCATTTCTCGAGAAGACCGATCATTCTTCACAAAAGAATCACTTGCCCCTTGGGAGGATCCTTCGTCCAGGAAGGTCAAGTGGCCTCTGCGGTGATCGACCATGTGCATGATAGTAAACTTGCACATCCGTGAGGTAATCGATAGTCAAGGTCGCGCCCTCGAAGAAAATATAAGTCCCATCACGATCGTCGTTGCCACCTTTCAGCGGGAAATGCAAACCTCGCATCTTGACAAAATGGCGATCATCTCGGGGGGGAAAGCAATCCACTCATCTCATAAGTGGTGAAATACCGGCGATTGGGCTATCGACTTCTTGGACACTTAAGAACCAAATCATTGGAAAATAATATTTTTTCCGCGATCAATGTGTCTGTCGGCGACTCCGAACCTTGATCCTCCATTTTAGAAGCTTCCCGTCACGCCTCAGTTACAAGGGTGGACGTGTCCCAAAATATTATCACCCATCTACAAACAGGCAACTCCCTGCATCGAGGGAAAATATTCCAAGGAGAGTGCCCAAACTCCCACCGGGGGAGGCTATGCACTCGGCTTGGTAGAGATGAGGTGGAGGTTAATCCAAGAAGAGTGCCCAAACTCCCAGGGAGGCTATGCACTCTGGCAGTGAGATGAGGAGGTGGAGGTTGATCCAAGAGTGCCCAAACTCCCCGGGGAGGCTATGCACTCTAAGAGGAGAAGATGAGAGGAGAGGAGCTTGGGTTTCTTCTTCTTACCCTGGGGTTTATAGACCCCTTAGGGTTAAAAGTAAAACCCTAAAAAACAAAAACAATTCAAAACCCGCCAAGGCAGCCAGCCTCTGGTCAGACCCAGCCATTTGAAGGCATGGTATTCGGCCTTCTGCCAGCGGCCTCAGCCCGCCTCTCCGCCCGCAGCCCCGCCAGATCCGACCGACGGCGTCTCGTGGCGTGGCGTGATGGCCATGCGTGGCCAGACCCATGACCCGCACTGCCCAGCTCCGCGACCGCACCAGCGACGATTCGAGAGGAGACCATGCGTAGCCGTGGCAGCCGCCCGTAACCAACGCCATGGTGGCCTCGGCCCGTGCGCCATGGGCGTATGGGTCCCGAAACTTCCGTAAGTGTCCGAGTCCATAACCTCAAAATCAACACATACTTATCGCGATGCGGCATCGAAAGTTATAATATTATGTTTATGAAGATTTGTTCTCTCAATCGCGTTGATGGACTCTCAATTTTCATTTGCTATTTTCAAGTATTTGACATATATTTTTGGATGACTGAGATACTGTCACCCAAAAATAGAGCAACTGATACATCCTCAGAAAATTAATCGATCAACCGCGAATCTCAAGGCATTTTGATTTGCTTGATCTAATCACCGATTTCAGCAAACTTACATTCAGCGGCCGATGAGACGAACATCAACATCAAACATAGTCGCGATAGGATCGATCGATTGATCGAGCTATCGGCACAAATGGATCGATCGCCAAATGGTCACAACGAAATACATATTCGGTCGGCGGCTCGTCAAGGCATCCAACGAATCCAAGATCACCCATTAGACATCATTAAGGCACGGATCATCAAAATACACCGTCGATCGGGGATCGCTTGGCCGTCAGGAGTGGTTGGAGTTTTCCGCAATTTACACTCGCTCCCAAAATCTATAAATAGAGCTTCATTCTTACCTTGAAAGGATCGAATCGATTTGCAGAGGCTCGAGAACCACCATCGACCTTGGACGCGATCTATCATCAGTCACCGCAGGTAATCTTGAAGATCAGGAGCTCTGAGGAGATCGCCTCAGGGGGTAGAAAAGACCGTTCGCTCCTTTCTCACGAAGATCAAGAGGTTACTCCCAAGATCGTTCTGCCGCTTGGGAAACTTCTCCTTGGGTTGGAGTTGGCCGATATTCTCGAATATTGTTTAGCCCGAAACACCTTCTTCTCCGACTAACGAAGCGACCGATCTTTGAACACATAGTGAAAGTTCTACAGGCAAGGCCGTGATTTTTCCCTTAACGGGTTTTCCGTATAACCCCGTGTTCATATCCCTTGTGTGTTGGATAATTTTGAGCTAAAGATCTACCTAAATAAAATTCTCACGCTAATATTAGATGGAACATATCATCCAATAGTTGATTCAGTTCAAGCTACCTACATTGGGCTATACCAAATCACTGAAAAGACAAATATGTACAAATAAAAATTCAAATTATAATAAATTATAAAATACTAAAATTATCTTAAGACATAGAAAATACATAATTTAAAATTAAATAAATAAATAAAAACTTATCACCATAAATAAAAAAAATAGAATTTAATTCTGAGAGATTAAATAGAAGTATTCAATATTTTTATAATAATAGTCTAAATATAATATTAAATATATTACTATATTTTTTACTGTCATAAATTTAAATAAAATATGATAAATTATAATTTTTCTAATCAAGGCGATGCACTTTATGTATTTACATACATCATTGATAAGGTTATCCTCAATTATTCATTAAAAATATTTAATTATTAAATAAAAGGATAATTATATATATCATCTAATTTTTTTTATATGTTTATTAAATAATCACAATCTGATCTCTCCTTTCAAAATTATTATCTAAATTTTAAAAATCATAATAAACGTTCATCTCATATTTTTCTTTTTTCTAAAATTTTTATGATTTGATTGTGACTTATGTAAACACATGAAGTTAATAGTTAAAAAAAATAAAGAAGGTGTGAAATTTATAAATATATAAGAATTTGATGAGTTATATGTAATTCTAAAAAAAATGGTTATTATTATTAATATAAATAAAGTGTCGGGATATATTGATATTATGTTCCGTCCAATGGCGGCATGAATAATCCACAGGTAAACCTGTTTTCTCCTCCGACTCTCCAACCAAGTCGGAGCACAAACGTTTTTATTTTGATTATTCTCCCTCTCTGACTTCGATTCTGTCACTGGATCCAATAATTTTCCAGTAGGGTTTCGGTTTCCGCCAACCTTCCTTACCTCCATGGAGCCATTGAAGCGACATCTTCGAAGTACTTAGGGTTTTTTATCTAATGCCGGAAATACCGGCGGAGCCAACCCGCCCTACGGCGGACTCTGCCAGGGCAGAGCTTATCGACATGATTCAGCGCTTTCTGGAATATCTCGTTGGGATCTCAGAACGCATGCCTTTCACGATCGATCGCCAGGTCCTTTCATCTGTTCTTTGATTTATGGAGATCGTTTTTTTTTTTCGCTTCGTTTTGGTTGCATTATTTAATTTGCATATGCTGAGTAGTTATTGGTTGGATATGCTTGATGCGAAGATTTTTATTTTTAGTGTAACTTATCGGCTGCTTTACCATCTATAGTATTTGAATGCTGGAGATCGGGAACTATGGCCTAGAATTTGGAATTACTTGGTTTCATAATGCTTTTTATCTGACTAAAATGGAAAGCAAGCTGTTCGCTCATCTTAAAAATATTTTCTGAGAAGCAATCCATGTGATACAAAGTTTCTTAAAGAAAAGAACCAAGAGAATCAATTCTAATTTTTAATTACATATATTTGCACATAATTTCGAAGATCAACAAGAGATGGTTCTGGATAGAAAATCTAGCTCTTTTTGGTTTTCACAATTGCCAATTAGAGGTTAACCTATTCTTGTCAATGGTCTCGATTCAATACCTCACATTTTGTTGTTATTAATGTCCTTCTTTTGAGTTGAGATTATCAAAAGTAATAATGGAAACTTGATGAGTTTGAGACTGATTGCAGGCTATTTAAATTTATATTTAGGGCTTAGCTTCAAAGTTTTGACCATCATAATCCTCCTCATTATAATAACCATCATAATTAGCTTTGTCTCAACTATTTGGGGTTTGCTTTGTGAATCTCTCTTTTCAATCCATTCTTGATTGAGTGCTAGATGAGGTATTAATTTTCTAATTTTATGAGCTTGTTGCTAAAACTTCTGCGAATTTATATAATAAGATTGGTAAATGCATGAAAAGGGGATGTTAAATTATTAATGTGGTAGTATAGTAGATAAGAAATCTAGAGGCCTTGATAAGTTGATCAAGTTATATGCAATTGAGATGATGATAAAATTGATAATATAATCTTAGTTAAAGATAAAAACATCAAGAACACATGAAAATACTATTTTGAAAAATTGTTAAATGAAAGTTTTAAGGAAAAACTATTTTTTCAACAACATAGTAAAGAGCATAATAAGTTATATTATAGATTGACCAAAAAAATAAAATTGGAGGTAACAATGAAAAAGATGCATAATGGTAGAGCTTTAGGCTTATAAGTGATACCTATTTGGATTTGGAGGGTTATTGGGATAATATTGTACTTTCTTAACATGTAATTTTAATGAAAATTTAAAGATTAAGAAGAAATCAAATGATCTAAGATGTATTTTAATACTTATATTTAAGAATAAAGTAGATGTTCAACATTTTTGTAATCATCGAGAGATCAAATTTACGAGTCTTATGCTAAAGTTATGTGCTACATTAGTAGAAGATAGGCCTATAAAATTTAAGTTAGCTTTGAAGATTTAATTTTGTTTATAATATTAAAATCTACTATAAGTGTTCATAAAATTAATAAAAATACAAAGTAGGAAAGATTTTTTATGATTTTCATCAGTTTTGAAAAGGCATATGATTGAGTAATACATGATTTGATTTGGTTTCCATTAAAAAAGGTGTTTATCAAAGGTATTTTGTAGTTAATTATCTAGTATTTGAAATAGTGCAATGACCACAGAGTTTTAAACATATGATTACATAATCGATCAGCACTGAGTACATCAATGATCAACTATAATGGTTTTGGTAAAAAATATTTTCAATGGAATTTTATAGATCAAGAAGATTGCAAATGGTTGAAGAAGAATTAATGAAGTTATGTGAGAGATTAATAGAAGATAGATTAAAAAAAAATTGTACTAGTTTTGTAAAATCATGCTTGTTTTATACATGAAAAAATGCTATAAAAATGGTTGACTTATTAATTCAATTAATATAAAACACAGAATTGAGAAAGGATTTTGTTTTCATATTTTTGTTAATCTTGAGAAGGCATGATCATGTTCTCATTAATAAAGAAAGTTGTCTTAAATATTTGTTGACATTATTAAAGATTTGTATGATGGAGTATTGATTAGTATTAAAAGCAAGGAGTGATAAAAAACATTTCAATTAAATATGATTACATCAAGGATCAACATTAAATTATTTTTTTGTATTAATTATGGATATACTTGCAATGGATATTCAAAGTAAGGTGTCATAATACATGTTTTTCATATGGCGTAGTTCTAATTAGATGACGCCTATTAAAATAAGTGAAAAGTTGGAATAATAGACTAAACATTAAAATAAAGGGTTTAGCATTTATATGATGAAGATTGAGCATATAAGATTCAATTTAGTTGTTCCAATGTTAAGAATCATCAATTAATATTATTTGGAGGTAAAGTGATCCCTTTATTTTATATGAGTAAGTGCTCTATTTCTCATGATTAGGAGAATAAGGAAACAAATTTTATAGTTAAGGATAAGCAATTTAAATAGATATAAAAAGACCAACATCAAGGAGACTTCATCACAAACTTTAGAAAATTGAGATGAAGTCAGCTATATTGTGTACATCCAATTGTTGACATTGAAAAATGAGAATTCATTAAGCCAACTCAAAATAGTTGGGATAATGCTATTGATGATGATAATAATCTTTATTTTCTAGTGAAATAATGTGCATCTTAATTTTAGTTGGTGCAAGTAGTGTTTATCTTGGATGCTTTTTATGATGCCATCTTATTGCATCAATGGCATTTTTTTAGTGTAAATATGATTTCAAATATTTTTGAAAATGACATAAATTGATTGTTTTAATTAACTTTAATTGTTTTTATTTGTTTTAACTTTGCTAAGAGTACACTTGCTTTTTTGAACTCTACTGCTTGTTTTAATGTGATGAATTTGGTGAATTTTTGTCAATATTGTAAGCAGAAATTCCATTCTATTACAACTCTTGCTGCACTTTCTGTTGGGGTATTTATTACTTGGAAACTTTTGAGAGCTCCACCTGCCCGTCAAAGAAGACAGCTTAGACAGTCCAATGTTGTAGTTGCTGTTTCTGGTGCCAGATCTAGTTCAAACTCAGGACTGACATTATCGGAATACCGTTCATCCTCTGCTGAGTTAAGACCACATGATAGAGTTGATGAGCTCTTCCAGCCTGGAAAGGTATTTGACATGTAATATGGTTGCCATTAATGCAAATGATTGGATGTTAACAGTTGGAAGTTCCCTTTGGCAGCGAACGTTGGAACAGATTATAAGGCATAGGCTGAATGACGGACGCAAGGTAAAGTTGTTTCTTTGTTTTGTTTTTAAATTTGTGTTCATTAAAGCTCCTCATCTCTGAAGGCATGCTCGTTTACTCATGAGAGTGGGGAAAGTGAGTGTGTATGATAGTTTCCCACTTTTCTTGTTAGTTAACGAAAAAAAAGAAGTGGGAAAAGGTCAATTCACGGTTTCTAATGTTATTATTTTTTAAGTGGACTTTGCCTTGAAAATGATTGAAAGAAATACATCCTTGGTGTTGTCCAATGAAGGAACGCATTATCATGAGGAGGGTTGACCTTCCACTCTCAAATCATGTCATGAAACTATATTTTTCTTGGCGGTAAACAATCAAAAAAGCATTTTGTTAATGAAGCTTGTTAAGAAAAGTGAACTTCCTACTCCATGGAATCGAAGATGTGCTAATTAAATTTATTTATTTTTAGTTATATTTTTCGATTGTTGGCCATAGGAATTCTTACTTATATCCATTTTTTAGAGTTTGTGTCAATACTGGTTTCTTGAGCCTCCTTACATTTCTGATGCGCTTTAACTATAAGTTCTCTTGTCATTTTCTCAAGCTTGTTCATTTAATGAGTAACAATTCACTTCCGATTGGAACCAATTCATCTGTCATTTTTTATTGGTTAAACTTTTATAAGTGCCAGCATTCTATCTTGAGGTGACTCAGCAAAGAGCTTAGTTTCTTTAAATCCGTGCATGTTGAGGCTTCAAAGTTCTTATGCTTTTACACTCAATTTGATTATCACTTGATGTTTTCAACTATTCTTCATTTTAATATACAGAGATACAATCCCTCTAGGACTATAAATGTTATTTAGATAAATTCTGAATACTTTGTATTCTCTAACTTACTCTTTGATGATAGTGTGCTGTGATATAATGTGCAGTCTTATTCCTCCTTCCTTTTGTTTGAAACTGGAAATTTCCTTATGTATTCTACCATTGCCGGTCCCAAGTCCGGATGCAAAAAGTAGAGGGTTGCGTTAGGTGACGTGCAGTAAAATTTGTCGAAATAATCACATGAATTCTTTAAATCATTGTGTTAATGTTAGGCGCCCCCCTGAAACTAGCGACTTGAATACAAAGAAAATGTAGAGTCACGATCTACCGCGCATGTTAAATAAGAGGTTCCCACATTATGATCTGATGCGCAAAGAAGTTACCCATGAAACTAGAATTAGATCTTGGAATATAGATACTCTGTAAATTAATGGAATTAATAGATATTAGTTCATGAAAGATAAATATTTTATGTGTCAAGAACCGAATGGGTTGGTAAGAAGGAGATTGATAGTTTAGGTTTTAAACTTTGGTATTGGGTAAAAGTCGAAGAAAGGTGTGATTATAAATAAAAGTTTGAAGGATAATGTTATAAGATTAATAGATGTGAAATTAATTATAAATTTTTAAAGATTATTGTTGATACCAAGACATCAACGATTCACTCCCTCAAGTAGGGAGAGTAAGATTAAATTTTGGAATGATTAATCAAAAGATACTTTTGAAAAAAGTATTTATTGGGGAGATTTAAAGACGTTGGTAGAGTGGTAGAAGATTTTAAAGTATTCATAATGGTTATGGATTTGGAAATGAAAGAAGGTAGACATTAGATTTTCTTACATGATTTTGTAGTTAATCTTTATTTAAGAAAAGAGATGAACATATTATTACTTATAAAATGGATCTAGTAAAACAGGTTGATTATTTTTTGATAAGAAAAATAGATCGTTTAGAAGAAAGATCAGAAATCATTCAGTGAAATTTTAAGAAACATTAATTATTAGATTTTAGATTGTGAGAAGAGAAAAAAATAAACTAAATTATTGTCCTGATTAGATACACTTAAAGAACACAAATAAAAAATATTTTAAGAAGCGTAAAGAATTAAAGTTTGGGATGTTCATAAGCGTTAACGTTATGAAAAAAAATATCGTGAAATTCAGGATGTGTTTTGTGTCAAAGGAAAAGCTTTTAATAAGAATAGTTGGTGGTGGAAGATAAAATAAAGAAGATAAGATTGTTATAAAACATTGGTAGATGAAAAAGGAGGAAAGATATAAAATACCAGAGAGATTCTAAGAAAGAAAATATGATTTAAAAATTTATTTTACTGATAGATACAATAGACAAAAGAAGAAAGATGTATATAAGTTAAAAGAGATAAGAAAGAAAGACATAAAGTGAGTGATAATGAAAATAATAAAAGCTTTCTTAAAAAAGATATTGAAAATAGGTGGATGATATTTTAATAAACTTTCAATGAAAGATCGAAAGACGATTGATTTTAGAACCTTAATCTAAACAAAAATAGAATTTCATTTATAGATTAGTAAATTTGAAGTTAGGCTTTAAAGAAAATGAAATGTGAAAAGCAGCAGACCGGATAATATTCCAATAAGTGTGGAAATGTTTAGAGATCAAGTTTCTTGCTTACAAATCTTTTAATGTTATTTTAAAGACTAAAAGATCTTGATAACATGCCATTTAAAATTAAGAAATAACAAAGCATAAGAAATGCCTCTAATCACAATCGAAATTAATTAAATTCATTTGATTTGAAAATTCGCCTTCATAATGCGCGAAGCATCAAAAATAATTAATTAAAATATCAATCAATTAAGGATCAATCAAATAATTAAAATCAATTTTAATGAAATTATGCGACATCGAAGTCGAAGCCCTCGACAACGAACGACCTTCATTCAAAATTGATCGCCGTTGTCGCCAAACGTCAATTCTATCAAACAACGCCTTCCGGTGACCGATTCGCAAAGTGTGCGCGACATCGGCCAATTAATGCGACGCGCACATTTAGACCTAACTTCACTTTGCCGCCGACGTTGTCCAAACAGCCTCCGATCACGAAATTGATCCGCGCGGTCGCGACAACAAACACCTAAAATTGACACCCATATTAGTGTTATTATTAAGATGATTTGTACATATATATTAATTACCTTAATTATTAAATTATTCAATACCTAATCTCTTAATCCTCTTAATCCTTACCTAACCATTGCTCAAACTAATCGAGAGGCGCCGCTAAAGGCCGAAAGGAATCGTCATTTCATTTCACGCCTCTACTCTCATTCGCTCTTCCTCTCGATCCTCTCTCTCTCTGCTCTAAGCTCTAGGGTGCATTCTCCTCTCCTCTTGCTCGACCAACCCACCACGGCCTCCTTCTCCTCCTACTGAGCTCCTCAGTTCTCTCTCTGCTCAAGCATCAACCCTAGCGAGCAAACAGAGGACTCGATCCTTCCGATTCCTCTTCCAACCAAACCCCTGTGTTGTTTCGCTTTCAATCTGAGCTATATTATGCTATGTGGGTTTTTCAGGAAATGTAGATTGCTTTCCTCTTCCATTTGTGTTTTATGGTTGATTTGTTTCCTGGTAATATAAGAAATTAAGGTGATTGATTTATGCTACAAGCTTTCGCTTGCTTACTTCAGGGAGTTCATTCTCTTTGTTTTGCCTCCTTTCCTTTCGTCTGTCTGTTCTTTTCCACCTTGACGAAACGAGCGAGGCTTTCTTCTCCTCCTCATTGGATATGTTGGGTTTATTTGTTTTATGTTTGCTTTTCCTTCTAAAGTCGAAATGAGAAGTTCATTCTCTTTGTTTCCTCCTTTCCTCTCGTCTCCCATTCATTGTTGGACGCTGTCGAGGATGATGATATGTTGATTATGTGTTTTGGTATCACAATGTCACTTTATTATTTACCTTGAATCATATTTTTGTTATGTGTAGTTTTCTTCTTGTTGGTAAAATCAACCAAGAATAAAAGAAAAATGCAAAGAACGCTTTAGATTTCATAAGGTTCAATGGATTTTATTGATGGAAATCTGATTCTTAAAATTGATGTTTCTTTCCTCCTTCCAACCGATTTTGTTATCCCTTGGACACAAATTTTCAATAATATTGTTATTGATAAGTGGTTCTTTAAAATCGATTTAAATCTTGCAATTTCTTTATCTTTATTCTTGAACTCGGTGACTAGTTTCTTCAAGAGGAAGTTGTAATTGGTGTTTTTGTTGGGAGTATTGTTTGCTAATGATTATATTTACTCCATGCTTCTTATGGGAAATCAATTAGTTTTTTCTAAAGGGAATGCTTCGAAAATATTTTCCCAAGGGGAATCAATCATTTTGTTATTTAATGCAAAGATCTTTGAAAATATTTTCATCTAAGGAGAATCTAATATGTTATTTGACAATAAGGTGCTAAACTTTCTTATCTTGGGGAGAAATTAATCATTTTTGATGAGATATGATGCTCTCCATGAATTTCATGCTTCTACTTTGCTCAATTGATTTCCTAGGGAAATTATATATATATATCACGCTCTTCATATGGCTGAAATTGTGATATAGTACCGCCATTTCTCCAACATTAGAAACGCTTACGCTATCAAAATTTCTACGGTCTCACGACATACACCTATACATGTCTTTTCGACATTGCGGGTAGCTCTCATAAGAACTCCCACATGTGAGAGTGTTTGTATTGATTATTACGCTCCTAATCAAATATACATGCTTCCTTGTTTATATGCAAACGCGAGTTTTAAATTCATGATATATACCTACCATGTTCTCCATGGTAGGAACGCTACGCTATCAAAATTTACTGGTGTCTCACATACACCTATACATTTTTTCGACAGAGGCGTGCCCGGCCTCATGAACCCCACATGTGAGAGTCGTTGTCAGAATTTTGATTACGCTCTAATCAAATATACACGCAGTGCTTTCTTTTGTTATATAAATGCGAGCTTTAAATTTATGATATATATCTACCACTGTTCTCCAACATGAGAATGTTACGCTATCGTATCAAATTTGTCTCACGACATACACCCATACACGCCTTTTCTTTTCGCATGGTGCGAATCTCTCATCAAGAACCCCACATGTGGGAGAGCCGAGGTCATAAATTTTGATTATTATGTCTAATCAAATATACATGCAGCTTTTCTTTTGTTTATATGCAAATCGAGCTTTAAATTTATGATATATACTACCATGTTCTCCAACATAGGAAATGCTATGCTATCAAAATTTCTACTGCATGTCTCACGACATACACCCATACATGCTTTCTTAAGCATGTAGCGTGGGCCATTCAACCCCCACATGTGGGAGAGTCGAGACTTGTAAATTTTGATTATTTTGTTTTAATTAAATACACGCACAATTATTATATATATAAACGCAGTTTTAAATTTATTACTATAGATACCTACGTTCTCCAACATGGAACTGTTCATGCTATGCTAACCCATACACGCCTTTCTTGCAAATAAATTTTGGTCATGGTCTCACGACACCTACCATACACGCCTTTCTTGGCGGGAAGACTAGCCCCTCGGGGATGACGACGGAGGTCAAATTTTCAAAATAAAAAAAGAGGTGAAATATGTCATATATAATGCTTATACTTTAATTTCATATATATGTGAATGCAAATTTATCTTTACTATAAGTACTGCTCACATCGTTCCACGTAAACTCATGATAAGTACTTCACGTTGTTAACGCTAGAAATCATATACTGCTCACGTCAACGCCAAGGAAATGTCGAAACCCATACACGCCTTTCGCAAATAACAATTTTCACGGTGTCTCACGATACCTACCATACACGCAGCGTGAAGACTCCTCAAGTAGCCTCATCGCGGGATGACGGGAGCCAAAATTTTGATAAATAAAAGTGAAATGAAGTTGATTTAAGGACATATACGATTATTGTGCTTACCATTCATCATCTATATGATAATTCTAATACGCTTACCTATGCTACTTTTAGTTACTGAATCTTCATAAATAAGATGACAATTACTTATTTAAAGCTCAAATTCATTTTTTTCTCACTGATTATGCCATATGAATGAAATGAAAATGTGACGCTCAACGTAAAGATCATCATACGCCATTTAAAACCAATGGCAGAGCTCATGCTAAAATTTAGAATGATTCAACAAGATATTCAAAAGTAAGTATCTTATTACGTTCAATGAATGCCTTTAATAGTCTTAAATTTTAACCATTTGATCTACGCAAATACCTAAAGAATCAAATTCATACTCTATAAAACGCCGATTTGTGAGAACGAACTTACATGATTTTCCAAAGATATCATCTGAAGCATAATCACTTACGAATGCGATTCATATTTTATAAAGACTCTCACTGATACACGCAAATAAATAAAAGATTCAATGCACATGTGATATCATACTGACTCGACAAATAAAGAGAGTCAACTTATTTTTACCTTATAAATGACCCTATTTGATCTATAAACATTTAAAATAATATTTGATGAATAGATCTATATTTGATTTACAATGTTGGTATCAATTCTATGTTTATAATTCAACATCTATAGATGTCAAACATCTTTCAACTGACATTTCAATCCCATATAATATTTTAAAAAAAGAAACAAATATAAAGTGAAGTATTCAGCTTAAATGCTTAAATAGTATATATGCAAAATCGAATTTAAATGAAAGAACACATCATCCCGATTCAGACCGTCCTTAACAAAACCTAAAAAATCTAATGACGCTATCAAATCTAAGTTAATTACATAAACGACTAAAGATAAATCTATCCATCAGCACATTTCTAAATCAAGATTCAAGAAAAATCAAACCCGATCCTCTAAGTATAATCTAAATAAGGTGATAACGATCTTCAAATAATTAATCAGATCACCGCAGAAGATAAATGAGTGTGGTATACTTCCGGTTTCTGACGCCCCGTTAACAAACCCAAAATGCCATATTAAAACATAAACTCGAAATTGAACCTACATTTCAACTAGACATTCAATGTCCATACAAGATTTTAAAAGAACGATATCAGATGTATGTGTTCAAATAATGGACATGTAAAGTTGGTATAAAACAAAAGAATGATGCTACATCTTCCTGCTGGTCTTCGGACCCCGTTAACAAAACTCAAAATCAAAATTGACATATAAACTCAACTATTACATTCTAATGTCCATACAATAAAGAGATATATCCGTATGACGCCGGAGAAATATTAAGTCAAATACAAAAGAACAGATGCTACATAATCTCTTGGTCTTCTGACCGTCCCGTTAACAAAACCTAAAAATTTGATATTATAAGAATTTCAAATTAATAATATCCGGTAAGTTAATTCCATATAATACAAGATATAATTAACCGATACTTTTAAAATTCAAATCTCGAAGAAAAGTCCCAAACCCCATCCTCTATTGCTAATGACGGAAGGATTATACTTCGAGATGAATGCACCATCCTCAGAAAAAAACCCACGTAGAGACAGGCCTATCAATCGATATTAACCCTGTGATCGGAAGGGTAATTATAATTTAAATTTTAATGATAAATGATCATATATTCGAATCTAAATCAATCTTAAAATGATCAAAATTCAAATAAAATAATAAAATATAAATAAAAAAAATAAAATTAATTATTTAAATTAAAACTAAAAATAATAAATAAAATAAATCTACCCTCGAATTGTTTTTTTCAGTGACAAATTAAGAAAACTTTGCTCAAAAGACTAATGTCAAATTAAATACATAACTACCTTCACACTCAAATATTCCTAAAGCTCGTAGCGACGCCCGGTCCTCCGTCTCATGTTTTGCTGATATGACCACATAAACGACGGCTAATTGACCCTTCGACCGTGGCCGCGATATGACACCACTAAATTATTTGCCACGCCGCACTCAGATGTTCTAACGGCTTTTTTGAGTGAAATGTAGAATTGGGCAAAAAAGTTTTACGTTAAGGTTGACTTATATTTGTCCCCTTAGACAAACTCCACCCCAGTCTACAAGCACCTTGACGACGTAATAGTGTTGCCGACAGCGATCCTTCATGCCGTCAACTACCTCCTCGACTAAGGACCGCGGATGACACTAACCATGATCTGACGGGCCATTATCGCTCCACAAAAGTTTTAAGTTAAAATAATAAATTTCATAAGTTCTAAACTCCACTCACCGCAATTATATACTGTTTTAACGATTCATCGTTTTAATCGAAAGTGCTTTCTCAAGAGAGGTAATTAACTATGGCCATATATAGAAACCCGA
This sequence comes from Cymbidium sinense, assembly GCA_021442155.1. NCBI lineage: Eukaryota > Viridiplantae > Streptophyta > Magnoliopsida > Asparagales > Orchidaceae > Cymbidium > Cymbidium sinense. The sequence goes on from CM038218.1 coordinate 34,741,992, forward strand.
ACCAGATATAAAAGTTCTCACCAAAATAAGAACGAAATCTCTGTCTTATCTACTATTCATCTCGCTTTCCGAAATTATCACGACACCTAAACAACTCTTTCTTTTTTTTTCAGAAAGAGGGTGAATTTTCTGATCCCACACCGATGAGTGTAGAAAGAGTTGGTTCCTATATTTAAGAATAAATGTGATGTACAAGAGTGCAAATTATGAGAATTAAGTTAATATACATTAAAATTATGGAGAGAGCAAAGACGTTAGATGATGTTTCTCACAATCAGGTTTCATGCCGTAGATCTACTATGGATGCTATACATTTGTTAAGAGGTTTGATGGAGAAGCATAGAGAAAATAAGAAGGATCTACATATGATATTTATTGATTTAAGAAAGCTTATGATAAAAGTCTCAAGAGATGTTCTTTGGAGTGAACGAGAAGTTAATATTGGTTATATTCAAGTCATTAAGATATGTATACAGAGCGTTACTTGTGTCCAAATACAAGGAGGATTGACAAAATATTTTCCTATTTCTTGGATTACATCAAGGATCAACATTAAGCCCTTATCTTTTACTTTAGTTATGGATGCTCTTACGAGGCATTTACAAGAAGATGTACCTTGTATGCTTTTGTCGATGACATTCTTTTGTTGATAAGACTAGAGGGGAGTCCAATAGAAACTTGAATTATGGAGGTCAACTTTAGAGTCTAAAGGTTTAGCTAGATCTAAAATTGAATATATGGAGTATAATTTTAGGTAGGTTTTAAGAATTGTGACTTTTGTGATCAAGTCATTAATAAGAGTGAGCGAATATTTAGCTCTATTGTTCAAAATGATGGTGAAATAGATGGAGATGTTATTAGTAGAATTCAAGTTGGATGGTTGAAGTGGAGGAATGATCCCTATTATGTGATAGAAAAGTTCCACTTAAACTTAAGGAAAATTTTATAAGATGGTGGTAAGACTGCAATGACTTAGTAATGTGGCCAATAAAAGAAAAACATAAGACTAAGTTACAGATGAGGATGCTCGTGGATGAGTGGTTTTACCCTTAGAGATAGAATGCAAAATGAGTATGTTCTGGGAAAAGGGAGTAGCAAAGTGGTAGATAAGATTAGGGAGAGTCGCCTTAGATGGTTTGCCACATAAAGTATCGGCCGTCATGACCGATTAGAGAGTAGATGCAGATTAGATTTATGTTAAGAAATATAGAGTACCTAAAAGACTTGGTTAAGATGTATAAAAAATGATCTTAGTATACTTGAATTAAATGAGAATTGGACACAGACAATATGGAGATGGGATTCATGAAATTGACCCCACCTAGTGGGATTAAGGCTTGTTGTTGTTGTATTCTACATGTATGTTTTATTCTTTATCATTGAAGTCTCTCAATTCGTTGATTCTTGTTCTTTTATTATCATAGAAACTTATGATATGTTTAGTCAAACCAAACCTACGTAGAGAAGGAAAAAAAAAAGTTTTTTCCCCATCAAGTGCATAATTTGATTTTGAGAATTTTTTTTTCTATCCTAGATTCATGTGTTTTCTTTTTGTCATTGAGTTATAATAATCTCCAAACGTTTCATGTCTTCATTGTAATCTGTGTTTTCTGGCTTCAGGTTACCTGCCAATTGCTGGGTGTAATCCTTGAGGAGACTACTCCGGATGAGCTTCAGGTTGGTGAGAATCACCTTTTATGGCTTACAAACCCCAGAAACCTGTGAGGCATTTACTTAAGTCTGAACCTGCCATCCTTTTGGGAGCAAGACGGATTTTATTCAAACCTTTTCTTATTGTTTGGAAAATGCCTCTTTGATTTATCTTTTATTTTGATCAGATGCACTATAATTATTTATATCATGGTTATGGCAGGAGCATGCAACTGTTAAATCTTCTGTTCGGGAGTTGCTACTAGAGATACCAAAATTCTGTGATCTGTATCTTATGGAAAGAATTCTTGATGATGAAAGTGGGGTGGGTGCACTAATTATTATTTACCTTAGTTAAACTTCTTTTTGTGGCATCTTCAAATTTGTTCAGTTATTTTCTTATATATATATTCTGAGTCACCTGCATAAGGTTTGTTTAATTTTAGGATGATTCAAGCAGCATCATGCACGGTTTTTAATGCTAATATGTGATGATTATCCAAAACTGAAATTAATCAATATGCCAATATTTGTTTCCATAAGTATGTTCTTCTATTCATAATTTATTTCATGATGGAAGTTGCAACAGCTTGCAGCAACTTTCATAAAATTTTGTGGTTGCTGCATTTCTGTTCAGGCAATTTTCATGCGTGTATGCAAAGTCGCATGCATATGGTTAAATTAGTTATTCGTTTTCTCCCATTTGGTTCTGTTATGGTAGCAGTACTTAGTTTTTAAGTTTGCATAAATGACTGTTCTTCCCAGATTGAACTTGTACATATCCTTAATTGTTCCACTTAGCATGATGAACTTCCAAATTATTCAAGGAAAAAAAAACTTGGATTTTTTCATATTTACTAGTTTTAATTGTATAAACTGAAAATTTATCATATTACTTTTTTGTGGCTGTTTGGTTTTATGATAATGGATAATGATGGGTTTAGGATGAATGCAAAATGAATGTGATCGATTGTTTTCTATTCACTTGAGATTGGAAAATTGAGTTTGTGATTTGTTTTAGAAGCTTCATAAAATAAGCAAATGCAGTTGCTCAACATATTAGACGCTTGAGAGTTACTTTTTATGTGAATTTCATTTACAGCCTACCATTAAACACAATGTGTAAGAGCATACCTGCTTCCTTGCCCCAACATTGTTAAAAAATTTATATCTACAAATCTTGATTTATGATAATTTAAATTTATATGAAAAATGTGCACATAAAGTCTTTATATTGCAATTGCATCCGCACTCACCCCTTTTGTGGCTTCATGATCATGGGTCAACACATTTACAGAGCAATTTGTCCAACTTTGTGAGACTGATAATTACTTTAATTACAATGATTTTTTAATGGTAATTGTTTTATTTTATTGAAAACAATTTTCCATGCAACTTTTCACATTAATAACATAGCATTATAAACTTATGCAACAGTGTGTAGTGTGTACTCTACAATTTAAATCATCATAAGCTATGGTTTTGATTTCTAATTTACTATTGTCTTTGACATCCTTTTAGGTTATTTTTAAATTTTGTGTTTTAATAGGCTTTTGTTTGTTTTAAGCATCCAACAAACTTTTTAGTAGAAATTTTATCTTCCTAGTCTTTTTTTTTTAAATTTTTGCTGAACTATTTTTTAGATTATTGTCAAATCTCTCAAGATATGGCTTTGATTTAGCTAACGATTTTACCCAATATAAATTTAATTTTCAATTCTAAAATTCTAAATTACCTTTTTTTTTAACAAACTGATTTTGAATTTAGGGCCTGTATGATTGACCTTTAGTAGGAAGTGGGTGAATTTTTCACTCTTGAAAGTAGTTGGCTAAGTCACTTCTATTATGGCTATTTTGGTGTGCATTTCTATAAGCATGTATATAAACACACATTTATATGCACATATAATATATTGAACTTTTTTTTCTTGTGAAGGATATTTTGTATTACATAAATTGTATATTCTATATAAAAATATTATGGTATAATATATAATACATATTTCATATATTATTTGTTGGTTTAAATTTATGATATTATCACTAGAGCTGCAAACGAATAGAGCATTTGACAAGCTTCTCATGGCTCATATAAATTATAGCTCATTCATGATTGTTTGATTAAATAATCGAACAAGCTTGAATAACTTGTTGAGTTGTTTGATTCATTTATGCTTATGAATAATATCATTTAAAGCTTATGAACAAGTTCATTAAAATAGTTTGATTAAAACTCAATTAAGGTTTGTTTGTGAACAATATTGTTTAAAAGTTTATTTTTTATGCTAAAAAATATTTATTTGATACAATTTATTTATTTATTTTTCAAACAATCTGGTTGTGAACAAGCTCGAGCAATGCTTGAACATATTATTGATAAATCAGCTTGAACTGAAATAATAACCTACTCGGCTCAACTCGATTTATTTACAGCTCTAATTATCAGATAATTTATTATTTGTAATATTATTAATACAAATGCAATGCGTATATATTTATGTATGCATTTATAAAATGATAATAATTATACTTAATGGTCGAAGCTCAAAACTTCCTTGATAATCCTAAAATTTTGATTGACTCAAAGTTGCAATCTATTTGCTTCAACTCGAGTATGGCTTGTTTGAACTTAAATCGGTTCTACTTGCACTTTGGATATTTTTGAGAAAAAGAAATATCTTCATAATATCTTTCTAACCAAAGATTTGGAGCTTCCAAATTTCTTTTTTTGTCATTTAGTTTGCATGTAGTAAAGGTGATCTTTTTCTTGAAGTAAATATGTGATGTAGTCCATGATTGGTAAATAGAATTAAGTCTCCCAATAAATAATTTTTATTAATTAATTAGCTTTTTAATTTTGTTAAGACGTTAAGCTTAATAATTTCTTTATTACTTGTTATCACAATATTATTACCTTAGCTTGCAAGTGAGTTTTTTCTATAAACAAGGGGACTTAACATTTTATTTTCTTTTGATCAATTAAAATGAAGTTTCTTTAGTTCTTGTTTATCTTACTTGGGGTTCTTGGGATCCTCTCTATCTTCATTAATATGCTACTGAAATTTTCAAAGAAATAAGTCTTTTTATGTGCAAGCTAATTAACTCTTTCATTAATACGCTACAAATATCTGAGAATGAATACATTTTTTATAATACTTCTCCCTATTAGCGTCGGTTGATATGCTTATTTATTTTGTTGTCACTAGACTTCATATATTATTTGCTATTGGTGTGACTAGTCGGCATATGTAGAATTCAAAGAAGAAATTTTAAGAAATTATTTATATCATTTTGAATATCTAAGAAATCTCTTGAAAAAAGACTAGTCTATCAAAGAAATAATCACCCGATTGTTGAAGCTTATGTAGATATTTGATTATGTTGAGCTTTGTTGAAGATAATAAGTTAATTTCTAGATACTATATCTATGTTGTTAGAAATTTTGTGACATGAAGTAAGAAGCGAATAGTTGTGGCCATATCTAGTGCTGGATCATAATACAGTGCTATGGCTCACTCCACTCATGAAAAGATTTAGGTAAAAACCTTCTTGATGAGTTTGATTTTCTTATTACATGGCTTATGATTCTAAATTGTGATAACCGAGCCACTATCAATATTGCTAGCAATCTAGTTTTTCATTAAGGATTTAAACATATTGAAGTTGATTGTCACTTAATGAGGGATGCCATTTTATCAAAGAAGATCATCACTTTTCATGACTGCTAATGAAGTAACTTGTATTTTTACTAAGGTTCTAAGACCTCTTTGTTTTTCATATCTATTGAACAACCTGAATTTGGTTGATGTCTATACTCTAGCTTGAGAGGTGAATATCAACTTAGAAAAATGTCAAGTTTGGAAAGAAAATTATATTTCTTATGTGGTATATATATATATTTTGTTATGTAGAACATCTCAAGCACAAAAGTTTTCCTTTCTAGAAGAAGCAGCTATTCTATTTTAGAATATGAAATTCTTTTTTTAAATTATTGATAAATTATACATTTAGTTTCTAGTACTGATTGTCTGCATAGTTTGGTTCTAATTATGCTTTTGTGTTGTGATTTGAATGGCAATACCACCCTTGAATAAGAAAATAAGGACTATTTTTTTTCAGTTGAAAGTTTGAACATACCACCAAACACTGATTTTGTGTCAACATGTTTTGACTAAATTTTTAATTTTTCTGATACATGAATTGTAAAAGCCCGTTATTGATATGGATATGGATTTAATTGAGCATGCCCTTAGCTTATATCTTAGGAGAATCTCGTTGTAGAAGGAGAATTTAAAAATCATGAAAGACGATGGAACAAAATGAGAAACTTGATGATTAAGTTTAAACCACTTTCTTACCAATTTTTTAGATCATTTTAAAGCTAATGACAAATAAAAGATAGGAAAAAATTGTGCATTGATGAATACATCATGGATCTGTGTCATTTTACTCAAGATTTTGCTTTTTGTGCGTTCAGTTTTTTTAATTTTATACTGTAGGTATATTGGTTACTACAAAGTTTGTTGAGCAGGTGGCAGCCAACCCATAGGAGGGAGGCCCACTCTTAGGGACAACTTTTACCCCATGAGGTGGGCAACCTTTTTAGAGCTTTTTTGAGTGCATGGTCCAATAGCATGCTTGGCAAACTGTGAACAGTCTCTACGAAGATGTTGGTGAGATTAGTTGTTGATGATGCAAGCTGTATGGATGGGATACAATGAGGACCATTTTATCCATTCTAAGCCAAGAAATTGAGTAGCTTGGGATGTTTAAGAGTCTTCTTTACTTGGCTAGGATGGATATTGTTGACAACAAAGAATGCCTAGATTGATACTGCCACTCATGGAGGTGAGATGTACTTGGCCATCATTTAATTTGTGGGGATGGGGAGGAATCGAGGAGACATAACTTCCAATGTAGTCCCTTCTATGACCTCAAAGGTACCACTAGCATTCTAAGGGCGCCTTAGCCATTGAAATTAGGATCCTATTTTGCAAATTTTGTTATCAGCACCTAGTTGGATAACGATGATTTTAGACATTTGGTGAGGATTTATTTGCACATTTTTTTAATAAGTGATGCTACACTCCCCAAGTGATCCTTAAAAATCGATCACATTAGTTGTCATTACTAAATATTATAAAACATACACAATGATCTCTCGAAACTCATTTTGACAAATGTATGCTTTTTTGACATGTGAAATGTTTCATTTAAACGTAAAATATTTTACTTAGGCATTATCCGTGATTCATGTATAAGAGTTCATTCGTTATTAGGACTTCGGCATAGATATAAGATTTGATACTCAAATATAATATATTTTATCTAAATATAATGCTTTTGATAAAAACCTATGAAGCACTAACATCTTTAAATGTCTATTGTGTTCATATTGAACATGAACACTTCTTTTGCACGACACGTGTCTAACACTTTTAAAATTGTGTAAAAGTCATTTTAGCATAAAATTAATCCAACATGATCGGATGTTGTTCAACATGCCAACATGCTTGTGGAATTGAATATAAAACAATTTTTGTGTGACATGCCACTGACATGTATGACATGTATGAAGTTAATACAATGTCTCATCCTTTTTCACCTTATAATGTGAAAGTGCATTGCATGTGTGTTTTAGTGATCTATCTGGATGCTATTTCCATTAATGAATCATTGCTTGTAAGTCTTGCTTTTGATGGGTGCCATCAATAGAGATCTAGAATATGCAATTGAAGTTCTTTGATCATCACTTGTGCCTTTTTTTAATGAACCTTTGATAGAGCTCGAAATACTGCAAGCTTCGTGGCTTTTTTCATTGCCCCTCGATGCCTTCTTTATGTGAATTGGCATCTATTGTTAGCATGCTCTAGTCTTTTTTTTTCTTAGCCAACCAGGTGATGTTTTTTATACCAATTTCTTGCTATGTTATTTATGAAGCTTTTATAAGAATACATTCATTTACAACTAGAACTTAACATAGCCAAGTTGTGCACACTGTGGATTGGACTTAGCTTGGTGATACTACAAGTTGTTTATATTCACCTAGAACTTGAGCTTCTTGGCTTGTTAAGATTTTCTATAATCAAACAAGTACTTAAACAAACAAAAAAATTTGAGCGAGTATTTATATTCTCATATGAACAACATTTGCAATTACATCAATTACAACATCCACTTAGGTATCATTTATGATTTGATTGCCAGAAGTGTTAGGATTGGAATCTATATTTATTGATTGCAAATCAAAAACTAGAGGTTGTAAACTATCAAAATCTTGTAATGATGCATTAAACATATATAATATTTAACATCATTCAATCATTATAATAAGTCATTAATTATGAGTTGCTTAATTTAGATGTTTGTTGAAAGTAAATTTTTTCATATATTCTAATCAAATAGGCCACTATGGCATCATTTCTTCTATTAAAGTAATTAGTGACATTAATAGCTAAGAGTTGTGCAAATAAATAAATAAAAAATGAGGCAAAAACTTTATCTCATAAGATATTTTAAATAACTCATATGAGTTATGAATCAATAAATTATTGGTAAAAGGAATCTAGATATCATAATAGTATTGTACAATCATTAGTTAAATGAAATTATAGCATATTCACTGATAATTGCAACAAAAATGGTTTCCACATCAATTAATCAATATTTTAACTTTCAAGAATAATTTTGTATTTCATAAAATACATCATTTTTCTTTTTCATGAATGTCATTAAATTATTTTATTTTTTGAAACTTATTTGATGCGACAAAATTCTCCATAATGTATATGGAGACCAATCATTACGACACCTCAACTATAAAATGAGTTTAGCTAGCATGTTCATGCAAGGTGAATTAGTTAAAACATCAACAAAAAAGAGATAAAATATATAATTGTAATTTATTATTATTTATTATATATTGAATTATTAATAGTTGTGATTATCATTTAATATAATAGATAAATATTTTAAAATGTATTATTAAAGTTATGAAATTGAATCATATTTATATCAAATTTTTACTATAGATTATAACAACAATAACAATAGTTAATCCCTAGTGGGGTTTACATAATGAACCCTTCGTCTCCATTGTGTCTATTATCTCAAATTCTCATTTAAATCAAGTATATTAAGATCATTTTTTATACATCTTCCAAGTCTTTTAGGTCTACTCATTTTCTTTATAAAAGAATCTAATGCCTCTACTCTCTGTCATTCATTAAAGCTTATGTGGCCAACCATCAAGAATCTCACTTCTTCTATCTTGAATTTTTCCTTTAAATATACTCATTTTGCATTCTATCTCTAGAGTAAAGCCACTCATCCACCTAAGCATCCTCATCTATAACATAAAAGTTTATGCTTCTTTTATTACATTCGCAATAAGTCATTGCAGGTCTTACCACCATCTTATAAAATTTTTCCATTTAAGTGGAACTTTTATCACATAATATGTTAGATGCATTCCTCCACTTCAACCATCCAACTTGAATTCTGCTAATAACATCTCCATCTATTTCAACCATCCAACTTTTTCCCGAATATACTCATTTTGCATTCTATCTCTAAGAGTAAAGCCACTCATCCACCTAAGCATCCTCATCTATAACACTTAACTTAGTTTATGCTTCTCTTTTTATTTAACAGCACCATAAAATTGCAGGTCTTACCACCATCTTATAAAATTTTTTCCTAAATTTAAGTGGAACTTTTTTTATCACATAATATGTTAGATGCATTCACCATCCAACTTGAATTCTAATAACATCTCCATCTATTTCACCATCATTTTGAACAATAGAGCCTAAATATAAAACGCCACTCTTATTAATAACTTGTTCACCATGTCACCACTACTACTTAAAAATTACCATATATTATTTAGATCTACTTAAACGAAAACCTTTAGACTCTAGAGTTGACCTCCATAATTCAAGTTTATGTTGGACTCTCTCTCTAGTCTTATCAACAAGAAGAATGTCATCAGCAAAAAGCATACACCAATGTGTATATCTTCTTGCAAATGTCTAGTAAGAACATCCATAACTAAAGTAAAATATAACATTCTAGAAAAATATTAATTTAATAATAAAATTTAATATATATATATATATATTTATATTTATATGAGTTAATTGTTTTAATTATTGTATTTATGTAATAAATATATAATTAATAAATAAATATGTTATTTATATTTAATTTTAAAATATTATTGATATTAAATTATAATTGGGTGACTAAATTAAAAAAACTTTCTTACATGATCTTTCAAAAAATAAATTAAAGAAAAATAAGATTACTTGAAATCATGTAGTGCATTAGAATGATAGGGGGGATTGAAAGTGATGAAACTCAAGAATGAGAGGCAATTATATGAAAATAAGAGATGGGAATTGAGAAAATTACTTAGACTACTAAATAAATATATAATATATATTACTATTAAGTAAGTAATTAAATTAGTTATATTTAGTTAAATATTTGTATGAGCTATCATCGACCTTAATGTAAATTCTTTAATAAGTTATTTTTTGAATGATAAATAAGCTTGTTCATGATCATAAATAAACAAATTGAACTATGTTCAATCTTAGTTCATTTAGCCTTGAAGTTTTTAAAAGGCATTCAAATTTATTTAATAGCTAATTTTAACAAACTTGAAGTTTTTTAAAAGGCACTCTTAAGTTTTATATCATTTACATGCTAGAGATCATTTATATAAATCGTCGGCCGTTCGATGACCCAGTTAGGAGACTAGATGTGTTTGATTTGCCTTATGTTAGGGAAGGTAGAGGTAGATCTAAAAAGATTTAGTTATGATGCATAAAAAATGACCTTATTTTACTAGAATTAAATGAGAATTTGACACTTAATAGGATACAAACAATGGAGAAAGATTCATGTAGCCGACCCCACATAATGAGATAAAAGCTTCTTCTTGTTGTTGTTCTATTCATCTTCTCTTCATTTCATATAATAAGGAATTTATATTTTTTTAGTGCTTTTACATACATAATCAATATCACTCTCATGAGATTTATCCCTACCTCAAAGCAAAAGTGCTAATATTGAAAGAATTTTTGAGCCAATTAAAGTGACTTTGAGTAGAAATATTGTTTGTGATGGTTGGACTGATGCTTAATAATTATTGAGCCAATTAAAGATAGAGAAAACCTTTGTTAAGTTTATGAAGTTGAATAATCTGAACCTATGTTTATAAAAGTTAATAATTATTGAGCTTCTAAAGAATATTTTACTTTGTATGTCATTATGAAGAAATTATTATGAGGGCGGGTTTAAATACAGTTGTTCATGTAATCAATAGTAATGCATTCATGTGCGAAGTAGAATTAATATTAATTGAGACTTAATACCATTATATTTTTTTTGACTCCTTTTGTCATTCACACATTGAATCTTGCATTAAATAATATTTATGCTCCAAGAAATGTAGAAGGCAATTAGTCACTTATAATGATGTAATTGGGTCAAGAACATTGTAGAAGATGCAAATTTTATAAAAGACTTTATCGTGAATTACTCCGTGGGCCTATTAATATTTGATGAAGTTTTGAAACTAAGAATGTTGGGCTTAGTAGAGATTTTTTTTCATCAACATTCATTATGCTTATGCAATTCAAAGCTATAAAAGAAGCATTACAAATCGTGTAATTTGTGAGCAATGGAGTATGTAGTAAGAAGATGATATAGATGAGGCCAAGTTTGTGAAGGAGATGATTTGTGGTAGGGCAAAATAGATTATATATATATATATATATATAATTGTTATGCTTGGTTAAGTGAAGCTCCAAAGTGTGTTGCACCCCATAAAAATTTTTAGATATCAAATGAGATTGATAAATGTTTGATGAGGATTTATAATTAAGCATTATAGTCATACTTGGTTAAGTGAAACTCCAAGTCATGTTGCATCTCATAATGATTCATAAATATCCATTGAGATTGATAAATGCTTGATGTAACTTTTAAAGACACTTTGAATGAAAAGACTTTGTGGATGATTTATGCTGCTAATTCTCTATGACTATAAAGTTTGGCTTTTAAATTATTAGGTCAATCATATTTCTATTCTTGTTGTGAAAGAAATATGAGTCGCTCGTGAGGAATAAGATTACTTCTCATTAGGGTAGAAATTTCATATTTTTGAGTGCTAATATTTATCTTTTACTCAAGGGAAGCCTAGAATATTCTCATTGAGATATTAGGTTACGAGACTTCGACGGAGATACATTAATTATAATAGATAACTAAAAAACTTAGGAGCCATTTGGGATCACTTTTATTTTTTAATTTTTATTCTGTATTTTTATTTTGTTTTGTTTATGTTTTGCTTAAAAATAAACTTGTTTGATTGTACTTGTTAATTTTAAAAACACTCAAAACATCTAAAAGATGTTTTGAGTGTTTTTAAAAATAATATTATTTATTTTTGAGAATGAAAAATAAAATCACATAAAAAATACTCTAAACAAATATGTTTTCAAAAATAACATAAAAATTAAAATAAAAAACATAAAACAAAATTGATCTCAAACAGCCCCTTAAAAGTTGCTAATTTTTCTTGTTGAGCCCTCTTATAAAGTGTGTGTGTGTGTTTATGAAGGTAAAGGTGTTGTTGAATAGGGCACAAGTGCTAGTGCTAATGATGATCTCAACATTAAGTGTGTTCCCTCTAACTCATTGTTATATTTTATCTAATTATTTTGTTGTGGATATTGGTATTTTTTTTTAAGATTTTTTATATTTTTGTAGTAATATTGATATCGGTGAAATGTGTAACAAATGGAAATGATTAATGAATGCTAATGTTAGAGTGTTGCTAACTAATGATAATTCACATATGATAAATCATTTCTTTTATTTTTAATAGTGTTTTTTTTTGTTATTTTGAACTTTCTTGTGAAGTTTATATATGTACATGTTTGTGTGTGCATGTTTGTGTACATTTGATATTATATTTTACCAGGTGTTGCCTTTAGTGATAAATACTAGAAATTACATATTTTATAATAATAGTTTATAAATATAACATTGTGCTTATGGGTGTGGTGCCTAATTTTTTGTAATCATGTTGTGTCTTCGTGTTCATACATTATATACTTTTGTACTTCATAGACCAAGACATGATATTTTCTTTGATATATAATGTTAGATGATGCATTTGGTTTAAATACGAGAATCCTTGAAAATGATTATTTCCTTTTTATGGATTAACTTTAAAAGTAAATTTAAACACATTTAGATCATATTTCTTTTTAATGTTGAAGGATTACAAATTTGTTTCAAATGGCACCTCACATCATAATGAAGGGTTCAAAGTGCAACTTCCCCAAAAGTAATGGCTTGATGATGTTATTATCCATATCATCCTTTCTTGAAAATATTTAGAGCATCATTTATTTGTGGTGTATTATTATTGTAGATTGAATCATGAAAATGTTCTATAATTTGTATATATTTTTTTCACTTGTCATTTGATGAGTTCGAAAAATAATATGAATTGTTGGTATGGGTACACCATTAAAAGCTATATTTTTGTTCAAAAAGGAGCTTTCTTAAATTTCTGTAAGTTGTAAATATTATTTTGTTTTAGGCAGACTTTCACTGGCACCATCATCTAACATGTGATGACACCCAACAGGATTAATCATAAAAAATAGTTGAAATATACATTTTGCTATATCATATAATAGAAGGATAAGCAACAGAGGAATCTGAAATCATTTAATACAGTTTATTTTCCCTCTATTATGATTTTTCTTAAATGAGTTGGCACAATAAATTTGTTGCATCAAAATTATGGAACTACTAGTGGTGCATGGTTTGTAGGTTAATCAAATTCAAATGCAGTTTTAGCATTGTTTTAAAAACCAGAAATTTTAGGATTTATTGTTATCATTGATACTAATTTAGCAAATCAGTCTTCATATTGCATATGCATAATTATGGCATCTTCTAGTTCCCTTTTCAGTTTGTCTATGGTCAAATGAATGAACTGCTAGGAACTTGTATGAAAGTTGGCTTGATTGTCCTAGTCATGGCGGAATATTTTTTGGAAGTTAATGAGTAAAATGTACTTCTATTCATTGACAATATAGTTTGTTTCATTCATGCAAAGTTTGAAGTCTCTACCTCATTAGGTAAAACGCCTTTTGGGTTATCAACCTACCCTTAATATGGAAATTGGTTCTTTGCAAGACAAAATTATTTCTACCAAAGAAGGTCCATAACATCGATCCAAGCAGTTTATGCACTTGCGGATGATTTGACCAACCATATTCTTGCCATAACATTTGCACATTTAGATGTTATTGCCATATTATCAAAAGGGTTAGTTGCCAAAGGTATTTATCTAGCATTAGATCCTTGAATTCAATGAATTATGTTACTACCTTGGATCATTGGTGAGGAAGATTATGAAACTGCACCTTTGGTCTTTTCCCGTATTTCATGAGAATGACACATATGTGAAAGTAATTGGTTACATAATACAGAATAATCTGTAATGTAAAAAGCTTAAGAACGTCCATACATTTTCATGATTTGAAATGTTTGAAATGTTTTTTTTATTTTTATTTTTTTTTATTGAGGCATTACAAGATATGAGTTAGAGTTTAAAATATATGACTACAACAGGATCCTCTTTTATTCTAATGGTTTTATTCTACTTTGAGCATTGAATATTTCTCTTTCTGGCAATCTTATCCTAGTGGCTGTATATAAGTGGGAAATTCTGTTGCTTATTGTGTGAAATATTGTCCTATTGGTGCAGGAAAGAATTATTTTGGCTTTGAAAGATGCTGGTCTATTTACAGCAGGTGGTTTAAACAGTGAGAAGGTAAAACTTTTTTCCTTTTTTCTTCTTGTTCAACTGCATTATTTCGGATTGATAATACAATTCAAGGAGCGTAATGCTATATCAAAGGAAACAATGATCTTTGTGAAGGAGGGAACCATTCTGTACATTTTTTTTTGGGCTTCCTGACTGTGTTGTTTTTACTTCACTAATTAGTCATTGTAGTTAGTAATGTCTTTAATCGATTTGTTTTCTTTTGACAATGATGTATTAGTGAAGATTTTATTTACAAAAAAAAAAGATTAAATTGGAGATGATGACAATGACAATTGTCAACTAGTGTTTTAGCTAGATTCTTAAACTCCTTACTTTTGTATTACATCTATTCCGTGCAACTATTCAAGAGGCAACTTATATTATTGTAAGGCCTTTAGAAAATAGGAATTGTTTAATTTTATTCAAGTTTTCTAAGCCTTGAGCATTTGATTTCTTTCAAGGGAACTTCTACTGAGCACATACCCTTGCTATTGTCAACTCTTTGTTCTCGGTCTAAACTTATTTTTTCACATTTTTTTGTGCGTGTTTTGGCCATGTATGTGGTTGATTTTCAGGTTCTCTTTTGTAGCACGGAAAATGGGCGTATTTCTTTTGTGCGACAACTCGAACCAGATTGGCATATTGATACAAACCCAGATATAATACACCAATTAGCAGTGAGTACTTATATTTTCACATAATAATTGCATTTGTGATGCATGATATGCATCTATAACCTTTCACAAGTTTATTTAGATTGTTCCTGCAAGTTCTATTGATACTATTGATAATTTCTTTTTTTTTTTTCCCGCTTAGGGCAAGGTTGGGGGGATGATAGAGAGAAGTGTTGGGAGTGGAGTTTGGAACCCCTCATTTTCCTTGCTAAAAGGGTTGACGCAATACTTTAAAAACTTGTGATCACACCTCATACAAGTTATTATTATTGACAATTATCTTGAGGGTTCTTTATCAAAAGTACGTTGGCTTATTAATTTTTTTAATATTATTTTAAAGATTAAAAAGATTCTACTAGATGAATGGAGAAAAAGTTTGTTGATTTCTATTTTTAAGAATAAAGGTGATTCGAAAGACTATGCAAATTATAGAAGAATTAAGTTAATATTTCATACATTAAAATTATGGGATAGAATAATTGAGCATAGGTTATGATATGATATAAAAATTTCTTAAAATTAGTTTAGTTTCATGCTGGATCTATGGATGTTATATATTTATTGAGAGATATGATGGAGAAATATATAGAGTGAGGAGAATCTACATATGATATTTGTTGATTTAAAGAAAGCATACGATAAGTTCTAAGAGAAGTGCTTTGCAGAGTTCTAAAGAAGAAAAGAGTTGATATTGCTATATTCAAGTCATTTTGGATATGTATATTAGAGCTGTTGTTAGTGTTCAAATATAAGAAGGATTGACCAAATATTTTTTTCTCTGTCAATTACATTACATCAAGGATCGGCTTTAAGCTCATATTGATTTGCTTTAGTTATGGATGTTCTTATTAGACATTTACAAGAGGATGTATCTTGGTGTATGCTTTTTGCTGATGATATTCTTCTTGTTGATAAGACTAGAGGGAGAGTTTCAAAGAAACTTCAATTATGGAGGTCAACCTTAAAGTCTAAAGGCTTTCGTTGAGTATATCTAAAATCAAATATATGTAATGTAATTTTAGTTGAAGAAGATCTTAGTTGTGACAATGGGTGATCAAATTATTAAAAAGAGTGAATGCTTTAGATATATTGGGTCTATTGTTCAAAGTGATGGTGAAATAGATAGGGATGTTATTAGTAGAAATTAAGTTGGATGGTTGTAGTGGAGGAAAGCATTGGGCCTGTTGTGTGATTAAAAAGTACTGTTTAGACTTAAGCGAAAATTTTATAAGATGGTGGTCAGTAAAAGAGAAGCATAAAATTAAGTGTTACAAAGATGAGGATGCTCAGGTGGATGAGTGGCTTTACACTTAGAGACAAAATGTGAAAAGATTGGAGTAGCTCCAATGGAAGATAATATTAGAGAGAGTTGTCTAGATGATTTGGCCACATAAAATGTCGGCAGCCCAATGACCCAGTTAGGAGACTAGTTGTTTTAGATTCGACTTATGTTAAGAACTATAGAGGTAGACTTAAAAAGATTTGGTTAGGAAGAATAAAAAATGATCTTATTTTATTAGAATTAAATAAGAATTTGACACTTAATAGGATGTAATGGAAAAGAAGGATTCATATAGCTAAGATAAAGTCTTTGTTGTTGTTATTCTTTATCAAAAGTCTCTTTTATGGAAGCAATTTATTTGCATCAAGATGCCTATCAGTTGTGGAGATTTGTTAGATGCATATTGAGGAGGAGCTTATTCAAGCTTAAGCTTGTTTGCTAAAACTCAAATTGAGCTCATGTTCAATTTGAGTAATTATTATAGTATTCAATCTTGATTGATTTAAATTTATGGCTTTGTCAAGTTTAGCTAACAACCTACTTGATAATATGATTGGGGATGGATAAAAAGAAGTGTTATGGAGTTTGGAGCCTTTCATCTTCCCTGTTAAAAGATTTGATGCAATGCTTTAAGAGTGGACGCATTGAGTTGCCTATCTATTATGGAGGTTTGTTAAATGCATTTAGGGTTGCAAATGAACAAAACCAAGCTAAGTAGGTGCTTATTTGAGTTTGAGCTCATTTGTTAAAATTTTTCTTTGATCATGAATTTTATTTGAGTATTTATGATAATATTCAGACTCAACTTATTTAAAATTATAATTTTTTGAGTTTGGTTCAAGTTTGAATCAAATTATAATTATTGACTAGCTTATTTGATCTAATTAATGGGCCATACTATCAAGTAACTTGTTAGCTAAGCAAAAAAATATTATTGGAGCCTCTTAATAAGCTAACATTATTGAGATGTTTGTTAGTTAACTTGAACAAATCTTTTCAAGCTTAAAATGAGATTTTAATTGAATGTGCTATTAAATAAACAAGTATTTTAATGAACATAAACTAATACTCATTTTAATTGAATGTGCTATTAAACAAACAAGCATTTTAATAAACATAAATTAATAGTTTGTGTTTATGAATAAAATTATTCTAATAGAAAAAAGAACAATACTTCTGTATAATCATATATTAATAAATATGTAATTCCTAAATGAGTATGTTATCAAGCCTTAATCGAACTTCTTAAAGAGCTTGTTCACGGGATTTAAATGTTATTGTTCATGATCATAAATGAATCGAATACCAAGCTATTCAAGTTTATTCATTTATAAGTTAAGTATTTATAGAAATATTTAAGTTTATTTAATTTGTTAATTAAACAATCATTATTGAGCTCTAATTATGCCGAGCCATGAATAGTTTGTTGAGGGGATTGGTTTAGTTGCAGCCCAAGATACATTCCAATATTTATTTTGTGGATGGTGTGATCTTCCTTTTCTGTTTTTATTATCAGTATTATATATATATATATATATATATATACTTTTATAAGAAGGTGACATCTGTTTTTCTCATGCGTTCAGAGGTTTATCAAGTACCAACTCCACATTTCTCCAACGAGAATTGAATGTGCAGCAGCTAATGTGTTTAGTGCCACATCCTTGGTACATTTCTTTGGGATTTTGGATAGAAGCTGATATATGCAATCAATTGCAGGTCATTCGGCTGCAAAGCTTTCATTTATTTATTTATATTTTTTGTATTTTTACAGCTGTTGCTTGTGCGATATGAAGGTTAGAAATTGAGAATGATTGCAATATTTTTTGTATTTTTGCAGCTGTTGCTTGTGCGATATGAAGGTTAGAAATTGAGAATGATTGCAATATTTTACAGTTGTGTTGCCATGTATGAACACATTGCGAAAAATATATACTCTCGTGAACGTAGTGCTACTATAACTATAATAGGTGTGTAAAAATGCTTAAAGAAGTGATCCATTGATCGATCAATTTTGTTGTCTTATAAGTCACAGTTCATACCCTATTGTTGACATATTTGGAAAGCAATACAATGTTCTGTTCTGAATTCTAATTGTTTAGCAAAGTAGAACCGATCCAAACAAAAATAAAGATTCATGGAAGTTACATTATAAATTCAATTAGAACTGATATGTTCAAAAATATTGTTGGTAAGTTAACAATACTTGGTACATCACAATCTCGTGGTGAAATGCATCAATACAAGACCGTTATTGACATGCGCATTAAAATGATATTTGTATTTGGTTGCATGTAAAGTGATCATCAAAACATCTCTAACTATACAGTCCAAATTAATTTTTCTTCTCTTTTCTTTGTCTTTGTTGATTTTTTTTTTAATTTTTTGCTATATTTGGTTGTAGATGAGGGTTGAAGCACTAAAATGATATATCTGACATAGAATTATTTTTAATCTAATTTGTGTTACCTTGACCTAAGAAGAAAGATATTAGAAATGAACTGAAAATAATGGTAATTGTTCAGGTTTTTGGCTTTAAGATAATCAGATTAGTGTTCGCATGCTTGAATTGCTGACTCATACAATGGAATTTCATTAATTTTTTTTCCTGCTCTAAACTGCAGTCTGGTGTTTTCTGTTTATATTTACAGGTGAGTCCCATCTCAAATCATCTCGCCACAGGGCTGCTGTCATGCTTTAATTGATAAGTCTCTCAAACTGTATTTTATTTTGTATTTTTAGATAGACAAATAAGCAAAAGTTTTGCCTATCATTTTAAATTATATACATCAAGAACTCAAGCGGCAGCAATTCAACATTTTCATGCTTCTGTGCTATAAACATCGTATTAGCATTTTCACATCAGCATGTATTCCACTTACTATTGGTGTTTTAGTTAATTGACCGAATGTGTATACTATTAAAGCTCAGATTTTTTGTTCAGTGGGTAGCATTTTTAACGGATTTTACAATCTGAAGAGTGAGATATTTTATGGTGCAGAATGTGAACCAATAAAAAAGTAGTATAAAATTAAGCTAAGTGTTACAAAGATGATGATGTTCAGGTGGATAAGTGGTTTTATACAAATAAAATATGAAATAAATATATACGTGAAAAAGGTTGAAGTAGCTTCAGTGGCATCTTAATTGATTCGGTGACATAAAATTTTGACAATCAATGATTTAATTAGGAGTGTAGATACATGTATTAGATTTGATCTATGTTAAGAAAGATAGAAGTAGATTTAAAATGATTTGGTTAGAAATTATAAAAAGATAATTTTATTTTATTAGAATTTAATAAGATATAATGGATACAAAGGATTCATGTAGCCAATTCTTGGAAGAATGTTTGTTGGTTGTCGTTGCTCATTTGTAAATATTTCTTCTTGACGTACTCTCGTTAATTAGGACGAACCTTAAGCATATATATATATTAAAAAAATAAAATAGCACTGAATAAATTACTAATAAAAGAAAACTATTAGTGTTTGATTTCACAAATGGTTTTACCTTATTGAGATTTAGGGTTGGTTTGGCTGAATTTTTAATTTTTAAAAAATTTATTTTCAAAAAAGTTGTTTTAAAATGGAATATATAAACACCGTTATGAAAAGAAAAGAAATTGACGTTTTTAAAGTGGAGAAAAATCAAATAGATTTTAAAATTTATTAATGATGTTGCATAAAATGGGACTTAGTAAAAATACGGAATCAAATGAGGCATTAACTTATTTGGAATTTAGATTGAAGGTTCTATACAGGGTGCTGTAAGTTTCTATATAAGAATTTGAATTCAAGATTTCTTTATTAAAAGTTAAAAGTTTTCAATCGTTAGATTAAACGACCTAGCATGATACTAACCTTCAAGGGGAAGAAAAAAAAACAAAAAAAAAAACTTAAAATTTGAGGAGTCCATTCCGCCTAGGCTTCTGTTTGAGCTATACACATAATTTTTATTTATTGTTAGCTTATTTTACTGATCTATTTTATGTACATTTTCACCTATTCTTAATAATATAAATGAGCTCTAGCTCTCAATTCCGAGGAAAAAAAGATGATAAGATTAAAATTTTATTATCGCTCTTAGTAATAATTAATTTGAACATAAATCAAACAATAAATTCGATTACTTATCATAATTTTGTATTAGTTTCGGAAATTTTCTCAGACAAAGGTAATCTTTTGTAATGTCAGGGATGTGAGTGGTCTAAGGCGCCAGACTCAAGTTCTGGTCCTCGTGAGAGGGCGTGGGTTCAAATCCCACTTCTGACAAAATACCCCTTTAATTTTTTTCATTTTGCGCTATCCCCAAAAAGAAAATTACTGTCAAAAACTCAAAATAATTTCTTTTCACCAATATTTATATATAACCACTCGAGACAAAAATCAATAATAAATCTATTTACAATATTAATTTATTAAAATATAAATGATATTGCACATAAATAATAATAGTTGATTATATTTTGTAAAAATGAACAATTTCACAAACTTAGCAAAATTTAATAAATAATAGACTTCTCATTTTGTGAGTTTGTTAATTCATTATTTTGTTAATTTATTAATCCAATTAATGATTGGATTAATAAATATTCTTTTCTTAGAAAATAGATTGAAGAGGAATTGGACTTCCATCTATTACCAATCAAATCAAGCAGACTATCCTGCTTTGAATATTGATCTTCTTAAGTAGACTTATGAATCTTTTCCAAATTGACCTAAGTAAAGAGTAACTGCCCTATTATATTAATGGATGAAGATTGAGGATCATTTCTCATGGTGTCACCTAATCTTATTTCTAAAACTTGATTCAAAACCTGGTTTGAAAGTATTTCCAAAAAAGTATTTATCTTTTTTTTGAAAAGTAAACAATGTAAGATAATTTCAAAAAGCACTATTCAAATGGGTATCAAAATTAAAATTCATTATAAAAAAGCAACCTTAAAAAACTAAACCAACTAGTGAAATGACATAAAAAAAATGATATAGAAAGAGAAACAAATGAGCTCTCACTCTCAAGTCTATCTTCAAGTTGGGTGAATTCAAAACTAAAAATAAAAAAGGATATGACATTAGGTTCTTTACCGGTTAGCAAATATTGAGTAGGTGGTCAACATAGTATATATTATAAGAGTTAAGAGTAGAGGATCGGGTGAGGACGTCTTTTCTGTGTGAATCTACGAGATATCCATTTTGGACAACGCTAATCTATTTCGATCTTCTTTCCTCTCACATAAGACTTCACTCTTTATTTTGACTATGTAGTAAAAGAGTTGGTATGAGAAAACCTTGACTTGAAAGAAAAAAAAAAGTAAAAGAGATGGTATGAGTGTCAAACAAAGCAAAGAATATTGCAAAAGAAAGAGTCATATTTTTCAAGTGATTGTTCGACAAAGCAAAGAATATCATAGTGAAGAGAGACCCCTCTAGATCTTTTTATTTTCAATTGCATCATCAATGGTCTCAACAAAGAGTTTTAATTATTGCTAATGAAAGAAACTAATGATGAAAAAGTTCATAGACCAACACAAAAAGGTTGTAGGGGCCTTGTAGCTAGAAGTAATTATTTGGAAGATGAGGGCTAGTGATTGTGATGGTTCTTGTTCAATGAAGAAGATGTAATCTATGAATTTCTCATTTTCCATAAATCATGAAATAGAGACAATTAATAGAAATCCTAAACCAATTTAGGGTTTAGGGTTTTGACCCATTTTGTTACTTTAAGTAAATTTAGTTTCCAAATTTATGTCCTAATTTTGAATAAACTAGGTTGCTTTGTGATCATCTCCTCTTTAATCTCCTATATTGCTTCATATTTTGTTTGATTCTTCATGAACACACTGATAAATGCAATGGATTGATGGTGAAGTTATAGAATTTCTCAATAAAAAATATATACTTTTATATCTCTTCATAGTATCATTCATGAAATATCATCAGAAAGTGACCTAAAAAAAAATATAACATGCTCTTGTAATCTTTGTAAGAAGGGTAACTTGATAAATAAATAAATAAAAATTTCTTTTGAGTCTTTGAGTGTTACCATTGCAATCATGTTTCTATTTCTTTTTTATTTATATAGAGTGCTTTCCTCCAAGTGCATCAGAAGGGCTAGTTATATTGTTCAAAGAGGCAAGGAAATATAATACAAAACCAAATTAAAATAAATTTTAGAAAAATTACAAGCTATATAATTTATATATATTTAAATACCTAACACCTAAAATTTTATATTTAGATATATAATACTTTTATATACATAAAAAATATATTTCTAAAAAAATTTAATAATAACAATACTTTTGATACAATTAAAAATTATATATATATTAAAGATGCCTGTAAGAACTACAAAATTAAAATATTTGCATACATACCACATGTTTTTAATACATTTACATATCTAATACTTTCCTATTCTTAAAAAAATATATTTCACTTTAAAAAAATAAATGATGATGATATTTTTAATGTAATATTAAAAATTAAAGTGTTATATATAAATTAAAATTTAAGTGTTAGATATATAAATACATAAAATTATGTGATATGTATGTAAATGCACATATATTTCATCCATTCATGCAAGTCTAGACATCAATCACAAATCATGATAGGAACATAAAATTTATATATGTATATACAAATTTTCATTTGTCCAAAATTGTCTTTTTACTTAATTACAATGTACCTAACAAAATTTAAAATAAAAAAAACTAAAATAAAATCCTGTAACTTTCTAATGCAAGATACTTGGAGCCTCATATAAATAGGCTACAAGTATCAGTAAAATAATTCTACTTCTATATTATGAATCAGTAACAAATAGAGGCTGTAAAAAAGTCATCTAAACATCTGAACATCATCCATCAGAGGCCTGCAAAGCTTTCCTATTATCTTTATGTACACCACAAGCTCAAGAGAAAAGAGCCAGCTTCCAAAAATATCTACACAGGTGTTATGACCTTTAACAAATAGCAAAGAAATAACAAAATTAGCCAAAACTATTCATTTTATTGAGTAAAGATGTTATGAACTATCAAAAAGGATCAATAGATGCAAACAAATGCATTTAATACTACTATATATATATATACACGCATACACACACGAAAAGATTCCAGAAAACATAAGATGATCATTGCGCGTAAGACTGTGAGTCGGTTGGGAGAGCCTCCCAACGCAATCCCTGAGTGCATGAATTTAGTTTGACATTAAGGCTTAAAATTCCAATATATATATATATCATTGCTATCATTAGTGTTAGCTTTGTCTCAAGCATTTGGTGTATATTTTAAGAATCATCTGCCATTTAGTTTTTTGAATAATACGTGAGGTTGGCTTCACATTTGTTCCTTCAGTTTCTATTTAACGAGAGCAGTCGAAATTATGAAGTGATTGTCTACTAATAAATCATTATTAAAACAAGTAATGATATAAACAACGAAAGAAAAAAACCATACCTCCTGATATTAACAATTAAGATTCCTCATCATCTGAATTAAAATCATCCATATGTTCTTCCTTAATTGTTGGAAATAGCAGTCGCCGTTGCCCTGCGATTGGTTGTGATGTGTGATTATCCTTATTTCTTGGCATATTTATCACTTTTTTCGGCGCTTCTGCGACCACTTTGCAAGCCTTATCCACCATAACCATAAAATCCCTTACAATAACAAACAATCGTAAGCCCTCATCTCTCCCAGCACTGCCGTGAAAATAATCAGTGGTATTCTTCACCAATAATCTTATTCTCTTATCTTCCTCCAACAGGTACGTAATATCAGCCTCAGCATGCTCAACAAAAGCTTTTAGAGAGTCATGGAAACTACTCTCCTCCATCAAGTTTCTCATATCAGTGTTCAAGAACTCCTTCGTCTTCACCAACCTGTGACCCAGACTTGCCACCATACTCGTTAGGGCCTCAACATCCAGTCCAGCCGCCTTCTTGACGTTCTCGAGTTCACTGCTCAAACATGAGACAACCTTAAGGCCAAGTGTTCGATACTCATCTTCGGATTGTTCTGGAACACCTTCAGTGAAATCATCGGATTTAAAGCTTGACATGGTAACCTTCGAGTTATTCCTGTTTTCCATGGCTGCTCGAACAGCTCGTCTGCCTTCGGACCGGATGATCTCTTGAACAACAAAATTGAGAAGATTGGTCTTTCCATCAGCACCCTTAACATCCGATAGCTTCAACAGCGTGTCGAGTTTAAATGCCTGTGCTCCTCCACGATAGGTACCATCATTCATACGGTTACCAGTTTTAAGAACTGCCTCTAGTAGTTTTAAAAATAAACGGCTATTTCTGAGCTCCTTACAAGCTTCCTGATATAGATTAATAGAATATTTCAGTTCATGGTAAATAGATAGAGCATTATATCTAGAAAAACAAGCGAAGGATCACATTCATGTGGATAAGAGCAATAACAAGACTGGGGAGCAGTTAATTTCATACATAAAACTGAAATCTTGTATATCTATAAAACTAACATCCGATGAGTAGGAAGTTAAACTTGGGTTACACTTTACCAGGTGAATGCTTTTGCATGCTAATATGTAAATAATACCAAATAATTAAACCAAATTAAGCCATAAGAAAAACTTGCCTCAATAGTTGATAATGATTCCTTCACAAAAGTAGATTCCTCTTGTAGAGTAGTCATTAATAGCAATGCATCCATCCTTTTGAAAGCAAAAGGAATATCTACTATAGTTTTCAAAAAATGTTCCGCAGGTCCAAGTAAGGCTGCGTTATCATTAAACAGCCTAAGCTTCAGCTCTTCATCAGCGGTAGGTGCCATTCTCAACAATGCTTGGAGAAGGTCAACTGGAAGCTCGTTTCCTGGATGGAAAGGTCACATATGGACTTTTATTGATAGAAAGGATGCAATATAATGATTCTTAAAAAAATAATTTACCAAGAAAAATATGCAAACAATTTTCATGACAAGTTTCACAGGACATCACTTGAAGCAGCATACTTCAAAGGCTATGACCATGTCAGGCATCCCAATAGAGATATTTAGCTTTGAAATTTTGTTTGGAAATAATGCATGGATGCCAAATCAGCTAATTGGCACGCCTTGTAAAGAAAAAAATAAACAAACGTTGGCTCTGAAAGGGTTGTGATTCATGTAAATCTGAAAAGAGTATTTTCCTTGAAAACAAGATTGTGGAGAGAGGGAAAAAAAGGAAGATTTCATGATTGAACTTTATTCCATTATTTTGTGTTGGAGACTGAGAAGTTGCACATGAATAAGTGGATAAACAACAAGTCTTTACCCCCATTGTGGGGTTGGCTACATGAATATTTTCTTCATTATGTCATATTAATAGTCAAATTCTCATTTAATTCTAATAAATTAAGGTATTTTTTTATACACTCGAACCTAGTCTTTTTAGGTCAATCTCTACCTATCTTAACATAAGGCACATCTAATACTTCTATTCTCCTAACTAGGACATCGGACGGACGACGTTTTATGCGGCCAAATCATCTAAGATGACTATTTCTAATCTTATCTGACACTGGAGCTACTCCAACCTTATCACATATATATTCATTTCGCATTTAATCTCTAAAATAAAGCCACTCATCCACTTGAGTATCCCCATCTCTGCAACACCTAACTTAAATTTATGCTTCTCTTTTATGGGCTAATATTCTGTACCATAAATCATTGCAAATCTTATGATGCAAGATAGGTGGATAAACAACAATAAAAAATTAATCTTTAATTATGAAATCCAAAATTAATAACATTGTTGAAACAAAATATTGTTGTTCATGAAATTAATATAGATGAAAAGTTTTTATCCACAAATTGCTAGGTTGGTGTAGATGGAAAATTACTACCCATGGATTGATGGATTATTGAAAATGAAAAGGTGTTAGATGCAAAAACAAGATTTATTTCAATACTCCCCCTCAAGCTGAATTGTATGTATCAATCATGTCTAACTTAATGATTAGATTATCAATGCTTATTTTGAATAGAGCCTTAAGCAAAATATTTTAACTTAAATAATTTTTGGAATAAAATTTAATTTAATCGGGTTCTTTTTTGTTTTATTATCATTATTATTATTATTTTATTTTATTTATTTTTTTTTTTTTTTTTTTTTTGAGATGAAATGTAAGACTATCTCAATATGATCGGTCTTGGTAAGACTTTTTTTTTTTTTTTGCAATTCTTTTTGAAAGCCTAAGTTACAGTGCACATTTGAACATTTTTACATTTTTACATTTGACAATTTAGTTCTTCTAATAACCTTCTGACCAGATTTCTTCACAAATATCAAGTGTGAGTACTATGTATTCAACTTTAGAACTACTACTTAGACTAGATTGTTTATCATTTCTCCATATAAGTAAATTTTCTCATACATAAATACAAATAACATAGACAGATCTTTAGTTTGATGCATCTCTAGCATAATCAATATTAATGAAACTTTTGATTTTCTTGATGGATGACTTAATATATAATAGGCTTTCTTCTCAATGTCATTTTGAAGCGCCTTAAAAATAGTTAATAATTGTTATGTAATGTAATCTTCAGTTGGTTTGTTCATGCATTAGCTTACAACACTAATAAAGTCAAAATGAGTAAGAAAGAGGTGGATGAGTTTGCCCATAATATATTGATGGCTACCTTTATTAACAAAGTGGTGATCTCAATTTCTTTTCTTGGACCATAAGAGTTTTTGTAGGCTTACATATAAGAATTCATGTTTCATGAAGTAGACCAGGAATACACTTTCAATAAAAAAAAATTATAATTTATTTTGATCATGTCACCTATATGCCAAAAAAATTATTTTAGACTTTTGAAGTATTTTATCTCAAATATTCTTACTAAAAATCATTTTAATCTAATTATCTCCACCTATAATTTACCTATAAATATAGCATCATCTCCATGAATGCTTATAATCACCATTTTTTTAATTTATGCAAGCGCTTAATAAATAGAATACAATCATCTTGACATTCAATGTACCTATAATTTTTTAACAAAACAAGATAATTTTCCAAATTAAGCACAAGCGAATTACTTGAGGCAATTAGAGCTTTTTTGAGCCTGCGCACCTTCTTGGTGTTTCTCTAATTTTTCAATCTGGGTGGTTCTTTATGTATACTTCATACTGAAGTTATGCATTAAGAAAAACATTTTGGTCCATCCAATTTTGTTGCAAGAGAAAGCAAAACTTAAATTGTGATGAGTTTAGCAACATAAAATAAATTTTCTTAATAGTCATTATAGCATGACTAATGGGTGCATTTGGGGCAACAGTGGCGACATAAAGCACTATGAAAATACACCACAGTGCTGTTTGGAAACTGTTCAAGTTATTTTGGAGAATTTATGATGGAAAGTTGTATTTTGAACCTAACCTAGTAGTGTGTCTGCTAGAAAATTATGATCTAACTTTTTTAAATTAAAAAAAAAATATATGATATCCATCGCAGCTTTTTAGATAGCAGCTTATTCTACAATAATTTCATCACTATGTTTTCAAATCACTGAAACTACCCCAAACATACCCTAAGAGTACCTAAAGTTTTAAATTTATCCACCTCTCATCTGCTTTATATTTATTTCAAATATTTATTTGCATTCAACCAATTTTTTTCAAGTTGAAGTTCATAAACTTCCAATGAACTATTCTTCTCTAAGGTCTACATTTCATTGATTATATTTTCTCCACTCAATAGTTTTGATAACTTCATGAATATTATTTAAATTTTCAATAGTTTATTAAAGAAAGCGACAAGAGAACAAAATACTTGTGAAAATCCTTTATATAAATCATAAAATCATAGATTAATTGATTGGTGAATGACCTCAATAATCTTCCTAGGTAATAGGATAGTGACAATTTTATTCTGTGAGACAATTTATAATTCTTCGACATGTTGGAGATATGTTAATAGTCCCCTTCTAGGTTTTTCTTTTTCCACCAACTACTAACATGAAGCTCATTCTGCATAGGTTGGGTTTCTTGATAGAGTGATGATGCCAGAGCTTGTGATTCTAATAAAGCTTTTGTAGGTTGGATGTACTAATAACATGATTAGATTGAATAAGAGGCAATAAGAAATATTCATTATTCATGAATTTGATAAAAGAGGATGGCAAATAATCAAATAAGTTTCAACCTTAAAATTATCGTTCATGAATTTCCTCCTCATAAATTTCAAGTTAGAAGTAATAAGGTTGATATTCAAGAAAGATTACATCCATGGAATTGTAGTTTTTTTCTAGTGACCACATAATAATATTTGTATCCTTTATTATTTAGAAAGTATCCGATAAAGATACACTTGAAATTGAATTTTATTTTGAGATTGATTTCCAGCATCGAAGTTGACAGCTTATTGACCAAAAGCTTCTTCATGGCAGTTGAAATCATCTTCTTTCAAATATAATCATTCAAATAAAATTTTCCACTCTTATTGGATAAATATTGGCTTTTAGTGTTAGTGAAAGATCATTTGGCTTCGAGAGAAGACTCCAAGTTGAAATATCCATCAACTCTCTGATAACAACTCAATTAAAATGAAAAGAAAAGTTGCTTTTCTGAAAGGAAAAAAGTAGAATCAAATGAAGCCTAAGAAAACCCTTGTAAACTAATAATCACAAACAATAAACGTCAATAAAAATGACAATGAATTGAAATTTTTCAATGAAGTTCACACTTGGAACAGACATTCAAACTAAGAAGGTTCTTCATCCATTATCGTCTTCAAATGCATGTTATCGTCTCTTCTTTCAATTTCTACATAGCTGCCCTACAGGATTTTGCATAATGTGGAACCAAAATGTAAATGGGAAGTAATGTGGTTGGTACGTGTGTCCGTGACTGGGGATCATGGTGGGATCCATACTTTTAAGCGCCTTATATAAAAATTAGAACAAACCTCAATTCACTAAAGCATATCCATGATAGGAAACATTGACCTAGATGTCAACGTTGATCCCATCTCAAAATTGCAAATTGAATTGATTGAACGAGAGTGATAACTAGATTGATGTTGGTTGGTTGCACCAATAGTAAAAAATAGAAATTTGGGAAGATTACGTTAAATGGTATATGGCATATCAATTTTTCTAGATGATTTATATGCTTTCTTTTTCTACACTTATATGGACTGTTTTTTGCAAATTTGTAACTCAAATATATTAAATTTTCTGCTGATAGCTTCTCAAGAATTTATGATATGCACGTGTGTGACCATATGTAGCATCCACTTACTCTGTTGAATATGTTATCATTGGAGAATACATAGAAGTAATCATGTACGCTTTCATCTGCACAAAAGATGTCACTGACTATTAACAAGGAGAAAAGCAAACATTTTATGGAAACATGGAAAGGTTCAAAGAATGCTGTGCAAATCTAAAGAGCCCTAAACATATTTAACCTTTAAATCAAACAAGAGTTGGGTGGCATTTAAAAAAGTAACAAAGACATGCACCATTACCTTTCATTAATGCATCAAAAACTTCTTCTACTTTTACATTCCGAGCTCTCAGAGAAATTGCCAAATTCTGAGATTTCTTGGGATCTAGAATTTGAATGCGTTGGGCAGAAGAATCATTTGTCACGTCCTTTTTGGTATTGTTCCGGCGTTTATCAGTAGCATTGTATCCAAACAATGTTTCAATCATCTCCTCATTAAACCTGAAATATATATACATAAAAGAAACAAAAATCAAGAACTAAATATTCTAAGATCTCTATCAAGTAAATGAGTTCTAGTGAGAAAAATTTTGAAAAATGAATTTAAGTGTCGCCTACTGAGAGACTTACTGGAATGAACCAGACTTAATCTTATGCCAGACCATCGATTGATCAGGACTTGCCATTACTTTATCCCAGAAAAATGGTTTCAGCTTAGTCTTGGAACTGTCACTATCAAAAGGATTTGCTGAAATATGTGCTGTGGGAAGGGGAATTGTGGAGGAACTTGAACTTGCTTGTGGTGGGCGAGATGGACCTTTTGGTGGTGGTGGTGGTGGACCACCTTTTGGGAATATAGAGGAGGGTTTTGGTAATGGAGGTCCGCCTTTTGGTGGTGGAGGCCTGCCTTTTGGTGGTGCAGGAGGCAGTTTTTGGATTGAGAATGGAGGAGGGGAAGCAAGAGGGGTAGAAGAAACCATTGAAGGAGATCATTTGGGGGTGGTGGAGGATCTGGTTCAAGAGTATGACTAGGTGCCTTGGTAGGCTCAGCTGAACTGGAAACTATAGAATGTACTGCATCTACTTTTGAGTCAATCAGGCTATCGAAGGATAAAGCCTGAATATTTATGTTTGTATCAGCCTTCAAGGGCAAGGAACCATTCTTATCATTGTGGAATGAATTGACTTGACCAAATGCCATTTGTGATGAAACTGAGGCAAAAAAATGCAAATAATTAGCACCATACCCAAAAAAAAAAAAAAAAAAAAGACAACTATGAAGAATTTCCTTACCAGGGAAGTCACTTAGACTCAAGGACAAAAGTGGCCTGTCATCCCTTTGTCCATTATCAAATTGATACTTATTTCTAAGATATCTATAGAAGCAACAAAAGCAGAGTGCAGCAAGAGTAAATGAAACTGTCGCAGTTACAACAACAGCAATGATGATTGTTTTCGTGTTGTTGCTTTTGTGGTCCGATGGTGCAATAGCATGCTTAGGACTTGGATTATTAACTTCTGGCTCAAGGTAGCCACCAGGTAACGGAGTTGGAGAAAAATTCTCAGGATCATCTACTGGAGCAGGAGCTTCACTAGAAGGCTGTAACTTATTACTGTTAAGTCCATCAAGGGGGATGGTCGAGGTTGTTTTTGAAGCCTGGTTTCGACGATATGCTATCAGAGCTGGAGCAGGAAATATGGAGGAAATTAAGCTTTTGCTGACTGATTGACCAGCAAGATGCTTTCTTGAAATAGTAATTTGATCAAGTAATCTTGTTGGATGACTAGAATATCTATTTGTTAGACCTGCATCCCCAAAAAAAGGAACGAGAATTTGATCCATCATGCAATCAATAAGATAGTTTCTTATCTCAGTAGGAAGGTTATTAATGGCCTTCTGTACGTTCACCCTTCGAAACAGCAATTTGTTAAGATCAAGTTTAGTAGAATCACCATCATCTTCATCTAGTATAAATTTGTTCACAACTCCAATAACAGAATTTGTTCCCAACAAATTCAGCTTGCAATTTGACCATATTTGTTCCATCTGCATCCACGGGTGGATCAAAACATATAACAGAGAGAAGCTTATAAATAATTAGTTATTGGCAGAACTGGAAGATAGTTTTAGCACAGCTGATAATCACAAACTTTATACAAACCACATATATTAGACATATCAACCTTGAATGGTATAATTCAAAAACTCACGTACCGTTACTGTGAGCTCTTCAAAACCCTATATAGAATATAAAGAGCCTAAACTACAATGCATAAATGCTACAAAATCTACTTTCCAGGAACTTAAAAAATCAAATACATTGCACAAAATTTCCAATGTTGATTTGAACTTCAAACATTATTACTTAGCAAGAAATTAAATCACTTAAACAATCCAATAGCATCCATATGGCAATCAAAAAGAACACAAGCAAGCTCAGCTGCTAAAAAGGTGCAGGTTTCTTTGGAGTAGCAAAAACATGGTTACAAACAGAAATGGAATTTTGCATAAGCAATAAACAGTCCTATGTGAAATATATTCTCCAACCCAGGTCACTTTAGAGTAGAAAGAACATCTTTACAAATAGGAAAAGAACTCTGCATAAGCAATGTACAGTCCCATGCCAAACTTATTCTTAAACCCTCAACAAATTCAACGATAACTATGGAATTTTTACAAGCAAATGAATTGTCCAGACTATTGTGCTGACTATCAGAAATTTACCGGTAAACTGAAAATAAAACCATGGTTATAAGTCAAATAGCAACAATGGTGATTGAATAGTTATTTTCAGTCCTTAAAGCCACTTACTAATGTTTACATAGTATAGCCTCCTGCTTATACTTGTATATACACTAGTATAAGGTCTTGAAATGGCAGAAAAAAGTAACCTGCATTCACTTTGGCTTGCGTAATATTTTCCAGAAAAATAAGCTGAATATTTCTAAGATCAGATCTGCATCAGTTAAATCTCAATATTTCTTCTAGACCCTTTCAGGAAAAATTACAATGTAAATATCTATACAATTCATCAAATTCATTTATAAAATTCTAGGTTCCATGAGTTCGCTCACCATTTCAGATTGTTATTTCTGAAACATTGGATGAGTGTTGGTCCAAAGAAATAATTTGGCCCAGGTTTTCGAATACATTTTAAGGGAATGGATCAACTATAGACAAAAACTAGTAATTTTCAAACAAATGAACAAAAAATAGGGAAAAGAAAGGTTTTACCAGGTCTTCATCAGCATCCGACAAAGGCGCCAGATCCGAACCATGGGATCCGATAAATAATCCGATGTTCTCTCCCGATCCCCTCGGCAAGGAATAAACAAACAACGCCACATAAACAGCTAAAACAGTGACACATCCCATACTCATCATGCATCGGACCTGCTCTCAGAAAGAATTTCCCCTTTCATTCCATACACCTCCACAGTCTAGCTACTATTTCAGGTCGTGATATTATGTAGCAAGGTTGATTACAAGCAGAAAAAAGACCCACTAAAACGGGAAATGAGGAGCTAGAGAAAGATAGGAATCTCGGATTCTCTTCATTGAGTGCCGGAAAATAGAGCTCAGCAGAATCAAGAGACAGTAAGGTGAAAATCGTGAAGCCTAGGACTGGCTTGGCTATGGAAGCAGCGAGCTGGTTTTGATTTCTGGAAGGAGACTCCGGATTTCAGGATTTGATATAGCTGAAAAAAATTCGGTTAATAAGTAAATGAATTTTAGTCTGTATAAACTGATTTCAGTGTATTTACTCATTGTGAATTAATCTCTAAAGCCAAATAAGTGATGCTACAGCGCATGCTTACTTATGCATCATTGGCCGTGGTCTAAAGAGGCGATCCTGGCATCACCCGATTGCCGGGTTACAAATATGAGTCGCTTTGTGTGCCAAACTCTTCTTGATGTCAACCTTGATTCTTTATATTATATTTTGTCATTAGTAAAAAAAAAAAATCGTGAATTTGTAAATTTCTAGGTATTTATAAAATAATCACATTTGAATTATTTTACATCATATTCTTTTACACTTCGGCGACAATCAAATATTCTCACCTTTTTAGCAATGACCATTGTGGATTCATTGATTTTTTATTTTAATTTTTTTTAAAGGAAACTCATTTTGTATCAGAAATTTGTTTGGTTCGTCATTTGGAATCTTATTTGTATTTAATTCTGTATTTTAGAAACACTTGAGTGGTTTGGTTACAAGTAAGTAAAATTAAATTATAATATAATGCGTTGATACTTGGAAAATTTGGTTCATGTATTTGAAATTCAGGATGCAGGCGGCCGATGTCGTCAGATATAAAAGTGGTCCCGGCGGCCAGAAACTGCCGACGACTGCCCTGCGCCTTCCGGTGCGTCATGAACCGCCGCCTTGCCACCGTCGCGGTCAGCCGGTCGTCCGTCCCTCATCGATGTCAAAACGCCAAAGAAATTACATTTTGTCGATAAAAAAAAATTAAATAATCCATTTATACTCTCAATCCTTTTACATTACATTTCCAACGTCTTTTACGCATTACTTTTGCATTCCAAATCATGCAAAACAAATCCTTTAAAATAAATTGATGCGCAAATACTGTTGAAGCACAAATCTGAGTCAGGTGACCGAAGTTGAAGCCGGTTGAACACTTAAAATATCTTTTGGCTTTGAGATGTCGGTTAAATCCTAAACATCAAACATAGAGTGTTTATAGTCAATCGGCGTCTTGGCCGAGATCTAGCAAGCCAGATCTCATAATTCCGACATCATTTGAGTATTCAAATACAAAATACATCATATGATCGAGGAATCATCAAGCGACCCGATGGAGAGTGGTTCGGTTTGCATGTATTTATAGAAGCGTCGCTCGATCTATAAATAACCCCTCATTCCTCGCATGAGGCCAACAAAGAGAGGAGAGCTCAAAAGCAGAAAATTTTCCGGAGACATAATCGTACCTGCGTGATAGTAATCAGATGATTGCAATCCTGCCGTGCATCGGTGATGCCGTGATCTCGCCATCAACAATCTTCATGGTCTCCATAATGGCGACCTTCCGTCGTGATTTCCAAATATTTTATCATTTCTTATCAATGCTATTCTGACTTGAAACGTATATATGGTTTGTTGTTATGCGATTTTGGGATTCCTATTGTCGGTAGCCTATCTGATTATGTAATCCCATTATCGGGAAAACTTGTACTCCAAAATAAATATATAGTGAAAACTTTTTACTGGGCTAAGCCCCGTAATTTTTTTCCCTCTTTTCAAGATTTTTCACGTAAAAATTATGGAGTTTTCTTGTTCACTCTTTAAATACCCACATTGTCTTCCTGGATTTCTGATGAGCTAAAACTCATTTTCTACCATTAATTGGTTTTCAGCATGTAGTTGTCATGGAAGAATTATTATTTCATTTCATCTTGTATGATGACCAAGTTTCCCAACAAGATCAAAATCACCATCGAGGTGGAGCATTTCAAGCTTTAGGATGGCGAAGAATTTATCGAACTTAGTTCTTCATTGACCAAAGCGGGGGGCAACTCTTAACCTCAAAAGATTATCCAAATCAATATTCTGGATATTTAATTGATTATTAGTGAGAGAAGCAAGTCAACAACACCAATGAAAAAGACCAAGGTTATGGAGCAACTTTGGCTACAAATAGATGTTTGATTGAGCCTCTTCCATGAGGTTATGATCCAGGCAAGACTCGACAAACAACACCGAGATAGATCAAAACTTTTACTCCATGCGAGGGGTTAGCGTCATCGAGCAGGCTCGACAACAACTTTGGGATAGGTCAAAAAAAGTCCTTGGTGGACTTCAGCGACCTCTTCCACGCAGGAGTTAACCGTCGCCGGGTGGGTAAGACTTCGATAAGTCAAAAATCGCCGGCAGTTCATTCGAGCTTTTCCATACAGTTGCGCGATCGGTAAAGACTTTTGACAAACAACCTGCGGATAGGTCAAAGGTCCTTCGCGGGCGGACTTCGCGACGCTTTTCCATGCAGATTAATGTTGTCGGGTAACGACGCGGATGGGTCAAAATGTGGCAGTTCAATTTGACCTATTCCGAGAATTAATGTCGGCCGGGTAACACGACAAAATAACCTCGGATAGGTCAAAATCCTCCAGCAGTTCAATTAAACCTCTTGCAGCGGGTGCGTCGCGAGCAGTAAAGATTACGACAACAACCTCGAATGGGTCAAAATCTCGGCGGATTCAATTTGACCTCTTCCACGCGGTTAGCGTCAGCCGGGTAACACTCCGAAACAACAACACCGGATAGGCCGAAAATCATCACCGCTTCGTGGCCGGTCATCTCGATGATTACGGCGTTAGTTATGCCGTCGACTTACGCCGGTTTGTCGACCATTTTGTCGGTACCCAACCGGCCATTGGCAAATTCGCGCCGATTCCAGCCGCCATGGTAATGGCCGGGTCATCCATCGGTACAACTCGGCGTCGTCACCATCATCTCGGTGGCATTATTATTTGCCCGGCGCGTATCGAGGTCCGCGCCGTCATCGAGGCCATCTCCGGTCGCCGACGATGCCGGTTCATCACGCTTCGCGACTATCTTGGATCCTGTCATGGCGGTTGCCATTAATCGTACCATCCGTCGGTCGCCAATCACCATCCCATTGTCATTTTGAGCGCCGTTAAGCATCGCGTGGTCGCCGGACCATGGGTCTGCATTCGTCTAGCGCCAGTGCATTTTGGATTATAGGCGATGATGGCCATTGCCGTGCGTTGATACCGCCCGTTGGTTATTCTTGTCTCAGGCATCCACAAGCGCTGATCAACGTAAGCCGATTCTCATTTGTCGGTGGTCGTGGATTAGCCGCGGTCACCACCCTGCAGTACCATTCGTCCGTATCTCCAGCCGATCGGCGGCGGCATGTTCGACTTACACCAAGCTGGCATTTATTACTAACCTCTTGTCGTTAATCATCTTCATCGACTACTTTATAATTCACTTTCACAAATGATGCTGCGGGTGATCGCATAAATCGTAGGTTGTCCCCGTCATTTGGTCGCCAGCATTGCATGCGTAGGTTTGCATTCCACAATCGACCACCAATCACCTTTGTCGTAAGTCAAGCTCATTCATGCTGGGCCATCGTAGATACAAACTATCTAGTCGCAGATCTCGTAATTCTTGGGCATTAAGTGCATGCCGTCTTCACAAATTATCGTCGATAAAGTCAATTCGCCTGAAAAAGCGTCGATCATATAAGCCGTTGCGAGAGGTTATATCTTTTGAGGGAAAATCGAACAGTCGATATCTGCCTTGGCTTATCGCTTGGGTAGTCCAGCTGTCAGCGGGGTAGGTTGGCGCCCTCTTTTGAGGGAAAAAAGCGGCGGTCTGGCCTTTATCAGGCAAACTGCGGCCTCAAACCGTTGTTCCAAGGTTGATGCCCTCTTTAGAGAAACGGCATCTGCGGTCCTGATTGCCTCAAACTCACGGCCGGTCGAAGTAGAGGCCGATTAGCGCTCTTTCGAGGAAAAGCGGAACAACGGCATTATCAGGCGGGTCTCAAACGCCGGACGGTCAAACCTGGTGATTAAGCGCAGTTGCGCCTTCTTCGAGGAAAATTATAACCGGCGGTATGCAGTGCTTGACGTAGCCTCAGCGAACTTCTCTCAGAAGAAGAGAATGCCTTCTCGCAGCCATGCAGGGGTTTTTATAGACCCTGCTTTGGGATAAAATGATAAAAAATCAAAGGAAAATCATCAAAACGCTTAAAATGCAGGCAGGCGAAGCGGAAAATGGAATTTATATAACTTTTATAGCGATGGTTAAAGGCGTACCAGCTCGGCGTCGATCCGTAGGCAAAGCGACCCAGGTCATTGGTGGCTGGCAGATTCAGCGTTCATTGTGAACAGCGTACCCGGCCCATTACGCCGTCCATTCGCGACCAGGACCATCACCCGACCTACCTGAACTGCCTTCACGGCGATCCCTGGCCATGACCGGCAAACTCGATGTGCCAGCACGCCGCCTTGCGCGGGTGGGGCCTCGCCTGGCCCGAGATCAGATGTGTAACCACGAAATCTTGTGTATTACCGCACTTTATCGCGGCGCATCATTAAATCTTGTCGCTCTGAAGATCGTTCTCTCGAAATGTGTGTGGTTAATGGACCAAAATTTCATTGAAGAATTTGTTATTTTTTAGGTATTTGACATATATATTTTTTTGGATGATTGAGATAATGTATCTAAAGATAGGGGTAACTAATATGACACTTAAAATATCTATTAAGCCGCGAATCTTGATCTTAAAGCAGTGACCGAAGTTGAAGGCGGGTAGATGAACACTTAAAATATCTTTAAAACTTTGGGATGTTAGTTAAATCGCAATAGCTCTCAAGCAGTGTTTATAGTCCAAAGTGGTCTGTGTGAGATCCAACAATCCCAAGATCTCATGGTAGACATTTGAGCATTCAAATACACAAAATACATCATATGATCAAGAGAACCATCAAGTAATGGAAGTAGAAGGTGGTTGGGATTTTGCGTGTATTCTGAGGGGCGTCACTCACTCCGTCCCTCTGTTTTCCATTTCGTCAGGGGGGAAAGAGAGGAGAGCTCTAAAGCTTGAAAATCCTGCAGGCATAATCGTGCCGCCATCGGTGATCGATGCGTTTGGTTCCAACCGCCGTAGCCGTAGTCTGATGCCGTCTTGGTCTGGTGATTATGGCTCCATAATTGGCGCATTCACTCAATCGTTTTGCTTAACATTATTCCTGCAACTTTGACGTGGCTTATATTTGTTGTTTGAGTTTTCGTTTTCATTTAAGGACTCTTATATCCTGATTATGTAAAGTTAGAGAAAACATCACCAAAACAAAATATGGAAGCTTTTCTTTGGGCTAGTGATTTTTTTCCTTCTTCCGATTTTCACATTAAAATTCTACGAGGTTTTCTTGTATATTTTCATAAATATTAATAGTATACTTGGATTATGTAAAATTAAAAGGCGTAAACTTTCACTCTGTATTGGTTTTAGCATAGCAATCATTATAAAATAAATACTTAAAATTAAAAGTATTTATATAAAATATTTAATTTATTTCTATAAAAAATTAATATACAAATTACAAACTTATTACATATTTATATATCTAGCATTTAATTTTTATATTTAGGTACATAAAACTAAAAATTTTAATCACATCAAAAAAATGATTAATATAATTTTTTAAAATAATATATTTTTATACTTATATTTTGATGTGATTTAAATAAATATATAATTTAAGATATTGTTTATACATTATCAAAATTTCATCAAATCATAATTAATACATTCTAAAATAAAGTTTAAGTTATTTTATTATAATAATTTGAAACTTCACTCAAAAGGAAAAAAAATAAAAATTTAACCTTTGATCATCAGTGATGAACAATAGTTCTCAGATAAAATATTTGGATTTTGTTGAAAAAAAAAATTGTTAAAGCCAACTCATTTTTTTAGCTCTTAAGCATATGGGAGATAAAGTGGGGCTGTGGTTTGGAAGCTTCTGCTATTGGGTTGCAGTCTTGCAGACTTGCAGTGAAGGAGGTTGGAGACAGAATCAGCTTCTAGAAACGCTAATGACCCAGCAAACGCGCGTCCCATTTTATTTCCGGTGAGAGGGTTGTCAGCGTCAGACGGAGACGCATGTCTTTTCTTTTTTAAATAATGAGAAGGGCTGTCAAAAAATACTCTTTATTTAGGAAACAGCTAATATTCTGCTACTTTAATAGCTAGACTCGGTTGACCTCCACATATATATCATATATGTTATAAACTAAAATAAGCCTTATTACATACTAAAAAAATCAGTTACATTAGAGTAAAAGTTTCATTCTTGCCTTATTAAAATCAAAGCGCCAGATATTTAAAGTGAAAAAGCCGGTACATGATGTGAAAAATGAAATGAGGAAAAAAAAATCGCGGGTTAGCGTCTTTCAAAACTATAATTTTAATTATGCAGTTTCAAATCCCATAATGCGAATGTCAAATGGCTGTAATCCTTAGCCGAAATTCTTGGTAGTAGAATGAGCGAAAATGCAACAACGAAAGGTCAGCGATGCTTGGCATAACAATGAAGCAGCGAAGTGATTTAACGGCAGCCGTGGCGGCAGCCATTATACGACGGCTTTTCGGCTTTAGCTCTCCTCACTTTTTGGCATCCTCATGAGTAATGAGATCTATAATTATAGATGGCGTCTCTTCATATGCAAAATCAGAACCACTCACTTCATCAGGGCAGTATTCCTTTGATCATTTGATGTATTTAAATGCTAAAATGAAGTCGGATTGCCATATCTTGGGCTATTTGGATTAGGCTGCGTCGAGGCCTATTTGATTATAAGCAATTATAACCCCAAAGAGTTATTTGAGTTTTATTATCTCCAAGTTTACTGATATCTTAAAAATCAAGACTTTATCGGCCCATTTTGGTGAGATTCACGACATCAGGTGTCTTTAATAGTTGCCTTTGGATGACATTTCTAATTAATCATCGAAAAATCTCACAATTAAATTAAATGTGAGTGAAGGGTTTTCTTTTTTAAATAAATGTCATAATGAGATGATTTTTTAATTAAATGTCATAATGAATAGAGATTTTTTTTAATTAAATATCATGAATAGAGGTTTTTTTAAACTAAATATCATAATGAGAGTTTTTTTTAAAATTTATTCTCTATTTCCCCTATAGTGGATCATAAAACACATGGTCAATAAGGAGACCTGACTCTCGTATGCTCTAATGTTCAGGAGATTTTGAGAGTGGCGGGAGTTGGGCGGAGGCTCCGTTATTCTGTTAACATGGCGTATTAATGGTGTTCCCGAAAATTGTGATTGGCGGTTCTTTTCTAGACGGTGTCAGCATTTGCGTGCTTGAAAGGACAAGGTAGAGTGAAAGTTTAACAGCCTTGTAGTGAAATCAACACACCATGTATTTAAAAGTGAACAAGAAAACTCCAATTTTATGTGAAAAACCGAAAGGAGGGAAAAAACCGCTGGCAGTAAAAAGCTTTCATCATATATTTATTTTAGAGTCAAGTTTTCCGATAGCGGGATTACATGTATATGACAAGTGCTCCGGGAATCCCAAAATCAGAGACAACAATATAGTCACATTCAGGGTTTGGGTTCTTTAGTGGTAGCGGATGGTGAAACGGTGAGAGGAACAACACTGCGATGAAGGTCATCGATGGAGAGCCGAAGGAGATTGGCGGCGGGAGATCGTGGTGGCGGTGGCGATGGTTGGTAACGAGGTGGTTGGCGGCCAAGTCAGTGGTGACATGATTATGCCCGAAGGATTTTCAAGCTTTAGAGCTCTCTCTCTCTTGGCCTCCTCTCATATGAGAATGATTTATTCTGATTGGAGAGTGGCGTCTGTAATATACATGCAAAATCAACCACTCACAGCTGAAAAATGAATGATTTGATGTTTGATGTATTTTAAGTATTTGAATGTTGAATGAAGTCGAATTGTAATATCTTGTTGGATTCGGCTCGTCGAGACGCTCGATTTGATTATAAACATTTTATATTTGAGAGCTATTTAGGGATTTAAGCGATATCCCAAAGTTTTAACGATATCTCTTGATCTGTTAGTTTCAACTAGGATCAACTTGTTTTGACATCAAGATTCGTCTTATTGAGTAGAATTTTCGATTGCCATATCGACTTAAATCAAATTTGTGAACTTGGGTGATAGTGCATTGAGACTCAAAATACAGGACATCCACGAAAATGGTCTAAATGACCTTGATCGATGAGCGGACTTAAGCATCGCAGCGTTTGAGCAAATTAATCAAAATATAGACATTGCAAAATCCCAGAAACCAATTGATTAAGCGCTGGTATAAATATGCGCCATGATCGGAAGCTGGCGATGATCGAGCGACCCGTTCGTAGAAATTGATCATGTCTTTGTTAGCTTTGAAATATCAAAATCTATCAAATGAGATTGTCTGGGCAGATTGGTGCATTAATGTCAAATGATGTGTGATTTGTATCGCAAATCGAGGTTGAAATGCGGGGCGTAAATTAACTCAAATGACCTCGATCGTGCGGACTTTGCATCCGTTTAGAGCGTCAAATTGGCGATATAAATATTGCGTGACCATTTGATCAAGTCACCGGTCATTAAATTTCGATATATATCAGAGTCGGAAGGCGTAGGATCAAACAACCTTTAGTTGGTGAATTGATCTTGCAGCTAAAATCTATCAAGTAAGATTATTCGCTCAATTCGGATGAGTGCATGCGAAAATCGAAATTGTCCAGCGGCAGCAATTGAGCTAAAATTATTTGGCTGACCAAACTTGAAACGGCCAGATTTATGAAGCGTTATCGATATTAATTACGTTGATATATATATATATATATATATATATTGATGGGGTGGGCTATTTCCTCATTCCTTCCCTCCCACGTTCAAGAAAGAAAGAAGAAAAAACTCCTCCTACATTCTCCCTCTCCACACAAGGTAATTCTCCTCCCCACTGAATTTTCTGCCAACCCGCACCGAAATCGCAGCCCGGCGACCCGCAGCTCGCTGCGACGCCTCACCCGACCCGCTGATCCGTGCGTCCCACGTATTGACCCGCCGTTGTTGCTACCGTCGTCCGCTGAAGCCCGCAAAATCGCCTTCACGCCGCAGCCGCGTGACCAAACTGTAGCCTGCGTCTCCTGTCGACCGTAGCCCATGAAACTGCATTCGCCGGCCCAGCCTCCACCAACCCCTTCCACGGCCCAGCCCACAGCCTGCCTCCGAACCGTCCCACCCAGCCCGCAAGCCTCCTTTCCACGGCCAGCCACCGCAAGCCCCACGGCCCTCAGCCAGCCAGGCCTCCTTCCTCCGATACCTCCGGCCATAGCTTATTCCGACATTTTTCAGTGTCGGAAGAACATACCGGTAAGGTCTTGGTTCATTTCGGTCGCATTCCTCGCTTTGAGTCGTTTAACGGTACCAATTCTTCTTTGATTCTTTGGTCGCCTTTTGCGGTCCATTTTTCAAAACGTACATGTCGGAAAGATATCGTGAAAAGGCATTATTCTTTAGATTTTTGGCAAACACCCTCAACAAACTTTCGCATTTCTTCTTCGCAGAGAACATCGTTAACGGTAATTCTTCTTCAATTCCGAGCCACGCTGCGCTTCAGCCCCGTAAGGGAAGAACATCATCAAGTGTGAATTCTTCTTTCGATTTTCGACATGCACTCTTTGCATTCCCAATTGCATACACAACCCGTTCCTTTAGCGTTAGCGTAAAAATACATGTCGAATATATGGGATATGAATGGATATATATATATCTTTGTGTTTCTTTAGGTTTGAAGACCTGGTTGTACTCAATGAGGAACGACGAGATAAATCCTTGTGATATATAGACACTTTTCATTCGCTCAGCAGGTGTCAGGTTAGATTGTTAGATTCCCTACGAAATATTATTGTTGAAATTTGTTTAAGAAAAAAAGAGGGAAGGAGGAATGAATATATATTGCATTTATCTTCTTTCGGGTTTAAAGACTCGTCGCTCACTCGGAGATGATGAGATGAAGAAGCTGGCTGCGGTCTTAGACACCACTGCTTTCCGCAGTCATATCGTAAAAGCACTGCACTAACACCCACTAGATGATCTTTGGGAGGCGTCAGAATCAAATCTTTTAACTTAGAAAAAAAGGAGAGTGAAATGAATTGACTTAGAAGCAGCTAAGTAAAGAAACCACTAATTTTAAACTAAAATGTCAAACAAAAAGGGGGGGGGGCTTTAAAATTTTTTTTGGAAAGAATGAAACACTCATTTAAAATACAAGTAAAATTTGGGGAGGGCGATATTAAACTCACAAACTCTAATAGCGATTCTTTATGGCTTAAATTAAAGCAATGAAGTGAGTTCTCTTTTCTTACAAAATCCTCAACATTAAACAAGATTTAATTAAAATTTAGGGGGACTAATACCAAACTCATAACAAACTTGTAATAGAGTCAGGATGAATCAAATTGGGTTTAATAACTTTTATACAAATATGGAGGTGATTACTATGTTTAATAAGTAGTAAATAAACATTGAAATCGACATAACTTATCAAAAGTGATGTGAATTGTGATTTTCAAAATCAATGAAATTACTGATTAGGTGAAATTATTTAAGGTATAAATACCTGCATATGCTCGGACATAAGGATTTCAGTGTAAATTTCAATGTCTAAGAAGGCTGCACAGGCTAAATTGAAATATATTAAATATTAATCTGAAAAAATCTAATAATATATTAGATCAATTCACAACGCCTTCTTCGCCACAGGATCTATAACTCTTTGTACAAGGAGACAGAAGATGATACTAAATCTAATTCTATAAAAATCATAGGGTTTCCTTTAATCAAAAATTAAGGAATTTCATTCTAATTATGATTTTAAAAAAAATCAACGAAATTATTAATTAGATGAAATTAGCTAAGCTATAAATATCTATATGTGCTCGGACATAAAGATTTCAAGTGCGAATTTTAATGCTTGAAATTGCTACGTAGGCTAAAGTTGAAATTAAATAAAAATATAAAATCAATCTCATAAATCAGAAATGTAA
Source organism: Cymbidium sinense (assembly GCA_021442155.1). NCBI lineage: Eukaryota > Viridiplantae > Streptophyta > Magnoliopsida > Asparagales > Orchidaceae > Cymbidium > Cymbidium sinense. The sequence goes on from CM038218.1 coordinate 34,786,256, forward strand.
ACTGTGACACTATGCTGAATGCTTAAATTTACGTGTTTGAGGATCTGGTTGCTTCCAATTTAGTCTTGGAAGGTGTTAACAAAACCTAAAAACTAATAATAGTTTCAAATTAGTAAAATATCGGCGATTACATGATAATAGATCTAATCCTCATTAGTGACTAAGCGAGTTGGAGATCTAAAGCTCTTAAACATATTCAAATTAATCAATTTTTTAAATTAAATTAAGTAGCAATCTGAAACTGCTTAAATGCAATTTTATCATTAAAAACTTAAATCCAACTCAATTTATCCACCTTCCGCAACTATTTTTCGGGGGTGATAAATTAAGAAAACTCTAGCTCATAAATGAGCCAATGTCAAATCAAGTGTTATGATGTTCTCTCATCAATCACGCTTGTAAGACATGGTCCGTGTCCTCAGCGTGTTTTGTGATAGGCTCCCACGGATGATAGTTATGACGAGCACTTTGATGGGTGGTTTGGGTCAAATTTATATTACATCATGGTAGCTGCTCCCAAATGGCTCTTTGAGTTATGAATCATAGGGTATACTTGATAGGGCAAACAACCCTCTGTCAGCTAGGTAGATTTAAGTCTGTCTTCTTAGACAAACACCACCCCAAGTCTAGAAGGATTTATTGGATGATGTAACCCATTTGTTGTTGATGAGGATCCTTATCGGGTTTGGTGATTACCTCACTCGATAAGTAGACTAGGGGCTTAGCTGGGCGGAACCATGAGATCTAGATCAGACGCGTCATCATTCCCCGACCATCCGATTTAATTTAAAATGATAAATTTTATATCTTAAATTCTAGAAACTCTATCTTTCTTCTTATCACACACATTAATCTAATGACTAGTTAATCACCACTCACTAGGAGGTAATTAACTATGGGGCTTGCTTTATGGGATACACGGAACGGATCTAAAGTTTTCACCAAACGAGGATGAAATCTTTGGGTAGTGTCTTATCTACTATTCCATCTACCTTCTGAAAATTACATCGACACTTTCAAATCACTCTCTTCAATTCAATATAAAAAAATTATCGAGAGGTTGGTGGCGAATTTTAGAGCCCATAGATTTCTAGCAACTTCGCTGGGTCTTTCCATCTTTGGCTAGTCATATATGTGCTATAGTAGCAATAAAATTTTTGAAAATTCAAAACAACAAAATGGTGATTTAAGTGTGTAATAAATTCAATATGAGGCTCTATGTAGAATGAATCATTAGAGTATATCTTTATTACACCATTACTTTTTCTATAGCCTCTGCAACTTGAAAGTATGAGGTGAAATAATAATTGCTAATTCTCTAATCTCCACTTTTGCATAAATGGATCTACAAAGCACTCATTTCATCGTTCATTTGGGTCAGTGCGAACATCTCTGTAGCAATCATCAACATAGGTGATGTCAGGGCTACCATTCAATTTGGTAGCTTAAATTTCCCAGCTATCTTAGCCACAACTCCTAAAATACTCACCCGTGGTACATTCATTCGAGGTCATGTTGGAAGGCCTCAAGTTACTGAAGCTCCTATGCCATCGACCGGTTCAACGACCAACCTGAGTTCTCCGACAGAGAACTTTAGTTTTCAAAAGGGCTAATCAAAGCTCAGTGATGAAAAGAATCGTCGATTGGAAAAAATTATGTCTTAATTCCTGTGATGCATTCTGGTAACCTTTTGTACATGGAAAGCATGATCATGAAGCTTCCTCATCAAGGAGCAAATTAACCAAAAGATAGAGAAGAAGGAGAAACGCTGAGTTGAGGGCTCAACAGATACCCTTTGAACGACCTAGTGAACAAGCGATACTGTCGTCGGAAGTGAGTATTCCTACCCACAATAACTTTGACAATCTAAAGTGAGTAAAGAGGAATAGCTCTGCTGGTGAAATAAAGTAATCCTTCTGTAACCAACCACATCAAGCTCCACCACCATAGAGGAGACAGCCTGAAACACTGTCTGCTAGGATACATAAAGTTCTCAAAGTAGCCAAAGATAGAGGCCTAATGAAAAGAAAATTTTAGAGGCCTATGGTGATGGAACATACCAAAGCTCCACCAAGAAAGTTGCCTTCTCTTGGTGGCGGCGAGCCGATACGTTTAGCATGGTGAGCATCGGCGTGACACTTGGACCTCGTGTCCAGAAGGTCCCGAAAGGATAAGCAAATATGAAGGCCAAGGCCCTGTAATGAAACTTTGAGTAATATAAGAGGTATGACATCTGATACAGATATTCAGAAATTCATCTTAAAATCAACTCATCAGAAGTGGATACCCAAAAGAAGGGATATCACTGATGAAAGATATGATGGGCGATACCCTGAAGAATCCTCTAGGGGATTCCATCACCAATCAGATTCACCCCTACAAAGAAAAGGTTTACATTGATCGTGGTCCTTTAATAGAAGAAGTATTTGTTCTGCACATTGAACCAGAGATCCACTGGAAATGTAGATCAGAAATTCGTGTGCAGGAAGAAAATAATGAAGAAAATTTTAAGGAAATAAAAGTTATATATATGATCAGAGATATAAATGAACTCTTCATTCCCATGCAATCAGAATCAGGAATCTAAACTTGAATTTGACACTTATGAAGAAGAGTCTTCACAAAAGCAAATAGAGGATGGGTCGTCGATCTTTACTGAAGATGAAGAAGAAGAAAACCATACTGAGAAAGAGATCATGGGTGTCAAAGTTGTCTATATGGTTGAACTAGAAAATGATCAGCCTGGTACACATTTTATAATGTTATGCGTGTCATTTTAACGACATTTGTCTCTCACAAGGAGAAGGGCAGTCAAGTTCTCCCCTTGAAAATGAGCAAAGAGCAGAATAACTACAAGAAATAGAAGCAAAAGAAGAAGTGCCTGTACTGATTGAAGCCATGTTACTAGCTAGAGAGCAAAGAGAAATGCAGCGCTAAATAGATGTCAAAGGCAAGGAGATTGCACAGCTGGGTACCAAAATGAATGATATGATGGTACAAATGAACATCATGATGAAGATGTTGCAGAAGAATATCACATCAAGTGCAACACATGTTTTGTCTGCTGATCAACAGGCAACTAATAATATAACTTCTATACCACTAACCACTGTGGTACCTCAAGCTCCTACAGTATATGCTATGCACGAAGTGAGGAATGAAGTTAACCAAACACCTCTCCAATCGACAATTCAAAATCTGGCTAACACATCGAGAACTATAATTGAGAAATAATAATCAATGAAAAGATAAAAAGGTTATAGCCTCAGGTGAAAAGTGACTAAGGGTTGCCTTGAATATGACCAAGTGTCATACCCGAAAGGTTATTTAGTGTCAAAATTTAATATTTTAAGTGGGCTTGGTAATCCAAAGCAACATCTAGCCCAGTTTAAGGCTATTTGTGGTAACACAGGAGGGAACAATGCACTGCTTTTTCATCAATTCGTCAACAGCCTGACCTCAGCTGCTTTTGAATAATACGTAGAATTGCTGAATGATTTAGTTAAAATATTTGCTAAATTAGAGACCATATTTGTGAAGAGGTTTGCTAGTGCAACCGAGAAAATCACAATCGCTGACATTGCCTTGTTGAAAATGATGAAAGATGAGTCAGTGACAAAATTTCTAAGTCATTGGTGCAACCTAAGTATGAAGTGCGAGCAATAATTGGAAGAAGAACATGCGATCCAATTTTTAATGGGCAATATGAATGATAAAATAACATAATTTCTATGCATGACGTCGATTGTAATATTCCAGGACTTGCTCGATATGATGGCTAAATTCGAAAAGTTGAACTGCCCTAAGTCTGAAGTCTATGTAGATAAAGCAAAGATAAACAAACCTTCATACTCAAGAAGAAACGAAACTCACACCGCTTCTTATAGCTCAAATGGCGAAAAGCGGGTGATATAACATGAATAAATGAAAGTAGCTGATGTACAATGATGATAAGGATAAAATCACATTTATTATAATCACCAAAATTGGTATGAGGTTATGACAAATCTCGACTTTTCCAAGTGGGGGGGGGGAGGCGTCAAAACAAGTAACAAGACATGATGAGCAAATGTGACCATCTCCTAAGAAAAAGATGAATACAAAATATTCCTTTAGACGGGACAGTGTGGCTAAATTATTTCGGCAAGCAGTCAAAGCCGATCTACAGCTACCAGAAATTAAAAGGCCTGAAGAAGTTGAACAAGTTAGTAATCCAAATTACTGTCCATATCATCGGATGATCAATCATTCTATTGAAGATTGTTATGTATTCAAAGATTGGCTAGAAAAAAAGTATCGATGAGGTGAATTTATATCGATAGTTCTAGTCGAGTATACAAGAATGATTACATCCTCTTCATTTCCATCCATCAAAGATAAATAGAAGGAGATATCGGTTAGGCGAAGAATGACAAAATAGTCTCCAAAAGTGTGAAAATCTTGTGAAAGCGACTAAAGGCATCCCTAATGTTAAGGAAATCACCTTGAACCTATATTGGACTTAAGAGATGCCTAAACCAAGTATTTGGGCTTCTCAATATTCGATAAGGCTACTTCATCACAACATAAGCGATCTAAATGCAAGCCTCATAAATCAAAGAAGTGACCAAGAAAAGAAGATTAAGAAGAGAACTACCACTCAAAGATCATTAATAAGAGAGTATCACCGACCAGACAGACTTGCATACTAAACTTGCATTGTTGAATCGGATGGAGATGATAATGGTGAATCATGTCCAGTAGAGACATGTCGAATCATCTGCATGATGTAAGATATTCTTCAACACCAGTTACTCTAAAATGATAAGGGTAGTCAGACAAACTCGACCAATCCATCAAAATTTTTGTCAAGAAAGCAAGAAGAGCCTGAGGAGCTAATGTTTGAATTTTTTAATTAATGGCTCAACAAGACAATAATAATTCAGATAAAGATCTATGTTTTCTCGATAGAGAAGAGTCAAACTCATCGATATCACTGCGTATGAAATGTATGATATTGAAAAATGAATATAGCCCTTTTGGCCAATCTTCCAGAAAAAGAAGAGAATTTGAAGAAACTATCTCTTGAAAAAATGCAGTGAGACAAAGTTATTCAGTTGGTTGAGAAGTGGTAAGTCTTACCACCTTCATCAAAGAAGGAAATGCAAATAAAGACAAAGGAAAATAAATTGAAGTCAACGAAGATATCTTTCCCAGAAATCTTAGAATAAAGCCTAAATCAAGCGAGAAGATAGATTATAATATTCTAACACATCTGAGAAAGATCCCTACATAATTAAGTGTGTATGAGGCTCTCTTGATGTCAAAATACCTTCGAGAAATTTTGATATAGGCTCTCAAAGATCCGAAGAGTTATGAAGCCTACTTTATTGAAAAATGCATGACTGAAGCATTACAAACTCAAGATCTCTCATAATTGAAGAAGATCTTATGTTGGAACGGCCGGATCGCCGTCATCTTTATGTTCTTACAGAGTGATGGCATCTCGATCAGCCAAATATTGATTGATCTAAGTTCTTCTATCAACCTTATGAGTCTAAAGGTATTGAGAGGATTAGCACTGATATCCAACATCTTGGGAGAGATAAGTTGATGGTTAATGGATTCAATGAAAAGGGGCAGAAAACTCTAGGTTCTTTTATTCTCCCGCTCAAGTTCAGAGATTTATATACAAGAGCCAAATTTCATGTAATCGATGCCGATACATCATTTAGAGCTCTCTTGGGGCGTGGTCGAATGAGTATGACATAGTCCCATCAACTATGCATCAATGTATGAAGTATCTGAAAGATGGAGAAGAATTCAGAATTCCCGGTAACCCACAACCATTCTCCGTCAATAAAGCAAAGATCTATGAAGATGCCAAGTACTTCATTCTTAAAGAGCCTAAGCTAACAGAACCTCTTGAAGTGATAGTATCCACTTCATGAACTAAAAAGCAATTTCACAAAATGAAAGAGCAGAAGCAAAGAGAAAGAAAGAAGGCAATGCCGACTCTCCCTAAAGCACTTAATTCTGCACCTAAGTTAGGAAAATCAGTTCCTCATTTGGGAAGTGACACGGAAAAAGAAGAAGATATACTTGTCAACTTAAAGGGAACTTATAAGCTCTCAAGAAAAGTAGAGTATGAAATAAGTGATTGATTGATTGATTACTGATTTTACTTATAAAAATAGAGTTCGATGGTTTATTAAGAAGGATAGCTCACTTGGCTAGATGACACTCAAAATAATCCTCAAGAATTTTCAAAGAAATCACTCCACTAGAGGTTTATAATATTGAAGAATTGATAATATTTTATGTGTCGTAGTTGAGTGAGAGTAGAAGAATAGGAACTCTATTTTACAAATCTGAAGAGCCTTAGCCTCAAAATTCTGAGCAGTCTGCTCAACATGAAAGTTCTGATGAGATAGTACAACAAGAATACCAATATATTATCGCATAAGTTACGAAGAATGATGCATAAGCATGAAATTGATATTGGAATTACTAAACATATGACTCAAATCTTTAACAAGATGTGGAGCCAAAGTCTTCAAGCATCGCGAAGATGTGATAAGTTTACCACTAAAGGTCTAGGGTTCATCCGCAAATCTCATCAAGATAGAGCCTGTTATAATATAATAGAAGCTGATATCGAGAGTCTTAGTGATGAAGAAGATGACTCCCATAAAATTATTCTTAAAATGATGAAGAAGTAGAGGTCAAGCCTGCACCTAAAGAACTTGGAGATGGTGGACAAATAGCTACTATGGATGAACTTAAAGAAGTCAACCTAGGAGCAGAGGATGATCCCTGTCCAACTTTTTTTATTGCCTGATGAGAAAGTTGAAGAGCTAAAATTACTTTTGTGAATTGAGATTATTTTGGACATATTACGAAATGTCAAGCTTATCCCCAATATAGCGGTTCATAAACTAATTAAACATGTAAACAACACTAAAAGCAAGCTCGAGATGGAGATTGAAGAGAAGGTAATTGTAGAAACTAAAAAGCTAATCGAAGCAAGCTTCATTTTGGAGGAGAAATATACAGATTGTATAGCTAACATTATTCCAGTTAGAAAGAAAAATGTGCAAATCCATCTCTGCATTGACTTCAGGAACCTAAATAAGGTGTGCCCAAAAGATGACTTTCCACTTCCAATATCAAAACTATTAGTGGACAACACTTCCAACTATGACATGTTCTCATTTATGGACGGATCGTCAGGGTACAACCAAATCAAAATGGCAACTGAAGATAAAAATACATATAATTCGTACATATTGGCATCTATTGCTACGGTCACCCTTTGCTTTGAAAAATATTGGAGCTACATACCAAAGAGTCATGACGCATATTTTTGATAAGCTGATTCATCAGAAGGTGGAATGTTATGTCAACGATATGGTGGTAAAGAGCTTAAACTGTGAAAACCACTTCGAAGACTTGAGAATTGTATTAGAGAGAATCAAAAAATATGATCTTAAGATGAATCCTCTAAAATATGCATTTAGGGTATCCTCTGGAAAATTTCTGGGGTACATTGTACGTCACAGATGTATCGAAATTGATCCTGCTAAAATCAAGATAATCGTGGAGATTCCTCCACCTAAGAGTTTGCGTCAGCTCCATTCTTTACAATGACAGCTGGCATTCATCCGTCAATTTATATCAAACTTATCAGGATGCTGTCAACTGTTTGAAAAGTTGATAAAGAAGGATGCTCCATTTAAGTGGGACAAGGAGTGCCAAGAAGCCTTCAATAGCATTAAAAGCTACTTGTTAAATCCACCAATTTTGGCAGCATCTATTCCTAGGAAACCCCTCATTCTATACATAGTTGTGTTAGAAGAGTCTCTCGGGACATTGTTGGCATAACACAATGAAGAAAGCAAAGAGAATGATTTTTATTATATCAGTCGAAGATTAATAGGAGCATAAATGAGATACTCTCCGATAGAAGCATTTGTTTGGCGATCTTTGCGGTCAAAAGCTTTGTCACTATATGTTATCTCACAAGATTGCCCTCATCTCAAGGATTGATCCATTTGTACTTGACCAAGACGGTGTTGGCAAGTGCGGCAAGATGGGCGATACTTATATAATTTGATATCACATATGTTCCATGAAAGTAATGAAGGGACAAGTCTTAGCAAATTTTTTAGCTGCACATCCTATCCCTGCAGACTCTTCTCTTAATGATGATTTGTCCGATGAGCAAATTATTCTCATTCATGAAAGAGAAAATTCACAAATTTAGGAAATATACTTTGATGGCCTCATCGATCAAATAGGTCCAACATCCAAATTTCCCAAGAGCAAGAGCAGGAATTGGAATCATCTTCATAACACCAGAAGAAAGAATAATGAGACGATCATATGGATTGATTGAGCCAAGAACTAATAATGAAGCTGAATATGAAGCATTAGTGGCAGGTCTTGAAGAAGCTATTTTCATAGGTATTTAGAACTTACATATTTTTGGCGATTCTCAGCTTATTATAAATCAAGTACTTGACATCTATAGAATTAATAAGCTTGAGTTAGCTTTCTATCACAAGAGAGTTCTTGAGCTTATGAAGTAGATACCAAATATCACACTAACATGAGTCTCTCGATCCGAGAATAACAAAGCCTACTGCTTAGCAAAATTAGCTAAGGAAATGACAAGTATGAATGGTGATTATGTCATGATATATTTACTACAAGTTCTAGCCAATAAAGTATCAATCCCATGGTGGGTTACCAAATTTGACCCAGCAGGATGCTACTCAGGTTGCTCCTCATACTCCCCAAAATCAATAAGAAGTTGTACCAAGAATAACTAAGAATGACATTACCTTAGAAATGCAGTGTGAAACTTTTGTTGTAGAAGAGTCACATGATTGGAGGCAACCCCTCATCAACTACTTTAAAGAAAGAAAATTATGAAATAATAAATCACTGGCAGATCAAATCGAGAAGAGAATGTTGTGCTATGCTTTTGTCAATAATACTTTATATCGTAGATCATCTGAACAAATGTGGCTACGATGTCTAGATGTAGATGAAGCTAACAAAGTGATGGTTGAAGTTCATGAAGGACTTTATGGTGCACATCAGTCAGGTCCCAAGATGGTAGTAAAGATCAAGAGGAGGGGCTATTATTGTCCATCTATGGTGAGAGATTGCATTAATCATGCTAAGAAGTGTCATAATTATCAAGTACATGAGATTTTAATCCATCAACCTCCAAATCCATTACACCCAACAATAGCATCCTGACCATTTGAATATTGAGGTACATATGTAATTGAACCAATTGATCCACCGTCATCAACTGGACATCACTTCATCCTAGCAGCGACTAATTATTTCTCTAAGTGGACTGAGGCTACTCCATTTTAAGAAGTTACAATTGACCGAGTGCATAATGTAGTCTATAGATTTGGAATGCCACACCGAATAATTTCTAATAATGACAGCTTTCAAAAGTGCAAAGATTTATAGATTCATCGATCGACACAAAATTGATTAACGATACTCTTAAATATATAATCTAAGAGCGAATGGTTTGGCAGAGGCTTTCAATAAGACATTGGTCAAACTGCTCAAGAAGATTCTCACTAAAAATAAAAGAGAATGACATACCAAACTAGTAGAGGCCATATTTGCATATCAAACCACCTACAAAATGCGGACTAAAGCCACTCCTTATTCATTGGTATTTGGAACTGAACCAGTTCATCTGCTTGAAGTTGAATTGCCTTCACTTTGAGTAGCCATCCAATACAGTCTAACGGAAGATCAAAATAACCCTATGAGAATGGAGGAACTCGACACGCTTGATGAAGTTAGATTACAAGCTCATCAAAATCTGAAAGTCTATCTAGCAAAGATGTCCAGGGCTTTTGACTATACGGTGTGACCCCGAACATTCCAAAAAGGAGAATTGGTTCTGGTGCTGAGAAGACCATTTATCCCCAATCAAAAATTCGGTGGCAAATTCGAGCCTAATTAAGAATGCCCTTTTGTCATTGAAAAGATATTACAAGGATGGGCGTACAAACTCATCAACTTAAAGGGTGAAAGACCAATGCCGCCAATTAATGGTCGATACTTGAAAAAGTACTATACTTGATGACCACATTCTCGAGGTATAATAGAAACCCCCCTACAAGACAGGGGGCATTTTTTTAGTATATCTATTTAGGTTGACATCGTGCTTCATGTCGATATCCCTAAATAAACATACTCCATATAAATAATTTTTTCATGAAAATTCTCCTATTACATAGGAGGCATTTTTAGATTTTTATATACAAATGAAATCAATGTTGTTTGTTAAAATCTCCTTAAGAGTACATCAATTCAAATATGGATGTATTAGTGTATTTTCATCTTGAAAATTTTTCTAAATGTACTTTAGAATTCCCCCTGCAAGATAGGGGCATTTTTTCAGTTTATGTTAAGTTTATTTGAGTTGATATTGTGTCATAAGACGAGATTCTCAAATATATTCTTATTGACATCGAAGCTTTCGAAATCCATGGATATATCCATAATTGTTAATGTTAAGTTGTATGTTCTTGCAGGAACAAAAATAATTTATTTTTATGCATGAAAATATAACCCTAAATGTCAAGAAATTTATCTCTCATATTTGCCAAATTCTGAAGATCAAGTCAAAAGAACTCTCGATTTTGGAAGCTTCAATCAACTGAGTTGGAAAAACCTCAACCTCTACATTGTGTCTAGGACACGGATGGATTCTAAAGGTCGAACTCAATAAGCCCACAAATGACTGAGTTGTTAATGCTCTCTCTCAACAAGCCGAAAGGGTCGCATGAAAGAGCCCTCATCGTCAGATGACAAACCACCAACCGATGCAAAGAAGACTCGTAAGTTCTAAATGTCAACTCAACAACTCAAAATATGGTCGAGTTGCGCTCTCTTCACTCAAGCCGCGAAAAAAGAGTGAAAGAGCCGCTCGTCGGTCAATGATGATAGATGTTCAATATCAAACCAGATTAGTGATTGCAAGTAGGATCCGAGATCTCTACGCGATTGATATCGAGCAATCTAAGGAAATTCAACTCAAATCAATCTTCATATTACCTGCAAGGTGATATTTCAATCTATTCTCAAATGATCTGATCAAGCTCAAAGAACAGACCAAAGCCTATCTCCTCATCAAGTTCATCAAAGCGAAAGTGCAGGACCGATGAAGTAATTCCATAGTTCATACAAAGTCGATGGCCGAACTAAAGGAACTTTGTGGTTATTCAGTATGTTAAAGCACATGTTGCTAGACTAATAACTCAATATTGACCTATATATAAGGAGAAGGTTTATGTCTATATGTATCAATTCAGCAGCATGGGGTTCATGGAGTGCATACACTTCATGACAAGTCAATAGGGACAAATCATGTTAGTCATTCATCAAGTCTGTCAAGCTCATAGTGAGGATAGAAGGAATTTTCAAATCCGATCAAGCATGATAAATCGATTCCCTAGCTGAGCTCTTCATCAAAATAAGTAGTTCAATTCCTCCATCAAACCCAACCAAGCATGAAGCTAAGATCCGAGGAGACTCAAATCTGCAATGACATAAAAGAAAGAGATATTCAACAAAGCCATTGAAGTAGATACTAAATGGTGTAAGAACTCTTATCAATCCGATAAGTCAATTCTAATCTAACGTCGGTCATTTAGCATGTCACGAATAAGGCGATACTAATGACAAATCCGCAAAGTAGTATATCGGGAAAAGGATCCAAGTTCTGTGGTGAACCCAAAAGGTCAATTAGTTTGCAATAAATATGACTCACTCCATGGCATCATATTTGTTGGGGGGAATTTGTTGACCTCCACATGTGTCATAAACCAAGACAAGCCTACAAATCAATTTTGGACTTGAGGTGATAGTATAAAAAGAAATATGACATCCCAAAATGATCAAAATGACCTCCAATCAATGAACGGACTTCGCCATCATGTTTAGAATGTTGAAATTGATCAGAATATAGACATTGTAAAATCTAACGAACAATTAATTAAGACTCGAGCTATCAATGTGCCGACGCGCATATCAGAGTCGGGAAGTTACGATGATATCCGAACGGCCTCTGTTCATAAAATTGATCATGCCGTTAGTTTCAACACATCAAAATCTATCAAATGATCACACTCAATTCAGATGAGTCTATGCAAATGTCGAATGATTTGAAGTGACAATGCCAAATCGAGGCTGAAATGCACAGGACGTCACTAAAATCAACTCAAATGACCTCCGATCGATGAACGAACTTCGCCATTGCGTTCAGAACATCAAAATTGGTCAGGATTTAAATATTACACAATTTGATGATCACCCGATCAAGTGCTCGAGTCATCAACGCGTCTGCACAAATATCGAGGTCAAGAGACACCGACGAGAATCAAATGACCTCTGTTCACGAAATTGATTGTGCCATTGGCTTCAAAATTCTGAAATCTATAAAGTAAGACTATTTGTACTCAATTCGGATGAGTCTGCGTGAAAATCGAGCGGTCGAAAGCAGTGAAGCGCATTCTGAGCTGAAATTGACCAAATTTGGCGCCGACTTGAACCAAACGGCCTTCGATTGTGAAACGAATTGCATACATTGCGTTTGGAACATCAAAATTACATTAAATTGATATATATATTGACAATGTGTGTTTACCAGTGTGAAATCCACGTTAAAATCGCTTAATTAATTTAAAAAATTATTTAAAAAATTCCTAAAATCTCACCATGCGCCACCCCCCATACTTTTTTTCTTTTTTATTTTTATTTGGCTAGTATAGACTAAATGCATGAAATAAGTTTTGTTAAATGTATGGTAGTAGCTATAGATGAAGACTTGACATGGCACATCAAGGTGATAAAGATAATGGACCAATCACTAGATCCAAATTTAAAATGACTAATGAAGTAAACTAATACATAATGACAAGAAGCAAGCTTAAGAAGACATAACATGCAATATTTTTTTTTATATTTGCACACTTGATGATTCTTAATGCATGTATTTTGATAGAAAAGAGAGGTTTCATCCTTTAGTTAGAAATATATACACATGTATTAAAGATTTAAGCATTCTTCCTCTGCACACAAGGTAATTCTCTCCTCCCGAATTTTTTGCGGACCTTGCCGAAACCACTCGACCCGTGGCTCAAGCAACGTCTTTTTTCGATCGCGATCAGCGTCTCGTATCGACCCACCGTAGATCCTCACCGTCCAAAACCCCAAAATCGCTTCCGCAGCGGCAGCATCTCGGTGGTCGCACTGAGATTCTGACCCGACCTCCAACCCCTTCATGGGATACGCCTGCCTTCAAATCGTCCAAATGATTTAACCTCCTTTCCATCGCCCATCCAGTCGCCGACCAAAGAAACCTCTTTCCCTCTAGCCACTTTTTTTTCTTTTTATTTTTATTTGGCTAGTATAGACTAAATGCATGAAATAAGTTTTGTTAAATGTATGGTAGTAGCTATAGATGAAGACTTGACATGGCACATCAAGGTGATAAAGATAATGGACCAATCACTAGATCCAAATTTAAAATGACTAATGAAGTAAACTAATACATAATGACAAGAAGCAAGCTTAAGAAGACATAACATGCAATATTTTTTTTTATATTTGCACACTTGATGATTCTTAATGCATGTATTTTGATAGAAAGAGAGGTTTCATCCTTAGTTAGAAATATATACACATGTATTAAAGATTTAAGCATTCTTCCTCTCGCACACAAG